>CM021103.1:491152527-491608270 GCA_007115665.2 Sequoiadendron giganteum
CCCATTAAATAGATATCATATGTAAATGCATTTGAATCATGCATTCTGTTATTCTAAGATTGTTATGAAAGGTAGAAATAGGGCAAATAAATGATCAACTGTAGAGTTGATATGTAAAATCTGAAAAGGCAATTCAAGATGCCTCAATACATGCACCCTGGCATGGGTCCAGATGGAACTGTGGTTTGTGATCAGTCCCAGCCAGATTGTCAAAAAGGTTTTAGCACTGGAAGGTACAGAGCTATCAATTTCAGTAGCCTTAGTGGTTACCCAAATGACATTCTAGCTAAAGTCAGAAATAGGTTACCAAGGTTCATTGGTGATAAGGCTGAATCGACAAATAAGCATTTGCAAGAGTTTAGAAATTTGATGGATGATTATGAGATTGATCATGAGGATGTGATCATGATATTATTTGTTCAATCCTTGAGAGGAGATGCAAGAGAGTGGTTCTCTTATTTACCAGCCTCTTCTGTTCATTCATGGGAAGAGTTCAAGGCAGTGTTCATGGAACAGTTTGGAGAAAGGATTAACCCTATTCTAATAAGGAAAAAGTTCATGAACATGGAGAAAGAGAAAGATGAGTTAGTCCCATCTTTTAATCTCAGATTCTCAATGATCATAAGAGATATTCTGGAGAACATAAGGCCAAATGATGCTGAATGTTTGGCTGTGTACCTGGGAGCTTTTGACAAAAAGATGAGTTCTTTGTTGAGGGATAAAGAGCTTGCAACTTTGCATCAAGCATATCAGATGGCTATGGACATTGAGAACAATTTAAGATACTCAATTCTGAAAGGACATAGGGCTTTGAGTGTTAGTCATCCTAACACACCTCAGGAAAATAGAACTCATAGATTAGTTAATAAAAGTGTTTGTCAAGAGGGTAGTGATGCTGCTGCTCCAATTTATCCATCGTCACGATCTGCAGATCCTAATGAACTTCATGTTAAACATCATCAAACTATGGTGTCTCAAAATGAAGGTAGTAGCTATTTGTTTCAAGAAAGTTAGACAATGATCCACAAGAATAATAAGAGTGTGTTTGGAAATGAAGATATCTATTGTATGAAAGAGGACACTAACTGTAATCACTTTACAATCAGCACATGGGCAGATCCTTGCAATAGTAATGAAGAGGAAGATACATGGTTTGATGAGCAAATAATTATGTATGAAATTTTTTCTTGTAATACCTTGAATGATGAAGGAATAGAAGAGATAAAGGTCATCATTCCATGTCATGTTTCAGTCAGTGAAAATGATACAATTTCTGACGACATTCTTTCTCAAGTTGGTGACCAAGACATTGAAGATGAAATTGCAAGCGCTCACTCTAAAGAATCTGAGCATGGTTTATGCAGTGATAGGTCATCTTGTGATGAGGATGTTGATGAAGGCCAAACTGATTTCTCTTCTGATGATTGTGAAAGCTCTTATGAGAACGACTTAGAGGTATGTTCTTCACATAATGGATATAGTGATATGGACACTGATGAAGTCATTTATTCACCAGTGAATGATCAAATTACACTTGAGATAGACTTGGAATGTAGTCCGAGTTTGACATCAATGGAGCATGTGGATTCTGTTAATGATGAATAATCTGAGGACGAACATATATGTGTTCAATTTGCTGATCATGAGCATAGTACTACTGGAAGTGATGAAGATGTTGAAGAACCTATTTATATCTTTGTTGTCCATGACTGCTTGTATGAAATAGAGATGGAAATGTCAGTGGTACATAAGAATGATGATAATGTGCATAGTGACAATCACCTAAATCTAGAATCAGCATTATCATCCATAGATAATGTGAAACAGTTTGATGGACTTTCAAGTTGTGTTGACATTACAAGATCTGTTGATCAATGTGTAGAGAAGTCACATGATGCAGATAATAATGGATGTGATGTTAGTCATTATAAAATATAATATGGATCTTACCTTAATGATTTGTCTCATCTTGATGGTTTGAAGGATGAATTTCACATCATGTGTGAACCTGAGATAGAGAACACTACTCATGCATTCAATGTTGATAATTTTGCTCAGTGTCATGAATTGAAAGAAGTTGAAAGTACTTTTAATATTGACAAATCTGATTTTCAGAATCATGAAACACATGATAATGTGTTTGGGTTGTGGTGTTTGGATGAGGACAAGCCAACTTGTGATGTATTCCAGTTGGAGGAGATACAAATGTATGAGCATTTTTTGCTCAACACACAAGATGATTGCATGTTGCTTTTCAACGATGATGTCTCCTCCAAACTTGATCATGATGAAGGGATTAGTGAGTGTGATAAGACCATATTTTCATGTGATCTTGATCACCAGTTTCAAGTGTTGTTGTCTGATATCAAATCAGAAAATGAAATGATGAACAGTGATGTGGCTTATCTGATTTGGTTGACACTTGATGACAAACTTGAATAGGGAACAATTTTTTACCTGCATAAGGGCAGTTTGATATTGTTGTTTGCAAAGATATAGTCACCAGTGTTGATTTGGTTTGACAGATGCAAGCATGACTTGAGGGATATCAACTCTTTTTACAGAGTTGTATTTGACAGAGGTAAATGTTGATCCCCATTTTTCATTTGGTGGCCTGGGGTCATTAGATGAAATTAAAAAATGAAGTTGCATAGGGGAGTAGTTTCAAGGCACCTGTCGAAAAACAACATTTGGTCTACTCTCCAGAGATCTGGAATCTTGCAATTCCCACAGGGGGCATACATCCCCAGTCGGAGCCACTGATGGCACTCTCAAATTTTGCAAATTTGAAATGCCTATTTCAAATTTTGCTTCTACACTTTCATAAGTGCACCTAATGAATTAGTCCCGACTGGCCCGTTTTGGAGGCTTGTAATTTGAAACTTGTTGATTGTCGTGCAAAACCCAATTGCAGACACACTCAGTTGACATATGTCAGCAAACATGTCAAATTTTAGCTTCCAATGATAAGTTCTGACAACGTTTCGAAAAGTGAAGCTGGAAGGTTTTTGCACTATTCTGCTATTTGCAGATTGTCAGTTTGCAAAACAGCTTCCTGTTTGAGCTTGGTTTTTGCAACCAGTTCACTGTCATGTAGAATAAATTCTATTCCATATTCTCCATACCTAAATGATCTCGGGTGTCAGTTTGCAGAACTTCATGATTTGATTTGCTATTTTTAGCAAATCGAAACCAAATGCAGTTTGTTATGTTTTGCAGCTGCATTTCTGACAGCCTTTCTAAGAGGCCAACTTAGCCGATTAATATCCGGTTCCTCGTGATTTATTTCTCTAAGCCGTCTTTTGTACTATACTGATTGATCAAATGACTATGTGCTTGCAAGTTCTTATGGTTTCACGAGGTCGTTTGATCAGTTTCCCAGGACGATTCCTGAGCCCACTAGGTCAGTTTTGCCCATTTTCCAAATGGCACAGAAAACAGCTGTTGATGAAAACCCAGTTTGTTTTTCAACTTCAAAGGTATTCAAAAGGCAGTATCAGATCAATTTGAGTATGAAACTTGTTTGAAAATGAATTTTTTTTTAGTCGGACCCATTTGGGGCCCAACATGCTTTCCATAATTATGAAAGATGCATATCTTCTTTTAATTATGGGTGCATGGGTGAAAAGAGAACCGGGGTCATTATCAATTACAAGTGAATGAGTTTCAGGAACAAAGGGGATTTATTCAAGGTTGCTCTAAATGAATCACATGATACCTGTTAGAACAACTTTTGTTGTTAAGGGTATCCATGGGAGGCATAAGTAATGAAGAGGGCAATAATATAAGTTCCCATGGGATAATGTCATAAAACTGTTTGAACAACTACATGATACTGGAAAGGCTCTGTCTTCTATGAACTCTAGCACTATCAAACCAGTTGAGAAGGAGATCCATGGGTCATAATTTTGACGTAAGGAGAATGGCGGCATAGACATGGCGTGTGGCCTATTTGATAAAATGCCCTAGCAAGTATAGTCTCATGCAATACCATTGCAACAGGGTATGCACCAGGTGGATGTGTGATTTCTCAATAACCTCTAAACTAAATGAGACTTTCGAGCAAATGCAATTAACATATGCATGGATGAAATTGCAAGAGGAGACCATGCCCTACACACCAATGAAGCTTATGAGCCTACGCTGGCCATGAAGGATCCACACACAATAGTGAATGTGGGGAGAGAGGCAGTGAGCTTGTGGAGTGGACGCGGCCAGTGAAGGTGTGAGGACCCACGACCAGTGGTGGAGAGTGGGTGTAGCCTGTGGAAGATGGAAGGCACGTGGGTGTGTGAGCTGGAGGGCCTACACATCAATGAAGAGACTCGTACTAGGCCAGAGGAAAAGCCCAGAGAAGCCCATGGCCTAACAGTGCAAGGAAGCAAAGAGGGATAATGGTGAGACCCATGCCTAGCAATGGTAGATCAGCAGGTGAACTCACATAGTCAGCCAAAGGAACCTGCGAGTGTGGAGGAAGCAAAATGATGGAAGCCCATACCAGGCATAATGGCAGGTGCGAACAACAGAAGGGGAGAAGCCCACATCAATGAAGAAGTGGAGAGCCCATGAGCAGGTAAGGAAGCACGCAGGGGGAATACCACGCGCCAATCAGCAAAGGGAAGCCCGCGGCCATGAGGAAAATCAAGAAAAAAGGGCAGAAGCCAACAACGGGAGTTGCAAACACTCCAAAATGGAGGATTAGGGCATTCTCACAGACCTCGTGAGAATGCTGATGACAAGGCCAAAATGAGTCTGAGGTATGCGATCACGGGAAGAGCCCGATTTTATAAATTTCAAAAATTTAAAAATGTTGGATAGTTTTGACTTTAAAATAGAGGTGGGTCCCGGGAGAAATTTCAAAGGTATGTGGGGGTAAAATTTTAAGTATTTACTCCATGGTGTAACCAGGAGAATATTTAAATGGAAATTTGCATTTAGAGGTAAATAATTCACCCGAGGGTGTGAAATGTAAAATATTTCAAAAAATGAAATATTTAAATGAGGCATAGGTAAAGTTTAATTTATCCCACCAAATAGTAAGAGTTTTAAATATTTAAAAGAAATGCTTTTAAATACAGTTGAATGTGGGTATTATATAAAGTGAATTTTATTCACTTTATAATGAAATATGTTTGCTGAATATGCAAGATATAAGTGCAGCAAAGAGGTAAAAATCAGCCCCAAATATAAAGGTATTGCTCCAGCATTGTGAACAGAAATGAAGAGTAAAAGGCTGAAACAGCATGTGCACGGGAATGAAGTTTTGAGCAGCTAGATGAAATTTGAAGAATCTCCACATGGGCAGATTTTCTGTTGTTGGGCAATGATGGGAAAAGGCAGTTTTGAAAGGTGGAGTTTGTTGAAGGAGGAAGAGAAGATATTATTTTGCAGATTTGCTGATCAATGGGAATGGAGCTGCCATGTGTCTGCAACAGATTCAAATTTAGGGCTGCTCCTATTTCCTTCTATTCTCTATATCTTCTATTCTCTTCTCATTGTACAGGGTTTTGAGTTTTTTGTATTGGGCTGGGTAGATAGAGGTTTGTTAACTCTGAGTTATTTTGAGTCTAGAAGTTGTAATTTCTGATTTTATGAGCAACTACAGCCAGTTTGTGCAAATAAATCATGAAATGTGTTTACATTTTCATGAATATATTCAATTTGTCTCCATACTTGTACAGTTAAATCATATGAATTCAGTAATACAAAGTATTTTGAGTTTGTCATCTCAAATTTCATGAGATTGTGTTATTTGTTTATGGATCTATTTCAAAGAAATGGTTAAATACTGTGAGCAGATAATAGTGATTTTAAGTGTGCAGGTTGGATTTGATAAGGAGAATTTGATGGATAATAGGAGTGGGATTGTTGGTGTAAGACACTAATAGTTGATGCAAAACATCAACAATTTTAGATCCACTGGTTGAATACTATTTGCTGATAAAGTTGTCTTATGTATTTGACTCCATAGCCCAGAATTGGCACTGATTTATCTTGCAGCTTAATGCATCTCAGAAACAAAATTTTAAATGTAAAATCATTCTTGTTCTTATTGTTTGGACAGTTGTGTCTGTCATGTTCTCCTTGCTGATTAGTGAAATTCATTCAATAGTTTTCCAATATTGAGTGATATTTTAAGTTTCTCAGCAATTCTATGAGAGCATAATCTGTTAAGCAATATCCTATTACTTGTGTGTCTAGATTGTTTGATATTGCTAAAGGGTTACCCCCCTAAGTCTTACAGAGCCTGAAGTGCAGGGGAAATGTGTATCCATTCCATTTCCTGTTAGTTCACCACTAGTCTTTGTTGTTCTTCAATATAGAGGTTGGCTACCTCTTAGAGAATTTCAAAGTCTAGCTAGGTTGCATTTTTAAACACCAACATGTTGGTCCCAATTAGTGGGTTGAAGGATTTGAGAATGATGGTTTATGATATGGATAGTTGGAGTGTTGGGAACAAATTTATTGTAAGGACTATTCATGGCCCCTATTTTGATGTTTGCATTAGATAAAATTGCCCCCGATATCATGGAGTACCTCTAATATCATTAGGTTTCTTGATCAATGAATAACCAATACCTTGATATTTAGTATTTTCAAAAAAATTGTACTAGCTCAAGAATACCTTGTCCATGTAGGCCTAATCCTTTTCCTTAATATTGCATCTATAAACAAATTTTATTTTCAATAGGATATATGTTGTGTTGGAAATGAGATGTTAACTCTTATTTGTGTTGTTGGGAATCATTAATGGTGGTTGTATTTTCTTTAGTAAGAAATCTTTCTTGGAAAAAATTGAGTGATCCGAGTTGATTGAATATTGGTGCTTTATTTGTCTTCATTTCGGTTGCTTTGTCATTTTGTGAGATGTTGATCGTATCCATAGTAATTTGTTGATCAATATATTTGAAATGAGTTTGAGGACTAAGAAAATTAGTTTGTTTCTCAAAATATGTTGTTTCCTCAAAGTCAATATAAAAACTCTCTTTGTGTTCATTTGTTGGAATATTATCATGGAGTCTCGTGAAATCAACTATAGATTCATCATTTTCAAATATGTATAAAGAGAAATAATTTTTTTTGGATGAACAAGGGGGAGATCATCTATGTGTCTAGTGGAAGCAAGTGTCTCATTTGTGGAAGTGGAGCTTATTAGAATATGGATAGGGTCAACTTTAGTTTTGGGATCATGGATGGAATGGAAATGGATGGGGTCATGAATTGAATGGAAAGGCATGATGGGATCATTAAATAATTCTAGAGAGATGGGATATCGATCAATGATATGATGAGATTAGAGGATTTGTGTAACTTGAGCTTGATTCATTTAATAGATTTCTTCTATATGCTTTGGATTGTGTTCTTGACATATATTTGATTCTAATAATGGGGTATGAATAAGGGACTCTTGGATGGCCTCAATAGGTTGGTATGGCAGCAATGAATTTTAATGGGCTAGTCTACAATACAATGCCCGACTTTTTGGCCAAGTTGGACATTAATATCATCATTTTTTACAAAATTTGACTTTATAAAACCTATAGAAACTAAACCATTGATAATTTGGAGATGATGTGAATTAGCAACTTGTTAGGATTTTTGTGTAGATTCTAAATACAAATATTTAAAAAAAAATATAGAAATAAATTTTGAATTTTTTAATGTAACTTTTAATAAATTATTTTAATAATAAACAACATTTTTAGAAAGTGGTGCTTATATAATCACACATAACTTTTTTTATTGAAAGGATAAAATTATAATTTTAAAAATTAGATTATTTTGCACATGAAAGTACCTAAAATTGAAAAATTGTGTGCAAACAAGGCACACACATATGAGGCAAGAATCTCTAAGATTCAATATTTTGGTGGAAAGAAAACTCACTTGAAAAAGGTGTTATCACCAAACAAAGGAACTACTCATCCCTAAATAGCACTTTATAATATAGTGTAAGTACAAAAGGCACAACAGGATGTGCAAAATCCCCCAAAAACATGTACAACAGTGATAATTTATCTCAGTGCATCTACAAAAGAGAAAGTGCTTAAAAAATATATCTACAATACTCAAATAGGAAGAAATTATATAAATACATGTAGAACAACCAAAAAGAATTCATCCCACACAAACATAAAGTTTATAAGAAATAAAATGTACAAGAAATTCACTAGAATGTGAAAACAAAAAAAATTGAATGAAATGTACTAGGATAAAAATTTAGAAAAAGTGCATAGATATCTATGAAGAGATCTAAAAGACCTTTCCAGCATTGCTAGAATTGTAAAAAATAAAGAAATTGGTCAAAAGTTGTGATCTTGGGAGTGAAAACAACACATCTAAATTTGATAGGTGATAAAATATACTAGCAACAAAAAATAGTGATGTAACCTACACCATTAGAAAGTATGCAAAACCAAGTTTCTGAAAATATCTTATTCATCCAATTTCAATACCATATGCCCAAGTTATGGCCAAATGAAAACAAACAAATCCTTTAGGGCACAAAGAGGGTTTGGAGGGGGCCCTATTAGCATCCATACATATGATGTCATGTTGATGTCAACATGAAATCAAAAAAATATTTTGAGGAATATTCCCTTGTACCAAAAAAATCTACCCCTTGATAAATGGAAAATAATTGGAATATGCCTTACAACAAAAATATTCTCTATGCAATTTGCATCAAAGATCCTATTGGAAAGCTTATGGTTAGCACCAAGAAATTTTAATGACCACTAAAATTTTATGGCCTATAGCGGAATATGCCCATTGACCAGTGTTATGTATAATACTACACTATATAATGCTAGTGCAATGATTATCACTATAAATCACTTCATTTTAAAAAAATCCATCATATATATGGTGCTTGAGGGGCTATGTAGCCTCCCAAGTAAAAAAGATTTCTTCAAAAGCTCCCTATACCAAAATAGGGAAAATTTATAGTCAAAATTTGTTTGTTTAGCCTCTTGAACACAATGGTGAGCTTCATTTTTCTCCAACTCACACCAAAAAAAATTCTAATTTTAAAACCTACAAATTGGAAAAATTTAACATAGTGCATATTATTAGCATTCTTGGAGTCCAAACATCCAATATGCCTTTCAAAAATTATCCCTTCATTAAACATGGTTGGCATAAATGTTTCTTAAATTATTATAGCCATTCCATGTATCCTCTAGGTGATGCAAAATACAAGATAATATATGTCCTAATATATTATCAATCATATCAATAATTTTCTTGTTGAATTTCTCCTTAGCAGTCTCCTCTACTTCCCTGCTTCATCTTAGCTATTCCTTTAGATTATTTATTTTGAGAGTGAAGGTTTCTCTATCTTAGACTAATGCATCAATAGAGGATGGTTGAGGAATAATTGCTACTAAAGTAATAATTTGAGGATGGGTGATAATTTCACACCTTTTTTATATTCTTGCAATAATTTCATATTTTCTTGTTGTGCCTTGTCAAAATCTGCTTGTAACTTTTTGATAGCAATGCCATTAAATAGTGTAGTCCTAACAACCAAAGTTGCTTCAGGGGAGCATTGGTGTCTACAAGCCTTCTAACAATGAGGCTACATATGAGCTCATTTACATCCTTAATCACTTATAGCTTTTTTTTTTAGGGTGTACTGATCATATTTCGAAAGCTTCATATTCTGCATTGAACCACGAGCCAAAGTATAGGTCATAATATTGTTCCTATAATTAAAGTATGGGTTCACTTGTATCTTTCATTCTAATTGTATTCAAAGCAAAAACAAAGGCAATATACCATCCCTCCAATAGTAGGCACTCACTTTTTTACATAGTTCCCTTCTCTGCATATGAGTAATATGACTATCAAAATTTACCTTCTCCAAAACCTTTCTACCCATTTCATCCCACTCGTCTTTAGAAACCTTTTTCTTCCTCTCCATGATCAATGCATATTGTCTAGCCTTGTATTTAATAATTTAAAAGTCTTTAAATTCATTTGAATTGACAAAACTATCATTTAACATGAAATTTGTGCATGCCAATCCCCTCACATCATTTATTGCATCTCTCGATCTCAAAATTGATCAACATTATTTCTTGAAGTGGAGCCTCAACCATGACTCGTGGGGGTGAATTGATTGATTTCCTTAGTCCTACAATATTTGGCACATCATCATCATCATAAGGATACTCAACCAAGGGTTGAGGACCTATTTTCTACAAAGGCTAAATTTTTTAAGGAGGTTGTTGCATATATATTTGAGTTGCAAACCTAGGCATGTCCATTTCCAATTTAGAAGCCTCAACTAAGGGACTAGTTGCATTGTCAATCATCACCAAAATTTTGATCGGTTCCTCAATTTCTAAGTAGAATCCCTTGTAAGAAGTATTTGATCCATTCTTTTTATCCTCTACAATCTAACTCCTAACCCAAGATTCTCTTCTCTTCTACACATCAACTTTAGAGGATAAATTCTTAATCTTGGTCCTTAATCTTATCAAATTAATGTGTATACCCAACCAATTTTACCTTGATTATGACCTAATGGATGTAATGCTTTGGGTCATAGTTTCTCTACACACCCACTTTCATTCTGTATGGTTGTAATTTGGAGTATAACAACGCTAAGACTTAATTTTATGTGATCATGAAATCTAAAAAGATAATTCTTGGTAGCAATAATGACCCTTTCTTGACATTCCTTAGATATGTCTTGTCAGTTTCATTTAACTACCACATGATTTCCAAAAATGCTATTTTATCTAGCACTAATATTGGAAGTATGTGGGGTGCAATTGGTGTACCATAAACCTTGATCATTGTATAATTTTCATGAATGAAATAATCACCCCAATTGTGATCAATCCCTAGTTCAGGAGATTGATCCATTGATCTCAAAAATATCTATTGTCAAAATTAACATTCTTTGGTCACATGGATCAATGGGTAATGACATTGAGCAAGTTTGACATAGAATATATGGATCGAAAGGTAATCAAATAATTGTTCATTACATGCTAGCTAGAAAAAGTAACTCTATATGATGATAACCCTCTCATATCAAACTTTAAAGATGAAAATGTTTTCACTATCACGGTCCCAAAAAAAAATGGAAATTGTAATTTGATGGATCCCACACTCACCATGGTTCATGGACAGGAGTCTTATTCATTACTCCTCAAGTTGATCATATTCTCAAAGCATATAAACTAACATTTCTATATACCAACAATATTGCAAAATATGAAGCGCTCATCACAAGACATAATGGTAATCTAGTGGCACATCAAAGAGCTACAAGTCTATGATGATACAAAACTAATTATCAAACAAGTTAATGATGAGTACTAGACAAAGGATGATAAGTTGATATTGTATAAGAGAATGGTCGATAGTTTCAAGCAATATTTTTCCAGTACCTACTTTAAGAAAATGTCGAGATTGAACAATAAAGCTACATATGTAATGAAAACTATTTGATCTTGTCTAGAAATTCCTAACAGTTAGAGATGTGAATTTCTAGTGGAACAAATTATGGTTCCTACATTTTATGTTTTAGAGTCAAAATTCATGTGCAAATTTTTTGGTCCTAATTCCCCATGGTATCACAATATTTATTCTTACCTTCATAATAATACCATTCCACCAAACCTAGCTAGTAACTTTAAAATAAAACCTTCATCCTCTACTCATCTAGTTACACAAGTCTTGGTGATACACTACACTGAAAGAGTCTTGATGGTACCTTAGATGTTAAAAACTTAAAAGAATCTAAAACCACCTTACATGAGATCCATGAAGGTGTTTATAGTTCTCATTCTAGTGGTCCTACTCTTTCTAAGAAGTTATTGAGAACAAGATACTATTGGCATACTATGGATTAGGAGAAGCTAAATAAGACAACCAATGATAGTAGTTGTGACTAGCACATCCAACTCAACCTCACCTTATGGGATTATCATACTAGCATATAAATACCTATAGGTGCTACACCTTATTCAGTAGTCTTTGGCATCGAAGTAGTTTTTCTTATTGAGGTTGAACTCCCCTTTTTAGCGGTATCCTTGCAATATTTTATCAACAATCAGGAGTACTAAGTATCTACACTACATGAGTTAGATTTTCTAAATGAAATATGTCTTAGTTCATTGAATCATTTGTAATCCTATCAAGATCGTCTTTATCATAATAATAACAAAGGAACAAGACCCAAAAATTTGAAGTAGGTGATTAGTTCTCAAAGAAAACTAGAAAAATCAACAAGACCATGACAACAAAGGAAAGTTTGAGCATAAGTAGTTGGGACCATTTTTCATCAAAGTGAGTTATGGGTTAGGATACTAACATCTGACAAATCCTGAAGGTGAGCCTCAATAAGATCCCATCAACAAAATTCATCTCAAGAAATTTTATGTTTAACCCTCAGGGGATCCCAAAGTAAATATAAACAAGAGAAATAATATGTCCAATGGTGAAAACCACTTTGGTGATTTCTTAGAAAATTACCATGGACAAAAATTGTTTATGGGAATCATATGTAGCAAAATCTATAAAAAAAAGTAAAGATAAAAAATCATCCTCTAGTGAAAACCACTTCATTGGTGCTTTGGACAAGTACCATAGTGAAAACCTATTTACAAGTGCCATGAGTAGTAAACATCATCTACCATCTATTAGGTTCTTATCCATTTCATTCATAATAAAATCAACATCCCATCCATATTCATCTACCTATGATATTTTCATTTATCCATGTAAAAATGACTTGGCAATTTATTAGTGTCTAGTGTTATCCATCCCACCTAATATCATAATAAAATTGGTCCACTTAGTCCATAATTAATGATTCTAAAGCTAATTAGAGGTATTTTTTTATACCTATTCATCCAATTAGATCCTTGTTATTCCTTTATAAATAAAAATTCAAAAACATCAAAAATCCAAAAAACAAAAAACTATCAAATATTCCAAAAAATCCAAAAAAAAACTACACAAATCCACCCATCTATAATAAGATCATCACCCATAATAACGCATTTATCACCATAATCATCTTTTTCAAAGTAAACAAAATCAAATCACATATTAGTCGAAACATAAAGCATCCATGAGAAATCGCAAGACAAGATCACTGCTAAATGAACCTATTATCTACATACATATTTCTTGATCATTTGATTCATCATCCTAATCAATACCTTAACAGATACATCTTTCCTACAATAGGCATAATCTAGGATAATAATTACACTCTTTGGCAAGAGATATGATGATTGTTGATATGTTTTATCAATTAGTATTTTTCTGATGATTTAACTATTTTTCCCTTCTAGATGCTTACTTAAAGCCACCTTGATCTTTTAATATCTTGGTGTGTCTAGAGAAGCATATAATGGGGCATGGTCATTGTTTTTATATGTTATGTTTTTGGTATGTTCTTTAATAGGACCATTGTGAATACTTTCCTTGTGTGTGTCAGGGTTACTTCTAGCATAAGAAATGTATTTTTCATATCAAGTCATTCATACTTTTTGTGTACTAGGATGATCATGTTGTAAGTCTTATTCTCAGATATTCAAATTAAATTTTATGTATGTTTGGTATGAATAATGATAATCCTATTTTTTTTTAGAGTCAAAGTTTATGCAAGGGATATGATGTCACCCTGGTTCTTCATACCTTAATGCATAGTATCCATTTACTATATCAAAATAAGGATTACTCTTTAATTTTTTAGCATGACCAAAAGAAAAATTAAAATCACTTTCCCATTCTATTATTCAATACCGATCTCACACTAGAACTCTATTTGATATTTTATCAACATGATTAATTTATCCATCATCATCCTACATCATTTATTCTATCTTACTAATCCTACTAACCATTTTATCCATGTATCATGACACACACACAAATATGTCTCACTACATCCATACAACCATTGAATACACAACAATTATTATAGGTCATTACCCCACACATATCTTGTATCCATAATCATGAGCATATAACATCATCAATCATAGCGTCATAGTAAAATCAACACATAGATCATCATATCATCAAAGAGAAAATATCTAACATCATCACACAAAATCATCATACACTTCATAGATTAGCATAAAAATATCATCTCATATACATATATATCAAAATAAGTGTCATGTACATCATTTATAATATATATACTATGGGCTACATGATCCATGAATATACATATATACAAAATTTGATAGACATAATCATAAATATCTACATCACATGACACAATATACAAAAATCTCTTTAAGTTGAACTCCCACCTTCTAAATTCCCAAGTGAGGGTGGATGAGGAGGAAGACCTGTTGTTGGTTGTACTATTGGGCCCTGGCCTATCAATCCCTAATCTATTGGTGCCTATGTTTTAGGTGTTGGTGGTGGTCATGATGGTGCCCCCATGATCAATCTAACTTTAGATCTCCTTGATTGGGAAGGCCCCCAACTGACTCCAAGATGAAAACTAGGATCTTGATGATTTGTGGGTACCTCTCTCATAAAGGTGGCATTTTGGGTGAGAGTTGTCGTACCTCACCCATCACCTAAACCATTGAAGTACCACCTTCTGCCTTGACCTATTGTCTTTTTGATATCTTGGCATCCCACTAAAATTTCCTTTAGGATAGAAAAATAATGCAACTATCTCTCTCTTCTTGAGCTAGGTCTTTCTCTACCCATAGGGAATCTCTCTCCTATGAGCCTAATCATGCTCTGACATGGAAATCACAAGTTGCACTTGCATATCCTCACCTCCTCCCGCATCTCCCCAACTTTGTCTCCACCCTACTTAGCCTAGCCCCCTATCCACTTATGATAGCATCCTCTCCCCATCCATCATCACCACCTCCTCCCCCATCACCTCCCATATCACCTCCCACAAATAACACCACCTCCATCTCCCTTATCGACTACCATGACACTTTATCACTATCGAAGAGATCCCAGTCTTTTTATCATGTCTCTTCCTCTCAACCCCACCACCATCTGGATGTGTAAATCTCACTAGCATGTGGTGAGCCCACCATGCATGTAATGCCCCACCACACAACCCTAGAGGAAGTTTCAATTCACAATAAAAGCATACTAATTTTTTTTTTATTAAAGTGAATTAAACATACATGTTCATCTATAATTAACAACATCCCCTAAGGCTACATAACCGAGATTACTTAAATACCCATTAACAACCATCATTTAAATTACAATGCAATAAAAACACAAGTAGTAAGCATTAATTCAACATAAATAAATACCAAGATAAGAAGATACATCCATAACATATATCCATTACAAGAATAATTGATTACAACACTCATTCCCAGAATGAGTCATAAATACATAAGTGTTACAATTACACACAATAATAGTTTTCGCTCAATAGTAGTGATCAAAACATCATAACAAAATGTATCCAGTATCAAAGTAGCTGCAACCAAACATAGCATAAAGCAAACCAAACAAGAAGCAAAATGGAGGGGTATTACATTCTCCCCCCCAAAGACCAGGCTTACTCCTGGAAGCCTGCAAACCAATAGGGATATAACTCCCTTAAACAAACAGCATAAAATCAAAACCTCGATCCCTGAGGACGAGTATCCTGCATTGTATGACCAACACCAGAAGAGTTTTGATATGGACAATTCCTAGCAAGGTGGCCCTGCTGACCACAAGAGTAACACCCAGTGTTACAATCAAACCCACTGCCTCCTATCTATGCACTACCCCCAAAAGTGGACTAGACGCTCTGAGCGGATTGCTCAGAGTTGAAACGCTTCATGTGCCTCCAGTTCTGGTTCCTTCTAGGCAAAGAACCACCATCATCATGATACATCTGAGATTTCTTACGCTTTCCAAGCGCACTCTCCTACTGCCCACTCTGAGTAGGCCCCTGCTGAGTCAACGGTGATCCAACTCCCTGAGTCTGACCCCGTCATGCACTAGACCCAACTCCTGAACCACTACCAATTTGTACACCTAAATGGCCTCCTAGTGCCATAGCTAAGTTCTCCTTGACCAACTGTCCCTTCTCCACAGCTGTCTCCATAAATTTGGGCTCAAAGACCCACACACCACCACTAATACAGGCATTTAAGCCCTTGATGAAATGCTGCACGAGCATCCCCTCATCATCCCCTATTCCTATGAACTATTTAAGTTCATAGAAATGTCTCTCGTACTCATCTACGGTCATGGCTAACTATCGAAGGGCATGGAACTCATCACCCCTATGCTGACGCCAATGGTCAGAAAGAAAACGAGCTCTGAATCACTCAAGAAAGATCTCCCAAGACACTGAACTCATGTCAATGTGGAGCTTCTGCTCCTCAAGTCTCCACCAAGTGGCTGCAAATCCCTCCAGGTGCATCACAGTGCACCGCGCTTTAGTACCACTATCAAATGGATGCATAGCAAAAGATCGATCAAGACCTATTAGCCAAGTCTCACCCTCTAAACCAGTGCCTACTCCATCAAACCTAGGTGGTTGTGACTGAATCAAATCCATCATATAGGACATTGCTAACATCTCCGATTGAGCTATAACTGTCCTAACCACAGGGTTAACCTCTGGTACTTCCTTTCTTGGAGCCAATAATGCCAAAGCCTCCTCGAAGGCTCTACGTGCAGCTTCGACCCTAGCAGGATCTAGCTATCCACCACCACCTCCTGGATCATTCTGTGAGGACTAATGTTCCTCCTGCTCTGGTATAGGTACAACACGAGGTTGTGAATCATGTTGACTCTCCTCTTGATTTCCTACCCAGCCACGTCCACGTCATCTCCCTCGTTCGCGTCTAGGAGGCATACTCCTACACAGACACAAAAGGGTATTAGACAAGGTGCTCAAGAAAACCTACACAACTAAGCTTAATGGGTACATCATAATCCCAAAGCACCCAATTTTTAAACCTAGGCTCTGATACCATGTGTAATGCCCCACCACGCAACCCTAGAGGAAGTTTCAATTCACAATAAAAGCGTACTATTTTTTTTTTTATTAAAGTGAATTAAACATACATGTTCATCTATAATTGGCAACATCCCCTAAGGCTACGTAACCGAGATTACTTAAATCCCCATTAACAACCATCATTTAAATTACAATGCAATAAAACACAAGTAGTAAGCATTCATTCAACATAAATAAATACCAAGATAAGAAGATACATCCATAACATATATCCATTACAAGAATAACTGATTACAACACTCATTCTCAAAATGAGTCATAAATACATAAGTGTTACAATTACACACAATAATAGTTGTCACTCAATAGTAGCGATAAAAACATCATAACAAAATGTATCTAGTATCAAAGTAGTTGCAACCAAACATAGCATAAAGAAAACTAAACAAGAAGCAAAATGGAGGGGTATTACAATGCATCATAGTCCACTATAGTACTAGCATCTGCTATGGTTTCTCCCCAATTCCTTTGAACGAGAACATTATATTAGAAGATATCATGTGTCCCCAATCCTCAATCTCCTACTGGGTGTAAGAAAAATGGCCTCAACTCTGGGTAGACCTTGCAACTCACCAAACTATCACAATAACCACTTTGGTAAATAACACTTAATAATATGAGCAATCCAACAAATAAAAAAATATGTCTTCCTACAGTATACCAGATTATGTCTTCATGGCCTCTAGTCAATAGTGTCTAACTCATCAAAAATACATCTCTAGTAGGCAAGATTGCCTAGTTTATGATGAGTCAAAATACCATCATAAACAAAAATATATGGTATACTACCACCCTAAAATATTCACCCCATTTCCTATATAATTGGAATATGAACCCAAGCCCAAATGTGAAGGAGTTTCACCTCGCATAAAAGATTGGATCCATATCTATACACAACCTGATACATTTCATGGTATATATGTGCAAATAAACATGGTCCCAAAGCAGAAAACAAATCCAGCATTGAGATTCCACTCCAACACCCTGTCCCAATTAGTAGGACATCCATGAGATTGTTGATCAAGAACTAGGACACATCCAACCAAGTCTAACCAATACCAAAGGTAGTCTCTCAAATATCCCCATTTCCCTCCTCAAATCCATCTCCCCATCCTCAATCCCAAGGGTATCATCCAAAAATACCCTCTCTAGTGCATTATCTTTAGAGTCAGTATCATATTTAACTCTCTCTCCATGAATAGGGATCCTTAGATTTCTCCAAATATCTTCTAGAGTGATGATAATCTCTTTAATTATTTTTTTATTTTCCTCATTCACACAAATTAAATGATTTTTAATTATTTAATTAAATTCTTAATTTCCTCTATTCACATTGATTAATTTTTTTTAATTATTTAATTAATTCATGCATTCCTCTCATCCACCATAATTAAATAATAATTAACTAATATTTCCTCTAAAATTAAATAGATTATTTGACTTATCTATCTTTAAATTTTTCTAAAAAAAAAAATATCAATATTTTATTTATTTGCTAAATATATCTTCATCTTATACACATGCATTTATTTATATTCTTCTATCTTGATTCTCCTAAATCTAGTAAACTAATTGAAAAATAATCTTACTTTACTTTTGTGTGGGTATAAAAGTGGAGTAATCAGTAAAACGAAACACACATCAATGAAGACGTTTTACATAAAAGGAATTGAAATAACAAATTGAGTTGCTATGATTATTCATTCAAAATCATTCCATTGTCCTCTATTCTTAGTGATCTCTCAATCCATGCTCTCATATTTGTGTGTTGCACATGAATCTACAAGATGGCAACCTAAGAAATGAGATGTTATATGAAATGTAAAGCTAAATGCCTACATCTACATGTTTATGCTATTTTTTATTGCAATGCTTAATGAAATATGAGATTCCTACTACTATATTCAAAGATGATGCTAAGATGATTATTGTAATTGAAGATGTGATTCTAAATGAAATGATGCAGGAAAATGGAACAAATTAATACGATAAAACTAAAATTGCCATGATAATACTAATATGAACTAAATGTTAAATGCTAACTAAAATTCTCTCAAAATGCTTTCAATTGCCAATATGATTTCTGCAACATAAGTTTATGATCAAATCCTTCTTTGAAAAGTTGTAGAATTGCCTTCTATTTATAGATTTTTTCAAGCCTGGGATGAGGTGGCAAAGATGGACGGTTAAGATCATGATCTCGAGAGATCAACGGTAGAGCACAAAGAGGTTGGAGGATTTCATGGAGGCTACTCCATTTGGAAGGGCAAGTCTTCCAAGTGTCAAAGAGCATCAGTTAGAAAGAGGAGCCATGTGTCTACAAGGAAGTTAGGAGGTTAGAAGAATATTTATAATTTAGAAATTAGAAATAAAAGAAATCATGTGACATGTGATGATGTGGAGGGTGAGTTGGAGGAAGTTCGAGAAATACGGAGAAATATGACAAATTTGAATTGAAAATTCAAATTTAAATGAAGGAGGGAAATTGACTAAATGACAAATTATTTAATTTGTGCATTTAATTAATTTAAAGAGGAAAATTATTTTTGAAATAGAAGAATTAAGGGATGAACTATATAAATACATTTATCAATTTATTTATATTAGTAGAAGAATTAGGATTTATTAATTAAATATCAAATATTTAATTAATTGTGCTCCAAACCATTTTTATGTGTATACATTTTGCCCCTCTTTGAAGTGATGTGCGCAGACACATTGCTTCAAAGAAAAATAAAATTGTTAGACCGTGATGATAAAAATTTCGACATGCCCCAAACGCTGATTTTTTTAGTGATGATTGATGTATGCCCCCTCGAGAGATAAATTGGTGAATTTTTGAATTTTATTATTTTTAGAAAATTTTGATGAATTGATGCTTTTGAAAGCTTCAATACGTTTTAGCAATTTATCTCCTAAAAATAGTTGTGAAAATCTACCTGAGTTGATGAATTTATGAATTTAGCTCCTTTTAAAAAATAAAATAAATCAATGCCACTTATTACCCACCTTAATAGCCCTTTTAATAGGTAAAAAGTGAAAAAGAAGCTCATTTGTGCATTTACCATTTGAAAATTTGAGAAAGAGGGAGAGATTGAGCAACTTTGAGCACTCAGAGAAAAATGGTGATTACAATTGAGACTCATCGATTTGAGCGTGTGAGGCAGCACAACTGCTCGACAATGTACAAACCTTTGGTACGAACTTTGAAAAACCTCTTTTTGTGAATTTTGAAATGATTTTTTTTGATTTTTTAGAAATTTTAAAATTTTACTCCAAAAGTTTTAGCGCATACATAGGATAGAATAGCACATAGGTCACCTATTTTAGCACATATATTTAGAGATTTAGCGCATCCATGATCCGATATAGCACATCGATGATTAGGTCTTATACTAGATAAAGTTGCACATCCATGTGATGGAGTAGCGCATCCATAGGATTAGCACATCGATGGACTGTTATGGCACATCGGTGACAAACTTTGGCACATTCATAGAATTGGCACATAGATGCATTGTTGTGGCGCATAGATCAAGTTTTCTAGCGCATCTGTGTTTTAGCGCATAGAAGCGTTGTTTTGGTGCATCCATGCTAGAATTAAGAATTTTTTTATGTTTCTCCTTGTTGTTGATAGTTTTTGATTGCATCATCTTTTGAGTTGATGTTGACTGATGATGTTGATATATTAGATGATGATCGATCTCATGATAGGCAAGATTCGATGACTGATTGATGACGATTAACCTCATGATAGGTGAGGATCAATGACAGGTTGATAGATTGACCTCATGATAGGTGAGGTACACTTGATAGATTGATAGGTTGATTTCTTGATTTGATCTCATGCTGATTTTGTGAATTTTTTTATGACTGATAGGAGAGTGATTTAGGGGTTCTGATGTTTTGGGAGTGAATCTTGAAGACATGGGATATGATCCCACAGCTAGTATAGGCTGACATGGATGTGATTGAGATATTTGGATTGTACTACCTTATTCATATGCCCTAGGTTAGGATTAACCAGGCACTATTGACAACACTAGTAGAGAGGTGGCATAGCGACCACAACACTTTTCACTTGGTGACTGGCTAGATGACTATCACACCAAAGGATGTATACCGGATTCTTTAGATTCCTATGGTTGGAGAGGTGGTTGTGTATGATGCCACCAAGTAGGGAGGCACATATTCCCTATGCAATATTTTTCATGATGACCTGATTAGTGGGTATGAGTTGTCATGGCAAGAGTTATTCGAGAGCTACACCCTATTACCTTATGTACTTGTTGGATTCATGGGTGGTTTTTTATGTCCCGACCCTAGGTCAAAGGGAAATTCAGTGGGATGGGGTAGGACACTATAGCAGATGATACTATATGGGATATAATATGCTTGGGGTTCATACATTCTTGCCCATCTCTATCATGATCTACATTAGTTAGTTTACCTTAGAGTTGCTAATCTCTCAGTCGGGGTCACATTACTTCAGATTTGGGCATGGGAGCACATAGCAGTGACACGACCAATTGTAGATAGACATTGGCCACATGGGATACCATATGTTTATGGATATAATGGGCTAGTTGTCCAACATAAGCTGGGAAAACTAGAGTATTGGAGATGGGTACTTGATGACCTTGATACAATTACCTAGCGGCCATACCTAGATTGTGAGAAATGGGTCAAGGATCATCTAGAGATGCCTTATGTGTGCACTGCCAAATTTTTATTGGGCAGACATGATTCATTATCAAGATATTTCTTGTGGGTCAAGTAGACAAACAATATGGTAGGGTACAGGGTATGCCACAAGGAGTGGCCCACTATGCTCGCAGACATCAGGATATACTAGATTGGGGGCCCTTGTTATCATATGATGTGGCTTATTAGAATTATTTTTCTTTACATACAGTGGCATGGGATTACCATCCTGAGATCACATATGTCATTATGTTAGATGATTATTCATAGTACTTCACACATCCATTTCTGAGGCTGTCAAGTCTAGACGATCTAGTGTCAACCTTGGATGATGATGGGGAGAGGGCACCCAGATGGAAGAGAGGCGAGGGTGATGGAGAGGAGGAGGAGGAGAGGGATGAGGGTGGTGATGAGGGAGGAGATGATGGAAGAGATGGGGGTAGAGGAGGTGGCAAAGATGGTGGTGGAGGTAGAGGAGGAAAATCAATTTTTTCTATTCAAGATGTGATGATACCTCAGAGGAGGAGATCCTTGGTGGCTACACCATAGTAGCATGTACAGATCGGGGTGCCTTCTCAATAGTAGCAGACACAAATCACTACTTTACATGTACAACTAGTTCAGGCCTAAGGATAAGTTGCCACTTTACAGGGGAAAATCCAGACATTGTAGGGTTAGCTAGCTCAGGCCTAGGCACAGTTGTAGGTACAGGGGTACGCACAAGCCCAGATTGCCACATTGATAGAAAAGAGGGATGTAGATCGATGACAGGGGGAGTAGGCAATGGCCATAGCCGATAGGTTCCAAAGAGTGGCTGAGGGAGCTGGCATGGGGATCTAGTCAGAGAGATTCACGAGTCTACAAAGGAGGAAGAGTATTATAGAGGCAGATATTATAAGGCAGTTCCTATAGAGCGATGGGTGATCTATGCTCGGTCATGATCTAGTCAAACTCAACAGAGGATCACCAACAAGGGTGTCACGCAGCCACTTCCGGGGGGCCGCTAGGCGGTGCTATAGGAGTAGGTCCATCAAGTGCAGGGGGTTTAGCCAGAGGATCAGAGAGACTCGTGATGTCTAGGGGAAATACCTCAGGACCCCACAGTCACTCTTGATATATCATTGAGACATTGTATATTGATTTAGAGACCTCATGTTGCCACATTTTTTATGTTGTATCATTTCTCATTTCTTGACATCATTGTATAATTTGACATTATTATTTTGAGGCTATATATGAGATGCAGTGACAATTAGTGATCTATGATGTGTTTATGCTTGTATGATGGATGTTTATGATGGATTCATGTTATTTTATGTGGTATATGTTATGCTATGTTCTATATGATTATGCCATGTTCTATGCATGGCATTAATGTGATGATGATGTATGATTTTATGTGTCGATGAATGTATGAGATGGGTGTTACTTTTATTATGATATATGGGATGGATGCAATTATGCAAATGATATGGTATGCACTATATTTTTGTATTTTTTACATGTATATATGACCTAAATGTATGACCAAATGTATGTTATGGGTGAATGTATAAATTATGATAATGTATGGATTATGGTTTTATTATGCGTGGATGAGTTTATGATATGGATGAATGGGTGAATTTATTATAGCATGTATGGCAAGATGGTTTATGATAAATGGATGATGATGGATTCATGATGAATGATTTAGGATAAATTATTTCTTTTGGGATTTCATGATGCAAATATTGTTGGAATTTGGGAACACTGAGAGGGGGGTGAATCAGTGTTCTACAAATTTTAACTTTATAATCTGATCATTAAACCACTTACAACATTGAATTGAAAGAAAGATGCAAACACATGAAGCAATCATCCACAATACCATAACACAATGATTTTAATGTGGAAGCCCTATTAGGGATTAAAACATGGTGGAGGTCAATCCATAATTTGAGTACTCAAATATAAGTTTTACAAAATGAGAATGCACTTGCATTCAGGCACACTACCTAGAGCTCACTGCTCAAAAAAATAAAGGCTCACTGCCTTACAATTAGTGTCAAAAGACAACATAAGTAGTGAAATATGAATCAAAATTTTCAAATGCCTAAGAATAGTTCTAGTTAAGTACATTAGTCAATTTCATGACTTTTTGTCTGATTCTACTCTACTACAATTCGCATTACAAATCTTATATGCGCAAGTAAAATCGCTCAACTATCCTTTTGAATTTCACATCACACACCAACACACTTTGCATCTATATCAAAATGATATAATTGATTACTTATATATATCTGCAACTAAAGATTTGATCGCTACTTGTCGGCTTCAATAACACATAAAGTATTTTCCAACAGTCAGCTAAATACACTAGTGATTTTCAACGTGCATCACCGAAATTCAGCCATGGTATAGTGATGACCCAAATCAACATGATAGAATACCAAAATACTTAAACAATTTCTCCTCAAATATCTACAACATATTATATTCACCAAGTCGGCTCTCTGCACTGTTAAACAAAAGATCAATCAACTGGATCTCCTAACTCGTACACCACTTGATGCAATGCCACAAAATTTGAGAGTAAGATATTCTAGATGCTCAATGACCTTCCTTGAGATCCACAACATGAACTAATAAATTGGTAATGCAAGTAGGTTCAGCTTTAGTCAGATACATTGTTCTTCATTTTGTCTCCCGGTATGAATAAATATAGAGATGCGCACCAGATCACTAACCTAGGTTACCATCAATGACAACACTAGAAGCCATATGCCAAAAATCTCCCCCTTTGGCATTCATGGTAACACTTAGTGAAAAATGACTAAGTGTCTGAACCAACATAATGCACACCTTCAATACTTCAAAAAGACACAAATCCCTCTAAGTTTGATAAGGCATTTTTAACTTCTCTCTCTCCCCCTTTAACATCAATGAAAAACCAAAAAAAAATCTACAGTAATCTCTTTTTGGAGTAAGACCACAAACTTACTTAATTAAAATTGGTTCAAAATTTGAAGACATACATCTGCTACTTGAGTTAAAAGATTATTTTGAATTTTTCCTTCCTCCGGAAGAAACTTCTTCCATGCTTCTACTGTTATCCTAGTGATTATGATCATGTTGTTTTTTTCAGATGTCTGGTTGATAATCTTGGTGAGGAATTCTGTAATGGTGATAGATTATTCTAATATCTCTCCTTTCCTTGAAATCTCAATCAACTATTCTAGTTTTCATTATGTTATATCCTTCACTTTCCAAAAGGTATCAACAATCCTGTTTCTAGTGTTTTGAACATTTGTATGCTCTACCTATAATTCTTGAATACTTTTCTTGATTGCACCATCTTGATCCTGAAACATGTCAAAGTTTTTTCCAATACTATTCAACTCAGTTTCAATTTGTTCCAACTTTTCTTTGTACTTGTTGATTGCATGAGGCCAACAAAGACAATAGTTGTAGATTCAATTTGTTGTGTTTATGCATTTCCTTAGCTGATTCATGTGCCTTTTTAGCTTGGTGAATGATAATTTGTACTACTTCTTTAGATGTAAAATTACTTCTTCTTCCTTGTTGTAAAACTCAGAGTCCATGATTTCCTTGATACATTCAATCATCTCCTCTGGAAATGTATTATGCAAACTCTCTAACTTAATATGGTTGTGCACAAGATGAGCACTTAGTACGTTTAAAATCATATCCTGCTCATATGAAGGTCTGATAGACCACATGTTTGCAATTTTATGTATTCCATCTTCCTCATGAATAAGCTTCAATAGTTCTTGTTTGGTTAAGTCACCTTCTTCTTCACTTTCTTTTGTCATATCCTTTTCTTGTTCTGGTTTGGCTATTTCTAGTTGATTTCCTTGGGAGTCCTTAGTTTCCTTATCAGATTCCTCATCTGGTATATCTAAAATCACCTATTCTTTTCCTATCCCTTCAATTCTTAGAGTCTTGCATGCTAGAGGAGTACAAACAACAATTTCTTTTTCTCTTTTCTTCTTCCTCTCCATCTCACTGGAGGTGGAGCCAACTTCAAGTTCACTTACCGAAAGGGAAACACTAATTGAGCCAAAATTTCATAGCAAACCTTTAAAGAAACTTTCATATGCTTGATCACAGTTTTCCAAACTGTTAGAGTGTATGTAAATTTGTTTGCAAACTAGTTCATTCTCTTTCCATATCACATTGTTGTTCATCGATAAGCAATTTAGAAAGTACATCATAAGACATATAACCAAAGTACCAAACCTAAAAGGGTAATCTATCATCTTTGTCAATTAAGCATTCTCCATCACTTGATCTTTCAGTAATCTACAAAGGTCAAAATCCTAATCTTCCATTATCATCTTGTGTGAAATGTAAATAACACCTACCAAAGTTTCACCTTCTCTGTTTCTGTAAAATATTTTGTAGGATACACCATGCACAATGTATCTTTTCATTGAATCTCTAATTGTCAAGATTATTAACGCCCTTTGATCTCCAATTACTCCAGTTAGGGTTTTGACTTCTTTATTCCAGATTGACTTCTTTCTTGGTACATCCCCAATGTTGCATAATCCAGTTATAGTTTCAATCACTTCTTTCGAGATATGGTCTGGTTTATCCAGAACTAGAATATTGTCATTAAATCTACTCAGAATAAACTTAACTATTTCTGCATTCTCGAAATAAGGAAATTTTCTCCAAATATCGAAGCTTTTGTATTTAGCTTCTTTTAGCCATTTTAATTCATCAGGCAACAACAAGTTTCTTACGACTCTAATCTTCTCATTGTTATACTCATCTAGGTTGATTATCCCTTTGATTTGTTCTATTTTACCTTTTGTACTCATGTCTTATTCCTATTTAAGAGGTTCTTCAATCACACACCAAATTAAATAAAAGTTTTTGAAGTACCTAATGAATTAGGGTTTCATCATCGAATTATCTTCACGCTTTCAAAATTCTGCTATAGAGTGCTCTCCTTCTTTTTCTTCGATGTCAAGTAGCAAATGAGGGTTTCAACTTGCTTTTTATTACCCACACACCTAACCTTTTATTGTAATAAATGTTTTTTCCCTAGGTGATTCAGATACTCTGTTTTCTCAGTTAGCGAGACATAAATTCTTCTATGCACCTTTAATTGCTTGGATTTCTTTATGAGTGCTTTCCAATGCATCTGAAAATCATTAATACAACTGTTGACAATTTTTCGCATTCCGGTACCAACTATAGATAAGGGAGAAATGATTTTCTTAAAAAGCTCCCTCTAGGCCAATGGCCTAAAATTAATTTCTGGAAGAATTATCAGAAGCAGGTTTTGATACAGAACCATTTCCTACCTCATACTCATTTTTCTTACCCATGTCTTCTTCATCTGATCTCTTATTTCATCTGCAGTCTCCTTTCCTTTTTCTTTATCATTTTTCTGCATATTTCTGCCTTTGTATGTTGGACCTTTTCTATCCATATTTTTATTTATGTAGAATCTTGCAATGTGACCGTATTTGTTGCAGTTGTAACACACAACATTTCCTTGTCTAGACCAGTCATTCCATTGATTTCTTCTTAATCTACTAGTTAGCAATATTCCAAAATCTTCCATAGGTGTGACATTTAACATTCCTTCTACTGACAAAGTTGTTTGACACATTTCTACATTCGATTGACTTGTGACCAAACTTATTACAATTGAAACACTGACCAAAGAATGATGGATCACTCAATTTCATTTTATTTCTACATTGAGCAGCCATATGACCAAATTTATTGCAAGCAAAATAGTGTCCATTAAACTTTTGAGCATTAGGTTGTCTTATCGAATGCCTTTTTGCTTTGTTCATCTAATATCTGAAACTTTCTCCTTTGTCATATCCAAGACCTCACTTGTAATTTCCATTCTTCTGTCCTTGAGTCAGCTCATCAAGCTTAACTAAGATAACCTTGAACTTCTCCTTATGTTCATTTGCAGTAGCAACTTCATCCCTGAGAATAACAATTTGTTTGTCAAGCCCCTCTTCATTATTTATGAATTATTGTAGGCCAATCTCCAACTGAATGAATTCTCCATTAATTCTTCTGCATTCACCAGATCTTTCTTTTAAGGATTGAGAAAAATTCTTCTCATTCTTATTTATTTCTTCAATCTCCTTAGTCAGCTTCATCACCATATATTCCATCTCATGTTTTTGGGTAGCATTGTTTCTAGAAAGCTTTTCACATTCTTCAGTTATTTCCTTCAAAGTTTGATTCAGGTGAATATCATCCATTCTTTTTTTCCCTTTATGCTTAATCTGATAACATAGATCCTTTCTCTTTTCCCTAGACTTAACAATATGATCCTTCAATGTCTGAATGAATTTCTCAGCATCTTTAAGATTCACTTTCAATTCCCAAACTTTTGCTTTGGATTGATCAAGATCATCAAGTGCCACCACTAGTTGTTGTTGAAGACTACCAGAGTCCATTACATTCAAAGATCCATCTCAAGTTGTAAAACTTCTTTAGAGGAACTAGCTCTAATACCAATTGTTGGAATCTGGGAACACTAAGAGGGGGGTGAATCAGTGTTCTACAAATTTTAACTTTATTAATCTGATAATTAAACCACTTACAACATTAAACTAAAAGAAAGATACAAACACATGAAGAAATCATCTACAACACCATACACAAGGATTTTTACATGGAAACCTTGTTAGGGGAAATAAACATGGTGGAGTTCAATCCACAATTTGAGTACTCAAATATAAGTTTTACAAAATGAGAATGCACTTGCATTTAGGCACACTGCCTAGAGCTCACTACTCAAAAAAAAAAAGGCTCACTACCTTACAATCAATTTCAAAAGATAACATAAGTGGTGAAATATGGATCAACATCTGTAAATTCCTGAGAATAGTTTTGGTTAAGCACATTATTCAATTTCATGACCTTCTGTCTGATTATGCTCTTCTTTTCTTCTCTGCTACAATTCACATTACAAATCTTATATGCGCAAGTGAAATTGCTTGACTATCCTTCTAAATTTTGCATCACACACCAACACACTTCGCATCTATATCAAAATGATACAATCGATTACTTATATATCCACAGCTAAAGATTTGATCACTACTTGTCGGCTTCAATAAGAAAAAGTATTTTCCAATGGTCAGCTAAATCCACAAGTGATTTTCAATGCACATCACCCAAAGTCGGCCATAGCATAGTGATGACCCAAATCAACATAATAGAACACAAAAATACTTATACAATTTCTCCTCAAATATCCACAGCATATTATATTCACCAAGTCAGCTCTCTGCACTATTAAACAAAAGATCAATGAACTAGATCTCCTAACTTGTACACCACTTGATGTGAATCCAAAAACCTCGAGAGTAAGATATTCCTGTTGGATGTTGTGGTTTTCATTGATGTCAACACTATTAGCATTGGTGATGCTTAAGGCTGTATATATCGAGGATATTGAGAAAATTGTAATAAATATATTGCAGGCAACTAGTGAAGCTGAGAAGGTCATAGTGGAGGAAAGTGTTGTAATTTGATAATTAGGTGATGCACATTAAAGGGTTTGGTGCTAAGTCTATCTAGTGTGTTTTCTGAAAGTTTCAATGGTGTGCATCAAGATTTGAGAAAGTTATGAAGTTCTATGTTCCTATAGTCATTTTGTTACTGTAGCAAGTGTTCTTGGAAGAAGAGGATGAAAGTATGGAAAATTCAATTGTTGTGTATGTTCCTATGACATTCGTGGATGAGTCTAGATCATTCTATATCAATTATGTATGTCCGCATTGATCAGAGTGTTTGTGATTGAATATTTTTCTGATGTGTGCTCGATTTTTCATGTTCTTGGTTGACATGATGGTGGTAGCATGTTGCGGATCCATGAAGATTAATATTTTATTGTTTGGAATGTTTGAAGGTGTTTATTTGAGTCCTCACTATGTTGTGACCAACTTGTGTTGGTGCGCATTAAGATTTATTTATGTATTAAGGCCGACAGTTGTAATTTATTCTTTATTTGTGGCCGACAGTGTAGTGGATATATAAGAGTGGTTGTTTTCCTCAGTTTGGGGAATTCTCAGCATGTGTATGTGAAGTACATGTGTGAATAAAGGTGAAATCATTTAGGAATAGAGTAGAGTGTGAAAGAGATTGAGCAGAGTGTGAAGAAGGTTGAGCGAAGTATATTTGTGCCTAACTAGAACTATAATCAGGCTTGTGAAGAAGCTAATTTATCATTTCATGTTCATCACATGGATTTAATCTGATTATTGTATGTTGTTGGAAAATGTGCCTCAACTTGCTAGCTTGAACCTCTACTAATGGACTTGGCAACTTTTCCCTTTGTGTTCATACATTTGTCACCATACCACGGGTGCCTTCTAGCTGAGGTGCGGTTATGCGGTGTATACCACCATACCACGTGTGCCTTTTGGCTGAGGTGTAGTTGTGCAGTTACCACCCTACCACGGGAGCCTTCTGGCTCAGGTGTGGTTGTGTAGTTATCGCCATACCACAAGAGCCTTCCGTATTAGGTGCAGTTGTGTGGTGGTACCGCCATACCGTAGGAGTCTTTATACAGAGGTGTGGTAGTGTGGGGCATTGTTTGTCTAGTGTTTGTGCGGTGTATACCACCATACTATGGGGTTCCTCTAGATGGCTAGCGTTGGCATGGTGGAAGGACCACAGGGTTCTATTATCTGTATGGTGTGATTGCCAAAGCTATGGGCGAATGATGTGTCGACATGTGGCACAATTTCATTGGTTGTTTTTTACATCGATGTTGTAAATCAACACTCATTGGCCAAAAGCTTTATTTTCTAATACCGATATATTTGAATTAGATGTGCTGACTCCTGGGTTGACAGAGTGCAAATATAGAAATATTCTCTATAAGTAGATTTAATGTTGGGCAACCTAATGCATGTTGTAGGGCAGTGACCTGAGATGAAGGAATCTTGTCAATGGAGTAATTAAATACCCTAATGGTTGTTGGTTGAAAATGGGAATGATCAATGATCGATCAGTGTGTGTGTTTGAGTGGTATGCACAGAGCATTGTAACCATGAACACCAAGACACACATAACAAAGAAGATGTGAATTTGTGGTGGCCCTGAGGTTGTGTTGGCTGAGAGGTTGGTTGAGTGAGTCAATTGGATATGAATCTACATTGTATGTCATGTGAGGAAATTGTAATAGTGCAAGGATTCTTAACGATGTTGTTGCTTGTATTCTCTAGATGAAACAAGATGTTACTCCTATAAAGGCTATGAGCCTAAGACTGTATTGTAACTTTTTTTGTTGCTAAATAATACAATGGCTCAATATTTTGGAGGGTGGGGTTTTTTATTCGAAAGGGTTTTCCCCACGTAAATATGTGTGTTCATTTGTTTGTCTTCCATGTTGTTTGATTTTGTAATTTGAATCTATGCATAAGTGTTGAATCTGGTTTAGTTTGCATGTGCTTTTATCAGAAGGGTTAATGAGGGAAATCAACTGTGCCTATTTCCTCTTTATGGCATAGTAGTACGTGTCTATGAGGCAATTTGAAGTAATTAAATCATCGAAGGAACTATTTTTCTTAGATGTTTTTTTCCAAGATGGCTCATTTTCTCTCAACATATGTAAGGTAGTGATCCTTCCTCTGAGCAGTGTTCTCTAGGTAGTGTACCTGAATGCAAGTGCATTCCTTATTCATTCTTTATTATACTTCTAACAGGGTATAATCTTGTGGACTAACATCCACCATGGTTTTTCCCCTAACAGGGTTTCCAAGTATAAAATCTTGGTGTTCATGTGTCTCTGATGTGTTATTGTTTTATGCTTGCACTGTTAATTATCAAATCTAAGATTAAAAGTTGATTAATGTTGAATAAGTTTTATTTTGGTTACAATTGATTCACCCCCCCTCTCAATTGTCTATCCTTTTTTTCCAACAATTGGTATTAGAGTTGGTTCCTCTAAATAATCCTAACAGCTTGAGGTGATCTAAGATGGCATCATACAAGAAGGACATTCCTAGATTTGATGGTACAAACTACTCTTTATGGAAAGTAAGAATGGAGTGTCATTTGAAGTGCATTGGTGAACCTTTCTAGAAGATCCCACAAAGTGCATATATTATTCCTCATAATGGTCCCTCATCTAAAGATGAGATCAAGCAAGCATAAGTTAATACTAGAGCTATTGAAGCATTGTTGAGTGCTTTGACAGATTCAGAGATGACAAATGTGATAGGATTGAAGATTGCACATGAGATCTGGAAAAAATTGGAGACATTGTATGAAGGAGATGCACTAGTGAAAAGTGCTAAGCTACAAAGTTTAAAAGGAAAGTGGGAAGACATGAAGATGAGTGAAGATGAGAACATCCTCTCTTTCTCTCAAAAGATAAATGAATTGGTGATGAACATTAGATGTACCGGTGGAACCTTGGATGAAGAAGAAATTATAGCTAAGATACTTAGATTTGTGCCTCCCTCCTACAAAACAAGAGCTCATGCTATTGATGAACTCAGGACAGTGACAAATGTGACAAGAGACATGCTGATTGGAAAACTTGTTGCCTTTGAGTTAAGTGAATTTGGTGAATCTACTCCTAAGACTGAGTCTACATTCAAAGCTATTGTATCTGAAAAAAGCCAACAGAGATACAATCTGAGAGAGAGCTCCAAAAGATCATTCAAATATGAAGATGAGATGAAAAAGATTGAAGGTGAAGAAAAAGAATTAGAAGAAATGGAAGCATGATTGTGAAAATAGAAGCTAGAGGTCAAGATAAGTACAAAAGAATGTTACCTATAAATTTTTTTTCTTGTAGTAAAATAGGTCATTTTGAATCAAGGTGTCCTGAAAGAGTTGCTAAATACAAACCTGAGAAGACTAGATTTTAAAAGAAATGCTATTATTCTGAAGAAGGTGTTATTGATGATGAATTTGATAAAGAAACTAGAAATGAAGATGACTGGGTATTTATTGCCATCAAATAAAATGGTCAGGTGTCCACTGAATCTACTAGTAATGTGAATGTTGAGAAAGCTCTTGCAACAAAAATTGAAGAAAAGGATGAGTGGGTAATTGATAGCGGATTCTCACATCATATGACTGGTGACAAAAGAAATTTTTTAAGCTTGGAAAACTATGATGGTAGTTTTGTAAGATTTGGAGACAACACTTCTGTTGTGATTTATGGCAGAGGCACTATTTCTTTTGGTGGTAAGCACAATACTGATGATTCTCTTTATGTATAAGGCTTAAAGCATAATTTGTTGAGTGTTGGACAGATGGTAGACAAGGGTTACAATCTTTAGTTCAAAGATGGTAAGTGAAAAACAAGGGGAAGTTTTGGAAATATGATTGCTTCAGGTACAAAGACAAAAGGTAATTTATTGCACTTGAGTGCTGCTAGTGAAATTTGTTTGATTGTTCAAATTGATGTAAGCTGGTTGTGGTATAGGAGGTTGTGTCATGTGAACTTTGATAACATTGTTAAGATAAGCTCTACTCAAGCAGTCAGAGATCTTCCTAAGTTAGTGAAGCCTACTAACACTATGTGCAAGGAATGTTAGATGAGAAAGCAGACTATAAATTCCTTCTAGAGCAAACAATATAACTCTAGTGGAATACTGGACTTGATACATACTGATCTATGTGGTCCATCTAGATTCAGAAGTCTACAAGGTGAAAGGTACTTTATGTTGTTTATTGATGATTATTCTAGAATGATATGGGTTGTTTTTTTAAGAGAAAAAGATGAAGCATTAGAAAAGTTCAAAATATTCAAAGCTATGGTAGAAAATATGACAAGTCAAAAGATCAAATGCCTAAGGTCAGATAGAGGTGGTGAATTCACTTCTCGGGAATTCAATTCTTCCCATGAAGAGCATGGAATCCAAAGATAGCTATCTACTCCCCAGACCCCTCAACAAAATGGAGTTGTTGAAATAAAGAATAGAACCGTTCTACACACCACTAGAGCCATGATGCTGGAAGCAAATGTTCCTCATTTATGTTGGAGAGAAGTTGTAAGTATTGTTGTGTATACCATTAACTAGGTGAATGTTAGTAGTAATTCTGGTAAGACCCCTTTTGAGCTATGGTTTGGTTATAAGCCTACTATCAAATATTTCAATTTTTTTGGAAGAAAATGCTACATCAAGAGAGATGATGATATAGGCAAGTCTGATGCTAGAAGTCAAAGAAAATCCTAAAACTCTCAAGTATGTAAGGTGAAATCATTTCGACAGTCAGATCATAGGAGATAGAAGCAAAGGTGTGCAAAATAGAAGAATAATTTTAGAAGAGTATTGTCTAATTTTAAAAATTGTGCCTAGCAATATCAATGAAGCATGCAAAGATGAATATTGGATGGAACCCATGAAAGAAGCACTAATGCAAATAGAGAAAAATGATACATTGGAAATTGTTCCTAGACCTTAGAACAAAAAATTGATTGGAACCAAATGGGTGTTTCAGAATAAGCTGAATGAATAAGGTGAAGTGGTCAGAAACAAAGCAAGACTGGTTTGCAAAGGGTACTCACAGATGGAAGGTATTGATTTTGAAGAAACTTTTGATCCTATTGCTAGAATTGAAATTGTAAGAGTATTTCTTGCTTATGCTACTTTCAAAAATTACAAATTCTATTAGATGGATGTAAAGTTAGCATTTGTAAATGGTGAGCTAGAAGAAGAAGTTTATGTTGAACAACCGAATGGAATTCAATTGACTGACAAAGAAAACATTGTATGTTGATTGAAGAAAGCTCTATATGGACTCAAGCAAGCTCCTAGAGCTTGGTATGCTAGATTGGATAAATACTTGTTGAAACTTGGATTCAATAAAGGTACTACTGACAGTAATCTATGTTTTAAGTTGGTTTAGAATAGAGAATTAATCATTGAAGTCTTTGTTGATGACATTATTTTTTAAGGTGATGATAATTTGTTTATGAAGTTTGTTGATGAAATGAAAAGTGAGTTTGAAATGTCAATGATAGGAGAGCTGAAATTATTTTTAGGTCTACAAATCACTTAGTTAGATGATGGAATTTTCGTATCTCAGTCTAAATATTTAAAAGAGTTACTGAAAAAGTTTGGCATGGAAGACTCAAAGCCAGTTGGTACACCTATGGTAACCGGATGCAAAATAACACAGAATGATGATTCTCCTAAAGAAAATGAAACATGATACAGGTCAATGATTGGTGGATTACTCTATTTGACTTAGACCAGGATAGACATAATGAATGTTGTATGCATGGTTGCTAGATATCAAGTTGATCCTAAAGAGTCTCATGTGACTGCTGTGAAAAGAATATTCAAATACCTAAAAGGGAAAGTTGATCTTGGTCTTTGGTATCCTAGGGATGATGATCTTATCTTGAGTTCTTTTACTGATGTTGATTGGGCAGGAGATGTGGATGATAGGAAGAGTACGAGTGGTGGTACATTCTTCTTAGGGAAGAAGTTGGTATCTTGGCTAAGCAAAAAGAAGAATTTAGTTTCATTATCTAATGCTGAGGCAGAATATATTGCTACTGCAAACATTGGTACTCAAGTATTATGGATAAAGCAAATGCTGAGAGATGTCAGAATTGAGTATGAAGAACCCATTGCCATATTCTGTGACAATTCAAGTTCCATAAACATTTCTAAGAATCCAGTGTTGCATTAAAAAATAAAGCATATATCCATCAAATATCACTTCTTGAGAGATAAAGTAAGTGACAAAGAAGTTAGACTAGAGTATATACCTACCAAGGAACAAATTGCAGACATCTTTACTAAGTCATTGCCTAGGGATACTTTTGAGTATCTCAGAATCAAGTTAGGGGTGATTTCCCCTCCTGATCAGAACTAAGTGATGTAGGTCTTTGCATCAGTCTATGAATTCATAGCCATATCTTATTTCGGATTGATGTTGGGTGGTTGCTACTAAGTGGGAGTAGTCAGATGTGCTAAATATGAGGATCAAAGAATTTTTACCTTTTCCATTGATGTTAAAGGGGGAGAGAAGCAATGTGAAAAACATGGGAGAAGAATAAAGTGGAAGGAGAAAACAAGAAAAGAGTTTACAATCTAAGGGGGAGATTGTTGGAGAAGAGCTAGTTGGATTGATGGTATTTTTCACATCATGTGTTTCCACAAATGCGAAAGGGGGAGATTATTGGATGTTGTGGTTGTGTTGCTGATATATGGTTGTAATTGATGTCAACACTATTAACATTGGTGATGCTTAAGGCTCTATATATCGAGGATATTGAGAAAATTGTAATAAATATATAATAGGCAGCTAGTGAAGCTAAGAAGGTCAGAGTGGAGGAAAGTTTTGTAAGTTGATAATCAGGTGATCCGTATTAAAGGGGTTTTCGCTGAGTCTATTTAGTGTGTTTTTTGAAAGTTTCAGTGGTACGAATCAAGATTTGAGAAAGTTATGAAGTTCTATGTTCCTACATTCATTCTATTACTATAACAGGTGTTCTTGGAAGAAGAGGATGAAAGTTTGGAAAAATCAGTTGTTGCATATGTTCCTGTGACGTTTGTGGATGAGTCTAGATCATGCTATATTAGTTGTGTACATCCGCATTGATCAGAGTGTTTGTGATCAAATGTTTTTCTGATGTGTGCTCGAGTTTTCATGTTTTTGGCTGACATGATGATGGTAGTGTGTTGCGGATCCATGAAGCTTAATCTTTTATTGTTTGGCATGTTCGAAGGTGTTTAATTGATTTCTCACTATGTTGTGATCAACTTGTGTTGGTGTGCATTAAGATTTATTTATGTATTAAGGCAAACAGTTGTAATTTATTCTATATTTGTGGCTGACAGTGTAGTTGATGTAAATCTATGTAGCGGATATACAAGAGTGGTTGTTTTCCTCATTTTGGGGAATGCTTAGGGTGTGTATGTGAAGTACATGTGAAAATAAAGGTAAAATTATTCAAGAGCAGAGCAGAGTGGGAAAGAGATTAAGAAGAGTGTGAAGAAGGCTGAGCAAATTATATTTGTGCCTAACTGGAATTGTAATCAGGCTTGTGAAGAAGCTAATTTCTCAGTTCATGTTCATTAGATAGATTTAATCTGATTATTGTATGTAAGGTAGTGAGCTTTCCTCTAAGCAGTGTGCTCTAGGTAGTGTACCTAAATGAAAGTGAATTCCTTATTCCTTATTCATTATACTTCTAATAGGGTATAGTCTTGTAGACTAACATCCACCATGGTTTTTCCCCTAACAGGGTTTCCACATATAAAATCTTGGTGTTCATGTGTCTTTGATGTGTTATTATTTTATGCTTGAATTGTTAATTATCAGATATGAGATTAAATGTTGATTAATGTTGAATAAGTTTGATTTTGGTTATAACTGATTCACCCCCCTTCTCGGTTGTCTATCCTTGTTTTGCCAAAAATTCTAGATGCTCAACGACCTTCCCTAAGATCCGTAATGCGAATTGATAAACTGGTAATGCAAGTAGGTTCAACTTTAGTCGAATACCCTGTTCTTCATTCTGTCTCCTAGTATGAACAAATATAGAGATGTGCACCAGATAACTGACTTAGGTTGCCATCACTGACAACACTAGAATCCATATGCCAACAAATATATGATCCGAATGTAAGAATATGAATGATTTGCTTTTGGATATGATAAATACAAATATATGGATGTATGATAATGCATGACTGTATGTTGAATGCAAATGTATGGATGAATTTATGTTATACCCTGATGTGATATGGATTATGATTTTATATGTGATGAATGTTATTATATCAATGGAATGCAATGCACTTTTCTTTTCTTTTTTGGTATGTTTCTAATGCACATATATGACTTGGATGTATGAATGCAAATGAATTATGATGATTCATGGATTACGATGTTATTATGGAAATCATTATGATGAATTCATTTTTGAATGATTTATGTATGAATGAAAAAATGAATTTATTATGACTTCGATGTATGATAATGAATTAATGAATGATGATGTTATTATGGATGATGCTTTATTTTTGGAATTTTTCATGATGCAAATATTATGATGAATGAATGCATGAATGGCTTGTGATTTTGGATTGTTATGTAATCATATGAGTAAATGTATGGATGTATGATATGTGAATGAATTATAAAAATGCTTTATTTGTGTATCTATGCAATGTAATGCAAATGTGTGATAGATGCGAATGTATGGATGTATGATGATGCTTTGTAATGCAACTACTATGATGGATGGATGGATGAGTGCATGATAATACTCCTAGAATGAAATGATATGGAAATGTAAATGTAAATGAAATTATTCCTTTGTTATGTCAAGTGTACACAATCTTTTAATGAGAGATAACACCATGATGAGAGTTGCCAGCCTTGGAAAAATTATATAATGCAGATGTGGAATTAATATGAATGCAGTCCTATCTTAGCTATGCAAACCTAATTATGCAATGTTGCCATATAATTTATTGTGGTTGATATCATCATTGAGCATTTTATTATGTTAAAAGTTAGTACAAACATTGATGGTATAATTAGACCATGATGACCTGTGTACAACTTCCATTCAACCTACATTGAGATTTAATAGTGCAAGATAACACAAGCATCTAGGTATAATGGGACTGAGATGACTTGAGTATCACTTGCGTAAACAAACAAGAGTTAGTCATTTTCCTATGCAAATTCGAAATGTCATCAATGATACTTTGTAGAGCATATATTGTGACAATTTGCACAATAGTGATGATTGACTCATAAACAACAGATAAAGAAAAATATCATTCTCAATCATAGCCCCTCTAGTTGGCGACATCATCAAGGTACTCTAAAGAAATGATAACGACAATTAAAGATACAACCATCCAACCATGATTCAGAAGACGATCATCCAGTGAGAATTGATTTGATTGTCTTGATGTTTAATTTGATTTGGATGGTTGATTGATTGGTTGTTTAATGTTCGATGTTCAATTTGATGATTAGAGTGATTGGTGTTTTTGCTAAGTTTTCCTAGCTATTTGTTTGTTGTTTTGATTTAATCTCAACACAGTTTGTCTCCAGTGAGTTTAGGATTTTTCCCCTAGTGAGAAATAAACCAGATTATTATAGATATGCACAATGATAACCAAGCCAATGTGGGACACGACCACAGTAACCGGATATGGATATGAAGCTCATTTTATTTTATGATAGGAATGTATGTGCAATGATAGCGGAAAGTAGATGGTCAACACATGTTCAAATAGATGGAGAAGTCGACTTATCACAAATAGCACCTGTTTTCCAGGTTTTCACCATTTATCTTTATTGCACTTTTTCAAATTTTATGATTTTTTTCCTATTACCAAGATACCTTTTTGCCAACTTTTCATCAAGGTGACAATTTTTTTGATTTTTCACTTTTTTTTTGTGTTTTGTATTTTTGAATTTTTTGTTGTCACCAAGACGCCTGTTTGCCAAGTTTTTATCAGGGCAACCATTTTTTTAGGACATTTCTCTAATTCTTATGATTTTTTCAGGACTTTTTATGATTTTTTCAAGAGTTTTTATGATTTTTTTTCTGGGCTTTTTCCGATTTTTGTGATTTTTTAAAGACTTTTTCTGATTTTTTCAAGACTTTTTCTGATTTTTTTTAATATTTTCAAGACTTTTAAGCATGCATTGGATGCATTATGTGTAGAACTTATTTAGATGAAGGTTGTTCATCGGTTCTTAAAATAGATCCCCTTCTGGTGTAGACAACTGATAACCCGGATCCAAAGACTGATACAATAACAAAAGGACCTAACCAATTTGGCTCAAATTTTGCTTTCTTTTCTCGATCCTTCTGATTACGAGGATTTTCCTTCAGTACTAAATCACATACTTCAGGTGATCCACTGCAAGCTGACGACATTCATCCAACAATTCTAGCTCTTGTATTCTAGACACTCGGTAATCTTCATCTGAATTAAGACCTTTCAAGGACACATGGAGGGTATGTGTAGGATCATCATGGAAAAAATAAGCCCTTAAGTGGCAATGAAAATTTAGAAAAATCAGAGTTAGGCAACTTGAAGTAAAAATTTAAATAAGTTATTTATATTATTTCAAAAATATGTAAGAATAGAATTTGTGGAAAATTGAATGTAGTTTCTAAACTACTAGGTTTAATTATTTATTTTTAAATCTATTTGGTGAAAATTTGAAATTTCAATGTAGTACTACTTAAATTTCAGGGAAAAATAAAAAGTAGGTGTCTGTCTAGCCACCCTAACCATAATAAAATGATAATATTTTTTTATAATATTTTAGATATAAGTAGAGGACTCATGTCCAGATGTGATGCATATTTTTTTATAATTTTTTTCCAAGTAAATAATTAATTATGAATTTTTTATTACAACTTTAAAAAATACAAAAACTCGTATGTCTAACCACCTTAACTTGGTCAAAACTTCATGAAATTCTTTTTTTTTTTAATCCTATAGTATGAGAAGCATAGAATGTGACACATGTTTTGGATTCAAAAAATATGATACTATTTCAAAGCTATAGATGTTTTTCAATCAGCCTACCAATCAGGGCTTTAGTCGTAATTCTAATAGAAAATGAATAATAATTATTTATTAGAGTCAATGTAAAGTATAATTTATATTGGTGGAAAGATGAGAAGCTCCTTTACAAACCCTTTTTGTTTCATCAATTTTGGGCTAAAAAAAGTCATCGGCCACATGGACGAAGTCTAGAAAAGCAAGGTAAGTTGTTAAACACGATTTTTGTGCTGACTTCTTAGGATTGGTAGGTTCGAGCCAAATTCCAAAGAAATCCTAACGCTAATCCATAGGCATTAAATTTTGTGTCAAAAATATCAAATATTCGATTCAAATCGAATATCTGATTTATATCCGATATATTTTAGATATGAGTTTAAAAAATGTTATACAATTTATAATATATAATATACAATATAGTTTATAATGTAATATATAATATACAATTTATGATAATCTCTTACTGAATTATGTATTTAATATATAATATATAATATTATGATGTATAATATTTAAATATTATTTCAATATTTTAGTTAATGTATAATATTTAAGTATATATATATATATATTACTGATATATAAAATATTTAAATATTATCTCTTTCCCTCTCTCTCTCCATCTTTCTATCTCCCAAGTCTCTCACTCAATCACTTCTATCTCTCTCCCCTCTACCCTTAACCCTTAAACCCTCTAACCTCTACTCTCTCTCTCTCAATTACCTCTCTCCTAACTCCCTCTCCCTCTCTCAGGTCTCTGTCTCGCTCACTCCCTCTATATCTCTCCCTCTACCCTTAACCCTAAACCATAAACCCTAAACCCTAAACCCTTAAACCCTCTAACCTCTACCATTAACCATATATACCCTCTATCTCTCTCCCATTCCTCTCTCTCTCATAGTCACTCCCTCTATCTCTTTCCCCTCTACCCTTAACCCCCCCTCTCCCTCTCTCTCTCTCCCTATACCTTCTCTCCCTCTCTCAGGTCTCTCTCTCTCACTCACTCCCTCTATATCTCTCCCTCTACCCTTAACCCTAAACCCTAAACCCTTAACCCTTAAACCTTCTACCCTCTACCATTAACCCTATATACCCTCTATTGCTATCCCACTCCCTCTCTCTCTCTCTCAAGTCTCTCCATTCTACCCCCTCTCCATCTCCCAAGGTCTCTCTCTCAGATTCACTCCCTCTATCTCTTTCCCCTCTACCCTAAACCCTTAAACCCTCTACCCTCTACCCTTAACCCTCTACCCTCTTAGAGTCACTCCCTCTATCTCTCTCCCCTTTGTAACCCTTAACCCTTAACCCTAAAACCTTAACCCTTAAACCCTCTACCCTCTACTCTCTCTCTCAATTCTCTGACTCAATCACTCATATCTCTCCCACCTCTACCCTCTATCTCTCTCCCACTCCCTCCCTCCCCCTCTTTCATTGACTCCCTTTATCTCTCTCCCCTCTACCCTTAACCCTAAACCCTAAACCCTCTACCCTCTACCCTCTACTCTCTCTCTCACAAGTCTCTCCTCCTATCCCCTCTCTCTCTCTCTCTCACTCACTCCCTCTACCCTTAACCCTTAAATGCTATACCCTATATCTCTCCCTCCCTCTCTCTCTCTCAAGTCTCTCCCTCATACCCCCTCTCCTTCTCTCAGGTCTCTCTCTCTCTCTCATTCACTCCATCTATCTCTCTCCCCTATACCCTTAATCCTTAAAACCTAAACCCTTAAACCCTCTACCCTTAACCATCTACTCTCTCTCTCACTCTCTCTCCCTCCTACCCCCTCTCCCTCTCTTAGGTCTCTCTCAAAGTCACTCCCTCTAGATCTCTCTACCCTCTACCCTTAATCCTCTACCATAAATATTTCTCTCTCCCTCATGTAGGTCCTAAACCCTAAACCCTCTACCCTTAACCCTCTACCCTCTCTCTCTCTCTCTCTCTCCCTCATACCCCCTCTCCCTCTCTCAGGTCTCTCTCTCTCACTCACTCCTTTATATCTCTCCCTCCACCTTAACCTAAACCCTAAACCCTTAACCCTTAAACCCTATACCCTCTACTCTCTCTCTCAAGTATCTCCCTCCTATCCCCTCTCCTTCTCTCAGCTCTCTCTCTCTCATTCACTCTATTTATCTCTCTCCTATACCCTTAACCCTTAAACCCTCCACCCTTAACTTTCTGCCCTCTCTCTCTCTCTCTCCCTCCCTCTCCCTCTCTTAGGTCTCTCTCTCAAATTCACTCCCTCTATATCTCTCTACCCTCTACCATCTCTCTCTCTCTCTCTCTCTCTCTCTCTTACCCTAAACCCTAAACCCTCTACCCTCTACCCTCTCTCTCTCACTCACTCCCTTTATATCTCTCCCTCCACCCTTAATGCTTAACCCTTAAACCCTCTACCCTCTACCATTAACCCTTTATACCATATCTCTCTCTCCCACTCCCTCTCTCTCTCAATTCTCTCCCTCCTACCCCCTATCCCTTTTTTAGGTCTCTCTCTTAGAGTCACAACCTTTATCTCTTTCCCATAGATACTCTTAACCCTTAAACCATAAGCCCTTAAGCCCTCTACCCCCCCTCACTCTCTCCCTCCTACTATCCCTCTCCCTCTCTCAAGTCTCTCTCTCTCCCCTCTACCCTTAAACACTAAACCCTTATAAACATCTACCCTCTACCATCAACCATATACCCTCTATCTCTCTCCCACTCCCTCTCTCTCTCTCAAGTCTCTCACTCAATCACTCCTATCTCTCTCCCCTCTACCCTTAAAACTCTACCCTCTATCTCTCTCCCACTCCCTCCCTCCCTCTCTTTCATTAAATCCCTCTATTTCTCTCCCCTTTGTAACCCTTAACCCTAAACTCTTAAACCTTAAACCCTCTACCCTCTACTCTCTTTCTAAAGTCTCTCCCTCCTATCCCCTCTCCCTCTCTCAAGTCTCTCTCACTCACTCACTCCCTCTATATATCTCCCTCTACCCTTAACCCTTAAACCCTAAACCCTTATAACCCTCTACCCTAAACCCTTAACACTAAACCCTTTACCCTTAAACCCTCTACCCTCTACCGTTAACCCCCCCTTCCTTATCTCCCTCACTCTCTTTCATTGAATCCCTCTATCTCTCTCCCCTCTACCCTCTACTCTCTCTCTCTCTCAAGTCTCTCCCTCCTACCCCCTTTCCATCTCTCAGGTCTCTCTCTATCCCATCTAATCTTAACCCTTAAACCTTAAACCCTTAAAACCTCTACCCTTAAGCCTCTACCCTCTCTCTCTCTCTCCCCTCTACCCTTAATCATAAACCCTAAACCCTTAAACCCTCTACCTTCTACTCTCTCTCTCTCTCTCAAGTCTCTCCCTCATACCCCCTCTCCCTCTCTCAGGTCTCTTTCTCAATCACTCACTCACTCCATTTATCTCTCTCCCCTATACCCTTAAACCCTAAACCCTTATAACCCTCTAACCTAAACCCTTAACTCAGCCCTAAACCCTTAACCCTATACCCTAAACCCTTGAACCTAAACCCTAAACCCTTAACACTTAACCCTTAACCCTTAACCCTAAACCCTTAACCCTAAACCCTAAACCCTTAACCCTTAAACCCTAAACCCTTATAACCCTCTACCCTAAACCCTTAACACTAAACCCTTTACCCTTAAACCCTCTACCCTCTACCGTTAACCCCCCCTTCCTTATCTCCCTCACTCTCTTTCATTGAATCCCTCTATCTCTCTCCCCTCTACCCTCTACTCTCTCTCTCTCTCAAGTCTCTCCCTCCTACCCCCTTTCCATCTCTCAGGTCTCTCTCTATCCCATCTAATCTTAACCCTTAAACCTTAAACCCTTAAAACCTCTACCCTTAAGCCTCTACCCTCTCTCTCTCTCTCCCCTCTACCCTTAATCATAAACCCTAAACCCTTAAACCCTCTACCTTCTACTCTCTCTCTCTCTCTCAAGTCTCTCCCTCATACCCCCTCTCCCTCTCTCAGGTCTCTTTCTCAATCACTCACTCACTCCATTTATCTCTCTCCCCTATACCCTTAAACCCTAAACCCTTATAACCCTCTAACCTAAACCCTTAACTCAGCCCTAAACCCTTAACCCTATACCCTAAACCCTTGAACCTAAACCCTAAACCCTTAACACTTAACCCTTAACCCTTAACCCTAAACCCTAAACCCTAAACCCTTAAACCCTCTACCCTCTACCATTAACCCTTAGGTCCATGTGTGCAAAAATCGGATATCCGATACAAATTGGATATCCGATTTGTAACACTAAAATCCTATCGTTACAAAGCATTTTAATTTTTTTTTCAAATTTGATATCAGATTTTATCGGATATCGGATTTGTGGGCCATAGAAAAACCCCATGTGGGTCATTTTGTGCATTCCAACGGACCCTACATTCTGTTTGTAGGCTTTGCAAGCAGAAAATGCATGGTTTTAGATAGGAAGAGACAAAGATCAACTTTTTGGAGCATCTTCTACTCAAATTGGTCATAAGCAATGATTTTTAGCATCTTTAATGAGGTATAATGGGGAGCAATAGTCGTCAAAAGAAAAAACGTAAGAGAAAGATTACAAAAGAACAAATTGAAGCATATAGACACAGAGATAGATAAGGTCATAGGAAGAGAAGACAAGGTACGTTAAATATTGGTGAACCTGAGCCCTATGGTCTTTCAAGTGAAGAGGAAATTGAATATGTTCAAGGTGAAAATGTTTAACATGATATTAAAATTGGGAATGAAAATGTTCAAATTGATATTAAAAATGTTCAAGGTGAAAATGTTGAACATGATATTCGAATTGGGAATGAAAATATTGAAATTGATAATGAAAATGTTCAAGGTGAAAATGTTGGAATTGAAGATGTTGAACATGATATTGAAATTGGGAATGAAATTATTTAGATTGATATTAAAAATGTTCAAGGTGAAAATGTTAGAATTGAAGATGTTGAACATAATATTGAACCAAGTGTAAATTATGTTTCACCAGATTACATAAGAAATGAAGAACCTTGTGTGGAAGAAAGACATATCCAAATTCAAGACCTTCAAGAACCCATAAATGGTTACTTGAAATTGATGAGAATATTATAAACAATTTTGAAGGCAAGAGGTCAACATGAACTGTTCAGTTGTGGGCTACAAGACTTTTCAGCCAATATTTTAGAGATAAGACATTGATCGAGCAATGCAAAAGATGAGACCTTTGCTAGCCAAATTGAAGATTCGTGTGAACAAGAAGATCGAAAATAATTCTATTATTGTCAAAAATATTTGTAATGCTCTCAAGTCTATTGGAAAAAATAACAAGGAAAAAGATAAGAGAGCTGCTCGGAGAGTCATTACAACCGCCCTAGTAAGCCATCAATTGAAAAAGGATCACTTTATGAGACAAACTTGTATTGATTTTGACATAAATCATAAAAATTTGGATAGAGCACTTGCAAGAAGACAAAGAATAGATGATCCTCTTCTAAATTATACATGGGATTTTGCAGGGAGGCTTCCACATGTTGATAAGAAGCTAACCGATAATGTAAAGCAGGTAATTCAGCAATTTTGGCATGATAACTCTAGAGTATCACCCAATGCAAAGGATGTTTTAAAGTTAAGAATTGGCAATCGAGACCATACACCGCATCCTAAACATTTCTTGGAATCAATCCAAACAATGTTGTTCAATTTTTTTATTGAAACACATCCAAATATGGAAATCTCGCAAAGGAATTTTGAAGGTTTGAAGTCATTTTATTGTGTGCCTCTTAAGATTCGTAATACTTGTTGTTGCAAATACCATGCAGATTTTTCAATGTACCATGAACTATTATGCTATATCCGTTCTACTTTGCATACTAATGAAATGTTGTAGGAGTGTGGTGCAATGCATCTTCCAAAATCATCAAGGGACTTGCTAGATCTATTTTTATGTTCTAGAGATGATGGTTGCTTTTTCTATAGAAATGATTGTTTAAATGCGAATTGCTCACAATGTGGTGGCTTGTCAAAGTTTTTTCAATGTTTTCAAGAGGGTTCCGAACATGAATTTGGAAAGAAGCTTGTTGAGAAAAAGAGATATGAGATAGTCAAATATACTTTTCAGAGTGGAGGTGAAGGTTCTAGATGCGAGTTGGTTACAAAAGAATGCAACATTGTTGATTTTATTTCAGATGTTAAGGACAATCTTCTCTACAAGTATGCAAGGCATAGTCATAGGTCTCAGTGGTTGGATCGAAAATTCAGGATGTGTAAGGACTCTTTTTCAATTGGGACTATTATATCAGTGGTTGATTTTACAAAAAACTACACATTGCAACCACAAAACAAGGTACAATCTCAATATTACAATTCCATTCAGATTGCTATTTTTGTCCACATAACTTTTAGACATGCACCTGATAGTACAAAGGAGGATTGAAAGATAATTAGAGAGTATTATTTTTATATGAGTGATGATAGATCTCATTCATCTGAGTATGTCCAACATTGTTTCAAAAAAAATTTTGAGTTCTTGCAAGAGCATGATATAGCACTGGGCCGACATCTAATTTGGTCAGATAATTGCACAGGTCAATTCAAGAATGCTCATATGTTTTATTTGTTGAGTAGAATGCATGTAGAGAGGGGTGTACCTCATATTTGGAGCCTTTTTGAAGTTGGGCATGGGAAAGGGGAGCGTGATGGAGCAGGTGCATGTGTAAAGAGAGCTCTAGTTAAGGAGCAATTGAAGATTTTAGGAGAAAAATTTAGTGATGCATGTTCTATTGTTGATTGGTGTAGTTCAACATTGTCAGAGGTTGGGACACTTGATTCAACAATGCATAGATTATTTTGGGTGGTTGAGGAGGGTACAGTGGTAGGTAGATTGGATTGCCATACAATCAAAGATTCCTCAAATATGCATTCATTTCAAAGCTCAGATGCAAGCACATGGACCATTTGGACACACAATTGGCTTATTTTTGTCAAAGTTGTATTTAGTGCGAGTGGGATCAATGAAAGTCAAGTGAGTGGGTGGATACATGGGTTCCATAGTATCTAACTCCTTTAGCTCAAACTATATCCATGACAAATGACACAATGGAAAGTTCAGTTGATTACGATCGGCTTTCAGATCTACTACATCTAGGACATGTTTTTGCAGTTGTTGCACCATAGGGGAATGAAGAGAGATCAAAATATTGGTTGGGTTGATGTGTGTGGGTAAAGCACAAGCTAACACAACCGATGGAAGATGATGATGGTTTTGTGTATCCTATAGGTTCAGTTGTGGTTGCAGGAACTTGGTTGTGAACATACATGATTAGAAAGAATGGCATACCTAAATTTGAATACTATGAGAAACACAAAACCATTCTCATGTATTCACACCTTGTTTTAGCAACAAATTTTAATTTGTTGAAGCATCATTCCAAACCAGAGACATAACAACTATGGACACTTAGTAATGTTGATTGTGAAGCAATATTAGATACTCTTAAGCAAAGAGATGACCCTTCAGGCACACTTGAATAACATATTCAAGAATGGAAGGTACAATGCTTAGGTTCATTATGCTTAAGGTCATTAGTGTTCTTTATTTAATACTGATATTTTGTATACTATTGCAATGTTGGTGTCTTTAATAGTGATATTTTGTATGTACTTTTGTGATATTTTTGGCACGATTGGTCATGGTCCTATTGCAACATTAGCCAACTCTGATCCTTTCAGAGAGGTATGCAACAAATTACAATAATATAGATTGGTTATTCTAAGAATCTTTTATAGTTTGCATTACCAATTCATCATCATTCAAGTTGTTTAGATTAATATAGATTTGTTAGTCTAAGCATCTTTTCTATTGTGATAATAAAGATTTATCATTTGACAACTTTTGTGATATTTTTGGCATGATTGATCATGGACCTGTTGCAACAATAGCCAGCTCTAATCCTTTTGGAGAGGTATGCGATAGATTGCAATAATATAGATTCGTTATTCAAAGTGTCTTTTATAGTTTGCAATACCATCTCATCATCAATTAGGTTATTTAGAATAACATAGATTGGTTATTCTAAGAATCTTTTATAGTTTGCATTACCAATTCATCATCATTCAAGTTTTTTAGATTAATATAGATTTTTTAGTCTAAGCATCTTTTCTATTGTGATAGTATAGATTTATCATTTGACAACTTTTACGATATTCTTGGCATGATTGATCATGGACCTATTGCAACAATATCCAACTTTGATCCTTTCAGAGAGGTATGCGACAGATTACATTAATATAGATTGGTTATTCAAAGCATCTATTATAGTTTGTATTACCATCTCATCATCAATTAGGTCATTTAGAATAATATAGATTTGTTATTCTAAGCATATTTTATAGTTTGCATTACCGATTCATCATCATTTAGGTTTTTTAGATTAATATAGATTTGTAAATCTAAGCATCTTTTCTATTTTGACAATATAGAATTCTCATTTGACAACTTTTGCAATATTCTTGGCATGATTGATCATGGACCTGCTGCAACAATAGGTAGCTTTGATCCTTTTGGAGAGGTATGCAGTAGATTTCAATAATATACATTGGTTATTCTAAGCATGTTTTCTATTGTATGTAGTTTAACTACTACCTTGATGGTTTGTACAGGTGCTTGTCACTCCAGAACATCAACATACTACTCTTGTGGAAGATTGTGCCCTGAATTCCTCTAATAGGCAAATTTTGTAAAATTTGAATATTCAAATGTGAAACAATGTAAAAAGGTCATAACTATGTATGGGCATAATCTATATCGAGTGATGTTTTTTGAAATATGGGTCAAATGTATGGCATTGTATAAAGGGTATGTTTAAAATGTAAAAGGGTTTGTATTTTGGAAACTCATAGGTTTAAATAGTCATATAGGTGTATGCTTTGTTATTGTTATTGGGACAATTCTGTAAGAGATTTTTGTACTTAATCGAGCTACAACCGAAGGTTTTCTTCCCAGTTCTTTCCTGTTGGTATGCTCGTTTGAACCAGGTTTTGTAATATATCCTATTTATATATAATAAATTACAATGGCTTGCCACTTTTGCCAAAAAAATATATGTAAAAAGGTCATGTGAAGGTCATTTCCAATGTAATTGAGTTTTTGATCTAGCAAAGTGGAAACAAGGTATTCCCAGTGCGCATGATGTTCAAGTTGATTGGGTAATATTTTTTTGATGCAAGAGCTAGGTGGATTTAAACAACACAATTACAATTAAAGATGATTCAAACTCCAATTTGATCCTCAATCCCAAACTTGGGTGCAACTTCACTAAAATAGGCCCATTTTACAAAGAGACTCATATTTAAAGACTTCCCAAACCTGAAATTTTGATGGGGCAGCATTAAACATCCTACCGAACTACCAAAACCACAATTTTTTTGGTGAGATACGCTTTCTAAAGCTCTATTCAACAAACCCTCATTTTTAGCAACTTTCATGAGGTTTTTAAGGAAATCAATGTTTCCAACCTTGCCACACTCTATAACTCATCAAACACATCTATTAGGACTTGCACAAGCTTGATCCAACTTTAAATATTTCTGCCCCCATGTTTTATTGACATTAGCATGTTGTAACCACCATTTTTCACCTAATTTCACTCATTTTTGCCATGCATGGCAACTCACCAACTCAACTACAGACCTTTCCAGCTCTTTAAACCCACATATTCACCTTATATAGTCCTAATAACACCTACCATGGCCATACCATCGAGCTATAGACCATACAATAGATGGTATGTCTTTTTAGCACTTTGAACTCTTAAGGGAAATTTCTGGTCCAATGTAGCTCAGAGTGAATCAACGTATTTGGGTGTAAAAGAGGACCATCCATAGCATAAAAATACCCATCCAGACGTTTTGGAACAATCTATTTGGTCGTACGAGTTGGAGAATGAAAGTTACACCACTTTGTAACTTTACACTGCTTGCATTTGGCAACTTTTCCCTCAATTGAAAACTCACCACCATAGGAAAACGCCTCCAAGATAGAAAAAAATAAAATAGGTTATTGTAGATGGTCCAAACACGATCCCATAGCCTCAGAGGAGAGTTTGTGAGCATCATATTTTATGAGAAATAGCCCTTCAAAGATTTTTTTTTTTTAGCACTTTGGACTCTTAAGGGAAATCACTAGTCCAATGTAGCTCAGAGTGATTCAACGTATTTGGGTGCAAAAGAGGAACATCCATAGTGTAAATGTACCCATATGAATGTGTTGGAATAGTCTGTTTGGTTGTACGAGTTGGAAAATTAAATTTGCACCACTTTGCAACTTTACACTACTTGTATTTGGCAACTTTTCCCTCAATTGAAAACTCATCACCATGGGAAAACATCTCCGAGATAGCAAAAACTGAGAGAGGTTATTGTAGATGGTCCCAACACGATCCCATAACCTTAGACAAAGAATCTATAAGCATAACAATTTTTTAGAAATAGCCCTTCAAAGATTGATGTCTTTTAGCACTTTGGACTCTTAAGGGAAATCGTCGGTCCAATGTAGGTCAGAGTGATTCGACATATTTAGGTGCAGAAAAGGACCATCCATAGCATAAACCTACCCATCTGGATGTGTTGGAACAGTTCGTTTGGTCATACGAGTTGCAGAATGAAAGTTGCACCACTTTGCAACTTTACACTATTTGCATTTGGCAACTTTTCCTTCAACTAAAAACTCATCACCATGGGAAAATGCCTCCGAGATAGAAAAAATCGAGAGAGATTATTGTAGATGGTCCCAACATGATCCCATAGCCTCAGATAGAGAGTCTGTAAGTGTCACAATTTCTAAGAAATAGCCCTTCAAATATTGTTTCCTTTTAGCACTTTGGCCTCTTAAGGGAAATTGTTGGTCCAATGTAGTTCGAAGTGATTCAACGTATTTGGGTGCAAAAAAGGACCATCCCTAGCGTAAATTTACCCATACATATGTGTTAGAACAATTTGTTTGTTCGTATGAGTTGCAAAATGAAAGTTGCACCACTTTGCAACTTTACAATGCTTGCATCTGACAACTTTTCTCTCAACTAGAAACTCATCACCACGATAAAACTCCTCTGAGATAGCAAAAACTAAGAGAGTTTATTTTAGATGGTCCCAATACAATCTCATATCATCATATGGAGAGTTTTTAAGCATTACGGTTTCTCAGAAATAGCCCTTCAAAGATTGTTGCCTTTTAGCACTTTGGACTCTTAAGGGATTTCACCGATTGAACATAGTCTATGCTATTGCTTACTATTATGCTTTGATAGAATTTTTCCAAGCATCCATAGCTTGTTTGAAAGAACTTGTTCTAGGATTTTAGCCATAGCAACAAGACAGTGAACTGTTTGATAAAAAGCTTTGGTAAACATGTAAGAAAAATGTGGTAGCATAGACAAGGCAGTGGAATATTTGAAAAGTAGCCTCAAAGAAATGTGGTCTCATATAATTCCATGACAAGCAAATGCAATTGACAGCTTCTCCTAGTTATTAGTTATGCAATGTGAATTAATTGAATAATTGCTTAGGTTGACTTTGTAAAAACTATATTGTAATTTAAATTTTTTCATCTATCGGCATCTAGTTGTTAGTTATGCAATGTGAAGTAATTCTTTGAGTTTGAAAGATTTGCAATGCAATGTAATCAATGATATGAATATAAAATACATAATATAACCATTCTTTTTTATGCTATTGTACATTGATATTTAACCATTGTTCAAGATTAAATTTTCAAAGAGTTTAATCATGCACATGAGGAACAAATTAAATTTCGATTGTCAACTTCTATACATCAAATTATCCAATAATCAAGTGTATGTACATATACAAAAATGGCATCAACGCCAACTCAAACAAAATTTTACAAAATGTGGCATATGCCATCTCAATATCTATTCAAAATTTACATGCCAAAATATTTATCTCATCCTAAACTACTGGTGGATCATCAAAATGGAGCCTATTTGAAGCACTAAATGGCTATGAAGGCATCTAAACAAGAAAAATTCAAACCACAATTGAGATTAGTTATACTATATAATTTTAAATCGAATAATTAACATCAAAATCAATATACATTGAATTTTAATTGAACTCTAAAATTGAAATCTTGATTACCTGAAATATATCTTTTTAAAGGGTCAAGAGTCCTAGAATATGCCCCTCTCAAAGAACCAACCAAATGAACTTTTGAAATGTAAATCTATATATGTGAACAAAAACATAAAATTGATCCAAGTTAGCATACGATTGTTGGTGATAGGAACATATTTACCAAACACAAAATAAAATAAACACATACCTCTTTAGGATGATCTTTTTCTTAATCTCCTTCAGGTGTTTTGACACCTCCTCCTTGAGGTGTTTCAACACCTACTCCTTGAGGTGTTCCAATACCTACTCCTTTTGGTGTTGTGACACTTGTCAGCAACGATGTATAGCTCATAACTGCCTATACATAAAAATGACAAGTACATATGAAACTACCAATCTATGTTGATGTATGAATAATCAATATAAGATCTTAAAAATGTTAATTCAATCCAATTTGAGTTCAATTACCTTCCCCTTATCTAACTTTGTGCCTCCATAGTCTAGACAAGGCTGCACCTCACTCGCACTAGGTATTTCCTACAAGAGGAAAATAAGATAAACATATTAGTTATTATATAATTTCATTAATGGCAATTCAAATGACAAGCAAGTATATAATAAAAAAATGTGAATGAGTGAGTGCAAAAATATATACTATGTGCATGTCGAGGCCAAATGAAATGGCCCTAAGGGTGTTATCAGTCACCTGTGTGAGATCCTCCTCAGAAATCAATTGTTAAATAGACCATGTAAATAAATACTAGTACTTGATATTATCTTATTAATATTCATTTAAAAACTAATGCAAGTTATGAATTTACAACTTAAATCTTACCTGTGTCACTATTCCAACATCCCCCTCTCTAGCAGGAGAGGACTTTGTAGGGTGTGCTCCACTCCCCTATGTTTGATCTATAATGTCCACATCATGGAGGTCATAATCAAAAGTGTCCAAGGGATTCTCAACGGGTTGTACAAGAGGACCTAATCATATCTGGTGGCACATAGTGCAAGTATGTGGCACACAAATATGTGGACCTGAGGAGGAGGATGCAGAAACACTCAAGCCATTGCCAACATCACTAGAATGTGGTTGAACTATTGTAGAAGCATGCGAAACCAAATGACCACTCAAAGAGTGAATATCCTGAATAGTCTGTGTGGTTGCATCCTAAATAATATCTGGATGATATACTGGAGGTGGTGGAGGAAGGGGAGGAGGGGGAACATATGGGCATGAGACTACTCTAAATGCCCTTGGTCTATCCCGGGGCATACCTCCACTGATGCCCTGGAAGGGTTTAATGTCAAAGTAATTGACATGATGCCCTAACACAAACTCAACGTATAATTTTTTAATAAAGTAAAATGGTATGTCACAATTTTTGCTTGGTGGTTTATCAAAAACCATACACCAAAAATCCCAAAAGTTATCTACAATTTCCCTATTCTTGTACCATTTTATAGAAATTTTTGGTTTATTAACATTAACTGACAAACCGGTGTGGGGGTTAGTGAATAAAGAGGCTATTTGGGCTTTTGTTATTTGGAGATCTTTCATATCATTGTAAGACAATCTACATGAGTAATATTCCCTCATGTATTATCGCCACGAATGAAAGGCATTATATTGGGTGGAGAGGGTTTCTATATTTTTAATTATTTCCTTCAATGTGTTTTTCATCTCAAAGAATCAAGGGATTGTCTTATAAACATCACAAATTCCCCTCAATTGCTCCATTTTTTCACCAATTAAGTCTTCAATTGATGGTTGTGGAGGTGGTGGAGCATTTGACATTTGTGCATTTTCATTCTCAGTCATAATACCTGATTAAAGTTAAAAAGTAATTAATCTAATTGAAATTACACAATATAAATGAAATTATTGTAAAAAAACCCTATTTTTTAATAAAAATCCCAAAAAAACCTTACTTTTTAACAAAAATCCATAACAAATTCCAGTTTTTTATAAAAATACACAAACAACACTAGTTTTTAATCAAAATCCATAGAAACATTATTTTTTAATAAAAATCCATTGTAAACTCTAGTTTTTAATAAAAATCAATAAAAACCCTACTTTTTAATAAAAAATACTTAAAATTATACAAATCTAATAGAAAAATCGATTAAAACAAAAAAAATACCAAAAAATTACCTTTGAAATTAGATATCTCCTCAAATCAGATATCTGATATCCAAAAGTCACTGACACTATGCCCTCAGCTGTTAAAATGAAAAATGATTTTAAATTGATGTTGTATTTATAGCTGATTCAAATTGGATATCCGATTTGTAATTCTTGCCTTGGGCATTGCTTTGGAGCAATGTACTGACACCCAAGCTAGAAAAAATTCAACTCAGGATTTTTGCTATTTTGGGTCAATGCAAAACACAAATTTTTTCACATTGCCACTTTTTGGACCATCATGATCCTACACATACCTTGGAGTGATGGTATCTCAACTTCAATAGGCAAGATGACTTCAAATCCATATGCAAGGGCATATGGTGTGCCTCCTATGGGTGTGCAAATGCTTGTACGATAAGCCCATAAAGCAGGGTTTAGTTGAATATGCCAATCCCGTCCAACATCATTGATGGTTTTCTTTAAAATCTTCAGGATAGTTTTGTTTGAGGCTTCTTCTTGTTTGTTTCCCTGAGGGTAATAGGGCATAGAAAACCGATGTTGGATATGGAACCTTTCACATAGTTATTGTATGCCTTGATTCTTGAAAGGTCTACCATTGTTAGTGACAATGTACTGAGGGATGCCATACCTATAGATGATGTAGTTTAGGATGAACGATGAGATCCGCTTTCTTGTGATGGTGATTAGAGACACGACTTGTACTTTGTTTTTGTAATGATGAACTTCTGTCCATTAGATGACAATGGATGAATTTTACCTACCAGATCTAATCCTCATTAAAAAAATGGCCATGTTGAGGCGAAGGGCTACAACTCTTGTGCTGGTGCATGGATAAGATTACCGTGGATTTGTCATTTCTCACATCTTTTAACAAATTGGAAAGAATCTATCTCCATATTTGGCCAATAGTACCCCAAACGAAGGAGTTTTCTAGCTAGGGCTACACCACTTGAATGAGTGTTGCAGATACCTTCATGGACTTCTTGCAAAGCCATTTCAAACTCTTCACATTCTAGACATCATAAGAGAGTTCCATCAAGACCTCATCGGTAAAGTACATCCATGATAAGGGTATGGTGAGTAGCTTGGTGGATGAAGTTTCATTTTTAGTTTCAGGAAAGATCATGAGGAAGGGTATTTTCTTTTAGGTAGGTATAGATCTTCCCGTAGATGGAGGTATCAACATCAATTAGGTGGCATATGAGTTGTGACTCATCACGGCTTATTTTTTCTAGAATTTGTAGAAAAGAAGCAATGGTAGCCATAGAATTAGTAGCTTTGTTTTCAATCCTTGGGATTTGAGCAAATTTAATGTCAACAAATTTTTTCTTGAACTCATCAATCATCCTTTTACAAGGCATCAATTTGTCATCCTTTGTTTGGTAATCATTGATGACCTGATTAATGACTAGTTGAGAATCCCCTTAGACTTGCAATTTTGTGATTTTCCATTCTACAACTATCTTGATGTCGATGATGAGCACTTCATATTCTGTCATGTTGTTGGTGCAAGGAAATGTAGTAATAGTATGCCCTTGGGGAGTGATGAATAAAATACTCGCTCCCGATCCATGTTGAGTATATGAGCCATCAAAATACAATATCCACTGCTTTACCATTACAGTGAGGACATCCGCATTTGGAAATTCAATGTGCAGAGGATGATCATTGTGAATTGATGCCTTAGCTAGTTGTTTGGTGATAGCTTGCCCTTTGATTGCTTTTATATTGACATATTGGATGTCAAATTCACTGAGTATCATTACCCATTTCTCTAATCTTCCCATCATATTTTCTTTGCTAAGAAGATATTATAGTGGATCTATCTTGGCCATGAGTTTGATTGTATGAGTCAGCATATAGTGTCACAATTTTTGTGTAGCGAAAACTACTGCTAGACAAGATTTATCAATAGATGTGTAGTTGATTTCATAACCATTTAAAGTTATACTGATATAATAGATCACTCTCTCCTTTCCTGTTGAATCTTCTTATGCTAACAAGGCTCCCAATGATTGATAATTTGTGGCTATGTACAATAGGAGAGGTTTTCCTTCTATTGGTGGTGCCAAGACGAGTGGACTCATTAGGTATTTCTTCAGTTGATTGAAAGTTTCCTCACATTTCTCATCCCATTGAAATGAAACATTCTTGTGTAGAAAGTGGGTAAAAGGATGGGTCTTATCAACCAGTTGTGATATTAATCTTATGATTGATTGAAATTTTCCTTGAAGGGACCTTAACTGATTGATATTCTTCAGAGGCGTCATTTCTATGATAGCTTTCACTTTTGCAGGGTCTACTTCAATACCTTTTTCCGACACTATGTATCCTAATAGCTTTGTCGATTTTACCTCGAACACACATTTCTTTGGATTTAGGCGAATGTTGAACTTCTCTAGCTGGGTGAAGATTTTGTCTAGTATCTCCAAGTGTCCTTCTCTAGTGTAATATTTGGCCAAAAATTCATCCACATAATCTCCCATAAAGGTATGCATCATGTCATGAAAGATGGTTGTCATGGCTCTTTGATATGTGGCTCCTGCATTCTTCAATCCGAAGGGCATGAAATTCAAATAGAAGGTACCCTAAGGGCAAGTGAAAGTTTTCTTATCCTGGTCTTTAGGTGCTATCTTGATTTGATTATAGCCAAAAAATCCATCCATGAGTGACAACATGCCATGACCTATTGTTAAGTCTACAATGATATCAATGTTTGGCAAGGGAAAATCATCTTTCGGACAAGCCTTATTTAGGTCTTTAAAGTCTATACAAACCATATGATGCCATCAAGCTTTGAAATAGGTACAATGTTGGATATCCACTCAACATAATCAATGGGTCTAATGAATCCTACATCCAATAATTTCTTTAGTTCCGCCTTCACCAACAAGGCAATGTGGGGATGCATTTTTTCTCAACTTTTTCTTGACTGGTTTGACTCTTGGAGGGAGGGATAAGTGGTGCATGATGAGATCTGGGTCTATCCTTGGCATGTCTGCATATGACCAAGCAAAGTTGATTTTCCGTTCTTCAAATAACTTGATAAAGTTAGGCTTCTCTTGTTTTGTCAAGGATTCTGCTAGTTGGAGAGTTTTCATTGTTTCTGCGATGTCGATATTGATGGACTATGTTGGCTTGATCAAAAATTTGGATCTTTCTTGGAAGTGCTCTGGGAGAGTTTCAAATTTCCAATCCTTCAGTTCCTCAGAGAGGTTTTCATCATCGGATGCACTCTTTATTTTTATTCTTTCTTGATTTGATACTGCCATGGAATGGTTTTCACCATCATATCCTTCTTTTGTCTTACTCATTTTGCAGCTAGAAAATTTGGCACTCTCCTATCTAGAAGCTTATTTATGGAATTCAATGGTGGAATCTGTTTCAGGATTAAAAATGAATAGGAAGTTGATGATGGCCTCATCGCTTGAAAAGGTGGGAATATCAATAGGTTCAGTTTGGTCCCAATCTATGAGTTTAGGGTGTACTAGTGGTAGGGAATAGTTAGATGGGTTTAGGTCAGATTTCGTAAGGGTCCTAATGGAAACATCATTATTGAGCAATACTATGGCAAGGTTGAGGTCTATGATGTAACCCTCTTCCAAGTGACTCATCTTGTTAGGAGTCTGGTCATCTTTGCTTGAGCCATCGATATTTTGCGATCCTAATTCAAGTGGTCTTAACCCTAAGCTTTGTCCCTCCTCGAGTCTGGGTGTATACTTGTGTACCACATCAATTTATTTATCATGGTAGGACTCTTCTGATAGCGAATCCCACCCATATTCATTGGAATAAGTTTCATAGTGATCACTTGCTTGGAGTTGCAAGATCCTTTCAACAAACTTTTGTTTTAGGTCTTCCTTTGTTTCTTCATCCTTTTGATGCTCTTTATATCCCAACCCTATCTTGTCTTTATATTTTTTATGATGGGTTGGATGGGTTCCATAATGCCTTCTTTCCTTTTTCCAATAGGTCCTTGTCTTTCATATCCCATCTTTTCCAAGATTGAGAATCCTTTACCATACTACGTTGTTTGGATAGTAGCCATTGTTGCTTGAGAATCATATTCATCCTTGTAGATCTAGTTCAAAATATCTTTGTCATCGGATTCCTCTGCTTGGGTGCTTGCTTTTATGAATTGACCATCAAAAAGTGTGACCGGTTGTAAGGATGGTTGTAATGAGGTTGATGGTTGATAATGGAATTTTGGTGAAGTTAACTGTGAGAGGCAGAGGGATTGTTCAATGGAGTATTCACCCACACCTTTGTCTTTGACTTGGACTTTCTTCTCAAATTGTTTGGCCAAAGTGTTTAGTTGGGCTTCACGGTTGATGGAAGTAGATGGGGTAGCTTCTTCCTTTTTCTCTAGTTGTTTGGATGAGGAACTTGGTTGGATTCCTTCATTGGAGGATGTGGCTAGCAACTTTGACAATGGATTGGATTGACTTGAATTACTGGGGATGTCAGAGGTGGAAGTAGGAGCTTATCAGTTATGAGGCACAAATACATTCTGGACTGACTTAAGGGTATTGCAATATTGAGGGCTATTAGAATCAATAGGAATGGTAATCTCTTGCTGATCACAAGGAAATTTCACACTGATGGTATGTTGAAGGGACAACCTACATTTCATGAATCCAAGGATGACCCAAGAGTATATTATATGTTGAATCTTTATCCAAGACTTGGCAATTCACATCTTTTTGAATTGGCCCTACCTGAATTGGTAGTACAATTAAGCCCTTTGATGCTCTTTCCTCATCATCATAAGCTTTCATGATGATCTTTTTCCACACGTCTATGGAATTTTTAGAGAATCCCAGTGCACAAACAAGCTTTAAAGTACATATATTAAGACCGGCTCCCCCATCTATTAGGATGTGCTTGACACAACTTTTATGGATTAGGACATTGATGTGGAGTGTTGCATTATGAGGATGGGTGAGAGATACATCATCATTTTCTGAAAAAGGATATGCAATGAGGCACAACCAGATGTCCCACCATGGCCTGGAAAGTGCAAACTTCCAAATTATTTGGTACTATTGTATCAACTAGGGATTTTTCCAAGATTTCCTTGTGGGCGGGGGATATTTTAAGGAGCTCCAATATTGATATTTGTGCGGGAATCTTTTGGAGTTGATCAACAATGTTATATTGATGAGATGGGGTGGTAGGTGTTTTGGAGATGCTACCTTTTAAAACATATTTAGATTGTGACCTCGTGGTTGCATTTATACGCACACTATCTTGTTTTCATTTTATTTTTATGACATTAATTTGATTATCTGTTGCAACCATGTCTTGTCAGATATTATGGATTTGATTAAAGGTGATGATGTCATTGATTGGAAGGTTGGATGCAACAATTTTTGTTGAGTTATTGATCTCAATGCCATTTTCCTAGTCTTTGACAGCTGAAATATGATAGATGGTAGTGTCATGAACATAGTTCATATTTTTTCCCTTGTCATTCATGGTAGAAGACTCCCCTTTGTCATAATTTGGTAAGGGGTTTACAATTTATGAGAGATTCTGATTTTTGTTGAAATCACATATTTTTAGAAAATATAATGATTTAAGCCTTAAAAATTTCTATTTTAAGGATTCCAATTGAAGAGGGTTTGATCAAACTACCTTAGATCAAACCCCCTTGGATAGAACCTCGCTAGTTTTAAACCATACCTATAAATCAATCTCCTTTACACCTATCAAAATGCTGATAAAAAATCACTTTTGGTTTACCTTTTGGGGGATCAAATAAATTCATTTAAAATTTATTTCAAATGATTATGGTAGTCCTTGAAACAAGCAATCCAATGAATATAATTTTAAAATGTTTTGGTTTTACTATGTATTAGTTTCTTTAGTTTTATTAAACATAGGTTTTTCATCGAAAATGAAGGTGTTTGTTCTGCACATGTGGAAAAATAACAGATTATAAAAAAAATTGAAAAATATGAGTGCACTAGATATTGAAGTCCTTGATCCAAAAAAAATAAAAAATTGAATTTTGATATATACAAAAAAGTTACATGTTATATGGTCGTGCTATGTCTGAATTTTAATTGGTTTGACTTTGAAACTTGATTAAAGAAAAAATATTCAATTAAAAGCTATCTAACCAAGTGGAAGCACTAGATATTAGAGTTACAAATCTAAATTCGATAGAATTAGAATTTTATCCTTCATGGAAAAAAAATTGTGCATTATACGGTGTGTGTCACTTTTTAAAATGTTGTTTTCTGAAAAAACTAGTTTTTGTGGGATATAGAAAAAGAAGAGGAATCTAATTCCAAAAATTTTGAAAAAAATATTTTTAGAACCTATAGACAAAATGTGACGAGACTCTAGTTTTCATCATCTTCAAATTCCTCATGATTTAGCTGCTATAGGTGCCCAAATGTGAAGATTTAGTTAAAAATAATAAAATTTCTAGTGTCTAGTTTGGCCAAAAATTGTAAACCACTATTATGGGATCAACCCATGATCAGTGTTGGTTTGCGGTCCTTCTATTTAAATAATTTTATTATCAATCAAGTCTTGTATCTTATGTTTTAATTGCATGCAACTATTGGTTAGGTGACCTTTGCATCGATGAAATTCACAGTAGTGGGCCTCGTTCCACCATGATGATTTTACTTTGGGTTCAAAACCTCGGGTGTCGGGTAGAGTGATAAGATTTTCCACAAGAAGTTCTTTCAATGTGAATTTGTACAATTGACCCAAAGGTGTGAAATTCCTGTGGTTGTTTGATGTTTGGTATAGTAGTCTAGGTGGAGGATTATTTTGGTTATTATTTAGATTCATGTTCTGGTTGGTGTTATTTTGATTGGGGGTTTGGTTGGTCTTGGGTGTGATTCCTGATAGATTGAAGACCGGTTTGACATTATGCATTTCAACTGAAGTATCATTGCCATTATTCTTGTATTTTTGCCAAAACTTTGGTTTGTTAGTGTTGGAGGAATTGGCTGAATTGTTTTCATTGTAAATTTTCAAGATTCCTCGCTTGACCAAAGCTTCTTCTATTTTTATCCAATTTTCAATTAATTTTTCAAAAGTTGGAGGAAATTGTAATTCAAGCCTATAACTCATTTCATCATTTAACTTTTCAATGAATACCTCCATCTTCTCTTTTTCTGGTATGGGATGTGGATACCTTGCAAATAATCTTCTCCACCTTTACAAAAACACTAGAAATGATTCCCCCTTCTTTTGTTTGACATTGCAAAGGTACTTCATTGTGATCTCATATTGGATGTTATACGAATATTGGGTGATAAATTTGTTGACTAACTCCACAAAATATTTGATCCCTGGAGGTAATTGTGAGAACCATTGCATGCATTGCCCTCCCAAACTACGTGGGAATAATCTCATCAAGTATGTTTCCTCATGGGAAAATTCAAGACTCATTGTTCGGAATTCCCTTATGTGATCTATTGGGTCTGTTTTTCCATTGTACTTATCATATTTAGGAAATTCACAATGTTTAGGAAATGGTATCATGTTGACACTTGGATCAAAAGGGTAGGGGCATATATCTTGTATCAAGTATCTCTTGGTGGTTCCAGTTTGCAAGTTTTGCATTTGTTGTTGGAGGGTTCGTATTTTTTATTTTAAAGTATCCATGGGGTCATTGGTTCTTGCTTCATTTCTTGTTTCAGTTTGTGTCTCGGTTTCCATCTTCCTAGGAGTTCTTTTTAATTTTGTGATATCAAAATCCTCGAGTAATTGGACTCCTTTATTTGCTAGCATCAAAAGGTATTTCTCACCTTCTTTTTCAAAGATCCTCTCCATGAATTTATGAAAATTGGGATCTTATTGGGCTTGTTCTATGGTTTCATCCATTATTTCTTCTACCTCATCTTGTGGAACTTTGAAAAAGGGGTTCTCTTCTCTTTTAGCCATGGTATTTTGGTCTTTGATTTCTTTTTTCTCAAGTTTTTTCTTTTGTGATCTCGTTAAAACAGGCATACAAAGTGATGAAAATGTTCTAAGCTTTTTGATCAAAGTTTGGGAGTGCCAAAAGGACTAGTTTAAATCTGATTAAGAAAGTTTGTTTCGGGATGAAGGATGATGAATCCTAACGGTGAAACACACCTGCTAATCAGAAATAGGTGTGATGATGAGACACTTTTAGATATTTGATCAAAGTTTAGTTGAGGTATTTTTGTAGACATGGAAAATAAACAAGTTCGGTTCGACACACTTGATCTTGATTATTAAAAACATTTCTTCCTAAATCATACTCTCAGCATTTCATCATATTTTGTCTCTTAACTTAATGAATCATTATTCATTTGATTAAGTCTTTCTCCTCCATTGATTAAATTAATCAGTTTAATTTAATTAACCTTATGTTTCTGTTTAATAAAATAAATCATTTTATTTGATTAAATTCTCTAAAGTCCTCTTATTAAATTAAATGAATTAAACCTTATTTGATTTAATCTAGCATATTCCTCTTTGGTTAAAGAAATCAAAATCATTTATTTAGTTAATCATTTCTTCTCAATTCTGATTTAAATTAATTCATCTATTTAAGTCAAAATTGTCAAATCATCTAATCCTTCATTAAATTAATCAAAACCTTGATTAAGTTAATCCCTTTTATTAAAATCCTCTAGAGAATGCAACTTGCACAATAAATCAATTACTTTGATTTATTTAATTCTCTATTTTCCCTCACATAGCATCAAAAGGGAATATTCCCTCATTTGAATTCAAAAAGTCCAAATGGACTTGTACATCCAACAAGGTATTCACTCCTCTTACATGTCCTTGTGCATTGAGCCAAGTGGCATTTATTTCATTCCTTTTTCCCTCTCACATGTCATTTCTCCAATTTAAAATTCCACCTAATTGCATTTATTGGCACTTTGGCCAAAATGAGCACAACCTTCAACCATTCACATCTTGACAAGTGGCACTTGGCCATTGGATGTTGAATGATCCCACATTGCTCTATTTCACTCTCTTTTCCAATTTGGAAATGTATAAATTTAAGGCATCTCTCCTCATTATTCATCCACCAAACTTTGAGTAAACTTACTATGCTCAAATCAATCTTCATTCCACAGTTTTCATGCAAGGTTACTCTCTTGAATTGAGAGCTAATATTGCTCATTCCATTCAAGCCAGCTAATCTCACCAATCAACAATCATCAAGCTTACAACAAGAATTGGGAAAGATCTAATTTCGACATACCAATTAGCACCAATTCCCCCATGGGATTGATAGTTGTTCATTAGAATAGGATTTGCTTACTTCCATTTATATTGTGCTTCACTTGTTTTCCTGTTTTAATGTTACAATCTAATTTCATGGGGAACCTTGGTTCTCTCCTACATTTGATCTAACATCATGCTTGTTTGTTGTGTTATGTGCAGGTGACAAAGAATTTTGGGTTCACAATTTTCACTTGAAAATTCTAGTTTCAACAAGTTTGAGATTTTGGTATGGCCGAGGAAAGGTCCTAGACTGAAAATGATCCTGAATTGTGAGGTAAAAAATCAGATAGACAAGGATTTTATCTCTCTAGTTTTTTTGGATTTTATGTATGCACTATAATAGTGAACAAATACACTAAAAGGAAGATGCATCGAAAAAGCAGATGGATGTGCTAAAATATCGCAAGTATGCCCTAGAACAGGCTATTATGCACCAAGACAGTGAATGTATGCACTGCAGGATTATATAGATGCACTAAAATAATGGATGGATGTGTAAGGACAGTAAATGTATGCACTAGAATATGGCAGGGATGCACCAAAATAGTAAATATTTGTGCTAGAATATAGCAGGGATGCGCAAGAATAGTAAAAGGATGTGCCAAAAGATGGAAGGCACACGTTGGGGCAATCAATAGATGAGCCAAACTGGAAAATGTTCTCTAGTTTTTTTGACAGTCTAAAAGATTTTTTTGGTTTTCTGGTAGAGAATTTGATTTTTTTGATTTGGATATTCTTCTAAATCAATGGTTGGATGTTTTTGTGTGATGTTTGCTCAAAATTTACTTCAAAACATGCATGTGAAACATATGAAGCAAGTACAATCCCTGGTTGTGAAGGACAATATTTACTAGATTCCCACTTGGATTGTTCTAGCTGTGCTTAATTTTGGAGAATGATTAGAGGCTTGACCACACTAACTCCCCCTTGCATTGCACTCACTTATAGGGTTAGCCAAGTCTCAGTCCTCATGAATCTCCCATGACAAGCTTCTCATTTCTACCAAAAGCCACAAGAACATGGGACGACTTTAGAGGTTATACCTCTTGCACTAGCAAATAGAAAATGTGATTTTGACATACTAAAACAAGGGTTTTAGTAAAGGAATTTCATTCATGGGTGATCATCCATACGACAAGAGACCATTTATGCCCTTATTGTCAGAACAATCCTCGTGATACTTGAACTTTCCTCAAGTACCCACACTTATATCCTAGGTGGAAATCGCTTGGCTTTAGCGTGTTCCCGGTTGGGTTGTTCCCTTGGGGTGATTACCTCTTGTCCCACCAAGGTAGGCCCTCTAAGGTTTAAATGCAATAAAAAGACTAGGTATGGCTTTTTGATCACCCATTTAAGGGGAGAGCATACAAGCCTACCACTCCACAAACACAAGCATGGTGTTCATCTTCCCCTAATTAAGCTATGTTCTTAACTTAATCAAAAGAGATGACGATAAATTCAATCATGCAATCAATTGTTAGTAGTTTCAGCTTTGAAGTTCTTTGACAACGTTCTTGTGGTTTCAACAAAGTCTCTGACAACATGAAAAATTCTTGCAAAATAGAGAGAAGCAAATTAGATTTTAGAATTATAATTTTTTGGAAAATAGAATAGATGCACCATAACAACAAACAGATGCACCAATAAATCACATAGATGCACTAAAATATACTATGTATGTGCCAAAACAGACTACGTATGCGCTAAAATAAACTACGAATGCACCATAAAACTCCTTGTATGTTCTAACTGATGAGACAAATGCATTGCACAATTCCACAGACATGCCAGAATAGAGCACTGATGCACCAGAGAATGCTTCATATGTGCCGAAAGAACTCACGGTCGTGCCAAAAATTTACACATTGAAATCTGTAAACACACTTTTCCAGAAAAATATTAAAAGCAGGGGTTCGGGCCCCATGGTGGGCGCTAATTTATGTGTGGCTATAAAAGTGGAGTAATTAGTAAAACTAAACACACATCAATGAAGATTTTTTACATAAAAGGAATTGAAATAACGAATTAAATTTCTATGAATATTCATTCAAAATCATTCTATTGTCCTCTGTTCTTAGTGATCTCTCAATCCATGCTCTCAAATTTGTATGTTGCACATGAATCTACAAGATGGCAACCTAAGAAACGAGATGCTATATGAAATATAAAGCTAAATGCCTACATCTACATGTTTATGGTATTTTTGATTGCAATGTTAAATGAAATATGAGATTGTTGCTGCTATATTCAAAGATGATGCTAAGATGATTATTGTAATTGAAGATGCAATTCTAAATGAAATGATGTAGGAAAATGCAACAAATTAAGATGCTAAAACTAAAATTGCCATGATAATAATAATATGAACTAAATGCTAAATGCTAACTAAAATGCTCTCAAAATGCTTTCAATTGGCAATATGATTTTTGTAGCATAAGTTTATGATCAAATCTTTCTTTGAAAAGTTGTAGAATTGCCTTCTATTTATAGATTTTTCCAAGCCTGGGATGAGGTGGCAAAGATGGATGGTTAAGATCGTGATCCTGAGACATCAATAGTAGAGTACAAAGAGGTTGGAGGATTTCATGGAGGTTGCTCCATTTGGAAGGGCAAGTCTTCCAAGTGTCAAAGAGCATCAGTTAGAAAGAGGAGCCATGTGTCTCCAAGGAGGTTAGGAGGTTAGAAGAATATTTCTAATTTAGAAATTAGAAATAAAAGAAATCATGTGACATGTGATTATATCGAGGGTGAGTTGCAGGAAGTTAGAGAAATATGGAGAAATGTGACAAATTTGAATTAAAAATTTAAATTTAAATGAAGGAGGGAAATTAACTAAATGATAAATTATTTAATTTGTGCATTTAATTAATTTAAGAGGAAAACGATTTTTGAAATAGAAGAATTAAGAGATGAACTATATAAATAAATTTATCAATTTATTTATATTAGTAGAAGAATTAGGATTTCTTAGTTAAATATCAAATATTTAATTAATTGTGCTCTAGACCATTTTTATGTGTGTACAACTTTCACTCACTCCCACTTCATCCATCTATGTATTTAGTCATCTCTTCCATGCGACCACTTAACTCCATATCTTAGCCTATGATCTTGACACATGTCACTTGCACGTTCATCATACTCTCTCAACCAATCTCATATGATGATGCCTCCAATCAACCTATATCATTGATCAGATATTAGTGAAAGCTATAAAACATCTATCATTTAACAATTCAATTTTTCCACGAATTTTGAGAAATCAAACCATCTTTGCATCTATTTTGTGAATCAAGTTTGTTCTAAGCTAAGAGAAATCCACATACTATCATTTACAACATTTCATCACATACAATAGAGTAAGGTTAACCATGTTTTTGGAGTTCAAATAGTTTAATTTGATTTACTTTTATGTTTTGTGCACAGGCTTGCATTGATGAGGTCATTTTGTTATTAAATGGGATCATTTATGGATATTTCCTTATTTTTAGATTTGATAACATGATTTTAGGTTTCACAACCCCATTTAAAATCAAACACCCACATATATTACAAAATATAAAGAAAAAATACATATTTGTTTCAAACCATAAAAGTCAAACTCTTCCTACGCATTATTGTATGTGTACATATATATTTTCTAATTATTACAATGTATGAAGGGTCATGGGATAATCCAACAATTAATATATTGTGCTTCGTTTTCAAACATTGACTAAAGTTAAAAAAAATAGCTAGTTATTTAAATTGAAAGTACATTATTCAACACACTAATAATTTAAAACACTTATAGTTAAAATACTTGTTCAAATATTCAGGATAAAATCAGCTTTTACATATTACCCTAAAAAATTTAATCTTGTTTGTCCATCAGAAAGTAAGAAAAATAAACAAAGATAAAAATTAGTAGAGAAGAGATAACAGAAACTCAATCTTTTTAATAATGAAATGTTGAGAAGAGATAACAAAAACTCAATCTTTTTAATAATGAAATGTTGAAAAGATAAGTAAAAACAAAGAAGTCTTATATTTTATAATTAAAATATTTATTCAAATATAAAATATACAATCATCTTTTACATATTACCTTTAAAAAAAAAATCTCATTTACTTATAAAACAATAAAATTAAAAAAAAAAAGAATCTACCAACTTAGTGGAGATTCAATCACTTTAATGATGAGAAATTGAAAAGATAAACTAATAACAAATTGAAGACAAAGTCCTGTATTTTTTTATTATCTTTGAACTTAAAGAGTAGGAGACTATTTCATTAGTTGAGTATGGAGGAATGGTACTTGTGTATGGAATGTGGAAAGAAAGCTGCCACTCAAATTTATTCGTTTCAGGGCCACCTGTTACCATCAAATTAGAAGATTCCCAGAGAATTTTATCTTTTAGATATGCTGTCCTTGTTAAGGATTTTGATTTGAGATGATTGGACTTATCATGAAGCATCCAGCCAAATGAGAATGACTTGTGTAAAGCGTAGCCTGGTACCAATTAAAAATAAAAATAAAAATCAGTAAGCTTCAAAATAAAATTGAAGTTGGGCTTATAGTACAAGCAAGTTGGTATCTTTTTATGCAGTTAAATTTAAGCTGGTAGGTACTTTTCTTTGTTCTGATTATATATTATTAATATTTTTCTTTTTCAGCAACATCCATCTTGGCATCTGTGCTTTGAATTATTACCCTTCCATCGATGGAGCTCAATTGAAATCATGGTTTCAATGATGAACAGTTCAAATAATCAAAAGAGAGTTCTTTTGAAATGGATAATTTAGGTATTTGTGAAGTGGAATTGTTCATGAAATATTTTGAAATATATAAATTTGAGTTAGAATAATTTGTTTTTAAAGGTTTTTTTTAGATTTAGAGTCATTTAGAGTCGTTTGTTTTTGGAAGTTCTGTTTTTCACTTTCAAATTTGATATAGTTTTTTGGAATACAGCACCAGCAAAAATAACACAAAGTAATAATTTCAGAAAGTAGAGTGCAACAGCAGTAGGAAACAACAGAACAATAATTTGAGAAAGTACACATAGAGCAGCAACATAGTAACTCCAAAAAGATGAATATACCCAATAATTGCAGAGCAAGCATACACAATAGTAACTCCAGAAAATAACTTTCACAACAATAAGCATAATTGTTCTGTTGACATTCTATAAATTGTTTGTAAACATTTTGTACACACTATTTTTATATAGATGATATATTCTCTGAATTTAGGAGGTATTTTTTTTTTGGTAAACACCATAATCTTTAGTTTTATTATTTTTCTAATACATTGATAGCAGAGCTGTAGTTTCTATAATTGTTTTTCCAACAAGAGCTCAAAATTCAAAATTATATTGAATATTAATATCATTGTAGGACGGTTCATTGTAGTACAAGGGATATAGTACCTTTGAACTTTTGACTGTTAGGCAATAATTTCTTCTTGTATCCAATACTACCTGCATGATTGTATTTTACAGTTTTAAGAAAGATTAATAATGTAATAAGACCAGAAAATTTGAAACACATGGATGTTCACAATGAGCTCGTTGGTCTTGCTGACCTTGGCTACAACACAATGCAGAAGTACAACAATCGTTCTACTGTGGGGAATGGGGCCAAACTAGCTTGGGAGCTCCAGCAAAAGTTAGAACAGATAAAGGTGGGAAATAGTCTCAGATTACTGGGGTGGATGAGATATTTTGTGCTCTTAGTTTAATTAATTTTTTATAAATTTGATTTGATTTGATTTGTATTTGTACATATTTTTATATATTTGTTATTTATTACTATTATTTTTTATATTTTAAGTCTTAATTTGATTCTTATTTATTTCACTAGTTATTATGAGTTGATTTAGTATATGTTTATGTGATTAATTGTTATGTTAGGTATTTAAAGATGTTCAATGTGCATTGATTTAAATCTGATTCATATTTAAGGATCCTATGTATTGAAAGAGAATCATTCTAGGAACATTTTTCTCTTTGGAGCATCAAAAGAATCCTAATATCTAGGAGATTATAAAGCAAGGTTTGACATAGAACTTTATGCTAAGGCATACTATGGTGAGAAATTTGAATCCTTTAGTTGCAAACTGACAAATGTGAAAATCAATTAAAGATCCCCTTAGAGATCAAAAACCACAAAGTGAGACTTTTCAATCAAGAAAAAGAAGTGAAAACCTCTTTGAGGCACCTAAGGATGAAGGATTCAAACTCTCTATTATTGCTACGGATCAAGAAAAATCAGCAATGCTTGTTAAAGAAGCACAACCTATCAATGTCTGGAAAACTGACAAGCCTCAAATCATATTTTATGCTACATCTCTAAATGAGGAAGAACAACACAATTTTGTAGCCTTCTTGGGGGACATAAAGATCAACTTCACTTGGTCTTATGTAGATATGCCAGGGATGGATACATCACTAGTAGTTCATCATCTAACAGTGCATCTCAATGCTAAACCAGTCAAACAAAAGCTAACAAAATGCATCCTCAAATAACACTACAAGTGTCAAATTGGAACTACAAAAATTTCTAGATGTGGGCTTCAAACATCGTATCAATGTCAAAACCCACTGGGAGCATCAAGATATGTATAGACTTTAGAGATCTCAACAAGGCATGTCCTAAGGATGACTTTTTGTTACCTAACATCGACATTACAGTAGATCTCGCGATTGAAAATTAGATGTAACTGTCTCTTATGGATGGATTTTCTAGCTACAATAAGATAAGGATAATTCAAGAGGATCAACACAAAACTACATTCACATGCCCATGGGGTACATACTGCTAGAACATCATGCCCTTTGGTATTAAAAATATAAGAACAAATTTTCAGAGAGAAATGATAGTAATTTTCCATGACATTTTTCATACAATCATGGAGGCTTACGCAGACAAAATCTTAGCAAAATCTATAAGATGGAAAGGTCATTTTGCAGTGTTAGCAATTTTGTTTGAGAGGCTGGAAAAGTATCGAGTAAGGCTTAATCTAGAGAAATGTATCTTTGGAGTCACTTCTTATAAATTATTGGGATAGATAGTATATCAAAGAGGAATCGAAATGGACCTTGTCAAAGTCAAGGTGATTATAGATATTCCTCCACCTAAAACTATTAAGTAGCTTTGAAGTCTACAGGGTAAGTTATAATCCATCTGAAGGTTTATAGCACAACTAGTTGATCAATGCAACCCATTCACACATCTTATCTATAAAGATGTAGCATTTAAATGGGATGAAAAATGTCAACAGGCCTTCCAATAGTTAAAAGACTATCTTGCATCACCACTAGTATTGATGTCGTTGGTTCCAAACAAACCTTTGATCTTGTGCATCTTAGCAACAACAACAACATTAGGAGCTCTTTTGGCACAACATGATGAGTTAGGAAAATAAATATTGGTTTACTAAATCAGTTGAACACTAGTGGGCTACAAGCTTAACTATACTCCCATTGAAAGAGCATGTCTTGTAATAGTTTTTTCTTCCCAAGAATTATGACACTATATGCTTAGTCATCAAGTTAATCAAATCTCAAAAGTTGATCTAGTAAAGTACCTATTGTCAAAAGCAACTCTCATAGGGTGAATAGCTAAATGGGTCATGATCCTTAGTGAGTTTGACATAAAATATGTAGATATAAAATTGATCAAAGGGAAATTTATAGTAGATAAACTAGTAGATGCACCAAAATATGATGAGAATCCCCTTGTGTTAGATTTTCTAGATGAGGCAATATTCATTGTTACGTCAACAAGTCAATGGAAACTATACTTTGATGGCTTACATACACAACATGGAGGGAGGGTAGGGATTTTATTTATTACCCCTCAAGGAGACTACACACTTGTTGGTGTGAATAAATGTCTTGTACCTAGCTAATCCTAGCGAGCAGGACATATTCACATGTTAGTGACGGGGGAGAATTGTGTCTTTATTTTACCTCTTCATTTTCTTTTAACCCTTTTTGTTTTCCTAGTATTCCTATAGTTCCTATCACTTTTTGTTAATGAATTGGAGATATTCTATGAAATATGAGGAAAGGTAAAAACTAGTCAAAAATACCGATTCCTTTGACTATTGCTAATTATCTTTGTGATTTTGGTAACATGAAATATTTAAGTGGTTGACATCAAGTGTTGGAATGATGGATGCACAATGTCCTTGATGAAGCTGCAGTCTTCAATGGAGGACCTTTTCTAGGAAGAAATATTCAACCACACAGAAAGTATTCAATAATGGCATTCAAATAGGAGATTCTATTATGATGATCTAGATACTTTACAAGAGTACATATGCTTGATTATATAGGCAAGAGCTAAACCTAGAATGCACAAGATGTTGCCAAGTGTTCAAATCATACTACATGTGACAACATGAAACCCTAACTAACTACCTAGGGAATGATAACAAGATAGAGATAAGTTATAGAAAAGACAACTCATCTTCTAGTCTAAGGGAATCTTATCTCAACAACATTATTTATGATTTATTTAATAATGTAACCTAGGACTAAATGATTAAATGCAAACCCCAGCTAACTTATGCTAGTGTAATAATTAATTAATTACACTAACACCCCCCATAAGTGCAACTTAGGGAGGAAATTAAAAATACAATGATTATGCAAAGATGATGGGTCCTGGCTACATTATGGCCATTTTAGGTACCCATGTACAAATGATAGATGAAATGCAACAAATCTCCCACAAATGGAGAAAAGGGGAAAACCTAGTGGGAAGAAAACCCCTCTCCAAAAAGAAGATGAAATGCAAATAAGTGAGGAAGGATGGAGGACTCCCAAATACCCCCCAAGGATACCATCCATCACAAGGATACAATACAATAAATAGCCCCCCCATAGGGAGGAAATAGAGAGACTATGTAGCCCCCCCAACAAATGTTATCACTTGCAAAAATGGTAAGTGTCTGAAGACAAAACATGATCCAATGTCGACAAACAACCTGTCTCTCTTTCAGAAGAAACAAAACCAAGTGCAAGTGTAGAGATGCTTCCCATTCCAGATAGGAATTGAAGGAAGGAATGATGTATATGAATGCTGATGATGTCTCTGAAATCTTTTCATGTGTCTCCTTGCCCGATGAAGATGAAGATGCCACAATCAAATTAGGTACATACCCAATCAATGAAGAAGGTGACAAACCAGGACGATGTAGAAACTGATGCTAAATAAGATCCAAAGATTACAATACTAGATTTCCCCCCCATAATGAAGTGTCCTCAAAACCACTGAGAGAAGATTGAATCCAATCCAATGGTGGATGCTAAAGAAACTCCAACTCCTGAATGGCATGAGAGGGAAGAAATCTAATATAGGAAATATTTGAAGAGAAACCAAGGGCCCCCAAGGTAGTCTTAGGATTCCCAATCAAGGTTGAGACAAAGGAATGTGGAGACTCAAGAAAACTCTCCAAAGTGGAATCTGAATAGAGGAGTGATATCCCCTCAAGAATTTCCTCCAAACCTTTAGAAGTAGCCAGGTTAGAAATCCCTGAAATGAAGCCATCCTGTGATGTCAAGTCTGGAAAACATAATGTGTCCCGATGAATGGAAATGATGGAAGCCTCAATCAGTGAATTTGGACAAGGAATCATTGAATGTGAAGGGATACCAATAGTATCTGATGGAGAAGAAGGATTATTTGAAGCAACCTTGTCAAACTCTTCAGAAGATTCAAGGCAATCTAAACAAACAACCTCCTGCACAAAAATATCATCATGGGGTATCTGATATGAGGAATGGCATTCTGAATCATGACCATCTGGGAAGGGTGGAGTATCTGAATCTCCATATATCTCCCAAATCTTAGTCCAGAGGATGTGTGAGGAAAATCACAATGATCAATAGAATTCAAAACATCACAATCAACTTGTAGTCCAATGATCTCTAAAACTGTATATCTATTGCAACTCCAAGAAAACTCATGAATACCTTCACTCAAATGGGGAATGATACCATACAAATATGGCAATAAATCTAGTGATTGGAGATGGTGTATGATCCCATCCTACCATTGTTTATAGTTTTCCATGTACAACATAGTCAGAGAAGGATAACATGCAAGCCCCATAATGTACAATCAAATTTGTCCAAAAAACAAAGACAATTACCCTCAACAACAAATAAAAACTTCCAAAACTGATATGCAACTGAAGTGATGCCACCTAAAATAAAAATCCTTTTCCCAAGCTTTAGGATATCCAAGTAATTGACAAAATGCACCAAATTGAACAAATCCAATGCAAGAGTACCTGGAGCTAAAACTGATCAAAGTCACTGAATTGATGAAAAAATCTCTGAATTACCTTCCTGAGGTCGTTGGAATCACTGAATTTTGATAAATGGTTGCAAAGATATGAGCCTTTGAGTCCAAACAAGGTTTTTGACTTTAGTTGATTGTATATTTTTTCTGATAGAGAAATTCTACATAATAGATGTCACCACTAGAAAGTACACTGAATTACCTTTTCGACGGTAGATCTCGTTTGCTGATTTTTGACACCCTGGTGAAAAGTTATGAAAAAATGAAAAAAAGGCCTATAATAGGCACTTTGCAAGCTAACGAGGAGCAAAAAATAAGCCCCTCCGAGCTTAGCACCTAGTCGCTGATATGACCTCGACGCTGTGATTTGCAAAAAAAAGGCGCCACGAGAGGTGGCGGTGGAGTTGCAGAAAATGGTGGCGCCGTTGGTGCATGGGCTCCATTAATTGAGGGATTGCTCAACGACTGACAACAAATCTCGACAACGATGAGCGAAGGCTGATGAATGGTTAGCGAGAACCAAGTGGCGGGATCAACGTGGAGTAAAGAGCATGGGCTAGCGAAAATGAACGATCGGTCGGGGAGAAATCAACTGTCGAGGATGAGAGATCATCGATAACAATCAACCAACAAGTAGAGAACGACCAGTGGCATACAAGGTTGGTGATGGTCTGACATCGTACTTGATGGGATGGTCGACAACGAGTACCTCCCTCTGCAAAAAGGATAAATGTGGCCAACGAAAAGCTCACTCGTAGACTTAAAAAAAAAAAAAGGTCGACAAGGATATTCTTATGATTTTTTAATATTGCAACTATTGCAATTAAAAAATAAAAAAGCTATGCTGACTATTTAAAATATTATCTGTAGAAAATTGACTAAAAAATTATGCCCACAGATTTATAAAAATCAAACCTTTGAATTAATATGCCGACCTTCGATTTTAATGGTTGTCGCTCAAAATAAATTTTAATTTTTTCTGCAAAACTATAGAAAAATGCCCAGGAATATTTTTTTGCCAAAGAAAGAATAGAGCCCTGATTTTTTTCTTGTGATTAAAATTTTTTTACCACAAAGGACAATTGGCAAGGATGATTTTATTTTTCGCAAATTGTATGGATCGTACGATTGGTTTTGCAAACCTTAAAAATACTTCTGATGGCTCCTGGGTTAATGTGTCCTATTTTCATGAATGAACAGGAAATCCTAGGGTTTCGAGGCCTTTTGAAGACAATGGCGAGCTCGGATCTGACTCAATCTGCTTCATAAATCAACTTGGTCCCCAGGTGGAGTCAAGTAGCTTGCAATGGAAACCTTCAAGCCTGTGATGAATCTTTGTAGCCCAACTTTCTTGATCCTGGGATGACTCTTCACTAGAATGGCTCTGATACCATGTTGGAATGATGGATGCACAGTGTCCTTGATGAAGTTGCAGTCTTCAATGGATGACCTTTCCTAGGAAGAAATATTCAACCACATAGAAAGTATTCAATAATGGCATTCAAATAGGAGATTCTATTATGATGATCTAGATAATTTACAAGAGTACATATGCCTGATTATATAGGTAAGAGCTAAACCTATAATGCACAAGATGTTGCCAAGTGTTCAAATCACACTACATGTGACAACATGAAACCCTAACTAACTACCTAGGGAATGATAACAAGATAGAGATAGTTCTAGAAAAGACAACTCATCTTCTAGAAGGGAATCTTATCTCAACAACATTATTTATGATTTATTCAATAATGCAACCTAGGACTAAATGATTAAATGCAAATCTAAGTTAAATTATGCTAATTTAATAATTAATTTATTACACTAACATTAAGGCATGAAGGGCATTGATGGATGTAAGACTAGGCCGGTTGGATTCATTTTGTCACTTTAGCCATATTTGTGTCGAGATTAGCAAATATGTTTTGAGTTGTTATGTTGTTTTAAGATACTATCAAAATAATTTAAGCTATTTTTTATTATCTTTTGATGGTTGTTGGTTGTAATCCACAAACAACAAAAACGTTTATTTGGTTTCATCTGCAAGACTATTATGGGTATAAACAACTGCGATATATATATATATATATATGAATGTGTGTGTGTGTGTATGAAAAAGACTCATATAGATAGACATAATAGAAATCATATATTGGCGATTAATTCTGCGTTCATAAACTATTGATCCAATTCGAACGAATGATAATCAGTGTGGAATAGTTCTATGTTTATGAGATTCTATCACTTAATAGCCAGCGAAGGCAAGGCCCACTTCCTCGGTTTTTGGTGATATTTCCATTATATATTTGTGTGTGGTATTGTATGTTGTGATTTCATAATTATTTGATTTGTTTCAAATTGATTATTGTGTTAAGTGTTGAATTCTTATCGATTTATTTAATCTCTATGAATGTGTTCAATCTATGTGGTTTGTTCAATGCTTATTAGTTTGCATAATCGATCTATCAAATGTTATCAATATCGTTAAGAATAACTAGAGCTGATTTACTATGAGTTAAGGAGTTGAATAGTTAATCAACATTTAAAGCATATCTACATTCAATAGCATAACTTTCATTTTTTTGTTTATTTTATTTCAAGAAAGGTTTTCATTCTGTTGTATATAGATTTTCTGTTTTGTTGTGTGCCAGTGATTTGTTTTCTGTTGCAGAATCATTTCTTCACGAGTTCTTGTCACACATGTGACAGGAAGTCTGGAAATATTTCTTTTGTTCAAATATAGATTACATTAGTTTGCATCCATCAACCCTTAGTTTATTGATTACAACCCTTCGACATACTGCCACAACATGGTTCAAAATCCTACGCTCCTGGATTGACACTTTAGGATGAATTGAGGAAGCCATTTCTAAGAACTAATTTAGATTTATTACAAGAACAATTTGAAACCATAGTTTAATCAAATCATTTTGGTGTCGTTGCCGGGGGATGGTGTTAAAGGTTTGTATTTCTAGTAAACTAAGCTAGGAGCACTGCACTAGGGAGAAATTCCATGCGATAGTCGACCTCATTTGGATAACTACCCTTAGTTTTCTTTGTTATAAGTCATTCAGGTGCATGAATCAAAGTAGGGATAATAGAGGGAGATTTATTAAAAAGGATAAAGGGAGTATTAAACAATAAGAAAAATTAGAAAATAATCCAAAAACATTAGTTGAGGGAGGTAGCTCATAAGGGAAATTGAAAAATAAAGTACAAACCTTAGAGTTACTCGAACCTGATATTGAGAAATGTGTTGTAGAGTCTACTACTGTTGAGACACCTGAATGTACCCATCCAAGTTCTTCTGAAATATTGCGAAAAAAGGTTGAAAAGGTCTTTCAGGAAACTTACGGGCCAAAAGTTGGTCCATTCTTAGAAGAAACCCAGGAGCCATTTAAAACCTACCTTACCCCTTGGGCATTAGACATCATGGATCCAAATAACAACAACAACAATCATAATAGGGAATTGGCCAACAATAATCCGATTACCTTTGAGTTTCAAATCACACATCTCGAACAAGATGCTCCTATGAAGAACATTCCTCATTCTGCTTTGCCTTTTTTTTGTGGTCTTTCAATTGATGATTCTAATATGTTTTTGTTTGAATTTGATGTATTGTGCCATAGCTATGATTATCAAAGTGACACACAAAAACTCAAACTATTTCCAACTAAATTAAAGGATGTTGCACTATGATGGTTTATGAACCTCAGGAATATCAGGACATGGAAAGTCATGAAGGAGTTATTCCTAAACAAGTACCAAGAGTATTGCAAAAAAAAGGAGCTTTGGGGTGAAATATTTCGCATGAAACAAAAGGAAGACGAGTCTGTGGAGGACTACCTTGAGCGCTTCATGTTCAGTCTTCAACGATCCCACCAATCGGGACTAAATGATGATGCTGTTAAAATGTTGTTTCTTCGAGGAATATGAGATGATGTTATGGAGGAATTAAACTTAATAGGAAACAATAATATTTTTAAAATGGAATTTGATGATATCTATGATATTTGTAGGAACTATTCGAAGTCTCAGTGCTCAAGAAGGAACCAGCCAAGAAAATTGTATTCTATGAGAGCTTCAATAGGTATCACCAAGTATGAGATAGGTAATCTACTTGAAGACCTTAAGAATTATTTGTTAATTCATATGGGTAAATAGATAGACACTCTATATACATGAAGGAAATAGGAGGAGGCTGAAAAATCCCTAGCTGTCTTTTGCCCCATTTGTCGAAAGAAGCATACTAACGAGGAGTGTCCATATAATAGAACAAAGATATCTTCTTTAGAAGAAGCCAGTAGGGACACTAATCTAAAAAATCTTCTTGTAGGGATGACCAAGGTACAATACATAGATGAACATATTTACTTCATGGCCCAAAGAAGATAGTGGCAACCAAGAGCAATGCCCCCACCTAATTACCAAGTTGCACCTCACAATCCTTTTCAATAGAATTCCTTCCCAAATGAGTCTGGATGGTATGGAAATGGGTAGCATGCTCCATAATACCCTCAGTGGTCACAATAATATCCACCTACTCCACATTCATGGCAAGCATGGCGAGCACCACCACCACCTATCCACAATATTAGTCATTCCCCTCGTATCCACCGCCTCTAATAATCAACCCATATCAACAATCCCAAAAACTCTTACCACCTGTCCCGTTACCTAATCAACCTTCTAGTTTGACCCAACCACCAAAAACCACACCAATTCCCACAACCGACACCCAATCCAAACAATAAGGTGACTCAACCAGTTTATAATAATGAAGTGACAAGATTCCTGACTTATCCTGTCAATTCATTGGAGATTGAAGGTGTAAACCTAAGGTTATGGAAGAACCTTCAAGGACCAACAATCACAAAAGTTGAAGACCATCCAGTTGAACCCAAAGAAGAGAAAGCAAAGCCTAAATTTTCAGATAGGTTGTAAGGGCAACCAAAGCAACAGGAAAAATTTCAATCTGACTTTGATTTTATGAATGAATTACGCAATGTTAACATAAAGATTCCTTTGTTGTAGGCCATTCGAGATATTCCCATGTACACCAAGGTAGTTTAAAAACTTTGTGGGAGGAAGCAACAAAAGAAGCAGGACCCCAAGATAGTCCAAGTCATTGGACAACTTGCAAACTTGATGCTGGGAAAGATTTTAGTCCCTAAGTATGCTGATTCTAGCAGTCCAATGATTAAGGTACGTATTGGTGACATAACCATTCTGAATACACTTGTGGATTTAGGAGCAGATATAAATGAAATGACTAATGAGACTAAGGAGAGGCTAGACCTTCAAGGACTAATACCTACTCTGACAATCTTGCAAATGGCTGATCGTTCCCTTGCAAAACCAGAAGGTATGCTCGAAGACATCATTCTTTCTATTGAGTCTTGGGAGTATCCAACAGATTTTATGGTTTTGCAACCAAAGATTAAGCCGGGGGATACCCCTTGATTTTAGAAAGACCTTGGTTAGCTATTGCTAATGCCTTCATTGATTGTAGGTCTAGAAATATGGTGATTTCAAATGGGGAGCAAATGAAGCAGTTAACACTGTACCCTCTAGCACAACCATTATTGGAAACAGAGGATCCTTCGTAGATTGATAGCGATGTAGAGGAGTCTCTACCTATTTTGACAATAGATCAAAGTAGGGAATTTGAAGAGGTTTCAAAAGAAACTGTTGTTAATCATTTATTGCAAAATCATTATTTAGTTGATAGTGATCTTGAGAGAATGATATTTCCTACATAAATAAGTGATAATTATCCGTTTGGAAAATTTCCATTAGTAGGCAGTTCACAGTCTGTTCAACACTTTATTACTTTGCATCAATTATCACCACATGATTGTATACACCGTCCATTTTTAATATCTAGGGATACTAATCCATCTTTGTCTAATTTACAACTACTTGCCATAGATACCCCTATACAATCCCAAGCTATTGAAATCTTACCTGGTAAAATGCTCAACATGAATCCTGGATTAGATGCCTGCCAATTGAAAGAACTCGTTGAGATTTTGTTTGCCCATAAAGAAGCCTTTTCTTGGGATTATCAAGATATGAGAGGTATTCATCCTGCTACTTGTACACACCATATCTATATAGAGGAAGGGAACAGACCCATGCGACAACCCCAAAGAAGGTTAAACCAAGCCTAATGAGAAATAGTTAAGGAAGAACTTCAGAAGTTGCTCGATGTAGGATTTATTTACCCTATATCAAATAGCCAGTGGGTGTCCCCACTTGTAGTATTACCTAAAAAGAATGGGAAGTGGCGTATATGTATTGATTATAGGGCCCTTAACAAGGACACCAAGAAAGATAATTTCCCACTTCCTTTCATTGACCAAGTCTTGGACACCTTAGCTAGGAAAAAGTTCTTCTACTTTCTTGATGGGTTTAGTGGGTATAACCAAATCTACATTACCCCAAAAGAGCAAGAAAAAACTACCTTTACCTACCCCTAGGGAAAATTTTCCTACACTGTCTTACCTTTCGGACTGTGTAATGCACCCGCTACTTTCCAACGAGCTGTTCTAAGATTTTTTGCTGATTTAATTTATGATTGTGTTGAAGTGTATATGGACGAATTTACTATTTATGGTAACATATATGAGGAAGCTAAGGAAAATATTGAGAAGGTACTTAAGCGATGCATTGATACTAATCTTTCCTTGAGTCATGAATAGCAGAATGTCAGCAATCTTTCGAAGAAATCAAAGGTAAGCTCATCACAACAACAGTGCTACAGGGACCAAATTGGGAGTTGTCATATACATACCAATGCATCAGGTACCCTCTTTTATGCTATTTATTATATCAGTACAAATTTTACTGGTGCAGAGGTAAACTATATTGTTACTGAAAAAGAATCTTTGGCTATAGTTTATGCAATAAAATATTTTGCCACTATATCACTAGATATAAAATTTTCGTACATACAGATCATTCTGCCATTAGATTTTTTTATGAATAAACCTATCATTACTGAGTGAGTAATTCGATGACTACTTTCTTTGCAAGAATTTTATATTAGTATCCTCGACAAACCAAGGCAAGAGAATGTGGTGGCCGATTTTCTCTCCAGACTGTAGTTTGAAGATGAACCAACCCCAGTTGATGATGCATTTCTAGACAAACATCTTTTTTCTGTATTAGCAAAGAGTCCATGGTATGCTGACATGGAAAATTACTTGGTTACTTGCAGGTTCTCACCCCATTTCTCTCTAAGGGAATGTTCAAAGCTGGTGGGACTCAGTGGTGATTACACATGGATTAATGGGATGCTCTTTCATTGAGGCATTGATAATGCCATGCGTCAGTGTGTGCTTGAAGAAAATGTATTCGACATTCTACACACATGCCATACAAAACTTTACGGAGGATATTGTGTTTCCCATAGGACCGCCCAGAAGATCTTAACTACCGGTTATTATTTGCCCACACTCCACAAGGACAGTAAGTGCTATGTTCAACATTGTGATAAATGTCAATGTATGGGGCGAGGTACCCACTCTAACAAAATGCCTTTATACCCCCAGTTATCCATAGAACCATTTGAAAAGTGTGGGTTAGATTTTGTAGGACCCATTAGCCCTCCTCAAAATAAGGAATATATTTTTTGTATAGATTATGTCACCAAATGGGTAGAGGTAGTAGTCTTAAAACATGCTAGGGATACTAAGGTTGATAAATTCTTGTATACTGATATTTTTACCAGGTTTGGTGTGCCTAGGGACATTACCACATACCAAGGAGCACAATTCACCTTCGACTTGATTTCAGAATTGGTACAAAAATACAAAATTAACCATTGAAAGTCTTCCCCATATCATCCACAAGCCAATGGGAAAGTGGAAGTAGCCAATTGAGAACTGGAGAATATTCTTACAAAGATAGTGGCATTACACAAGAAAGATTGGGAAGAAAGACTTCTTGAAGTAGCTTGGGCCTATCACACAACTTGAAATACAACCACAGGGATGAAACCATATGAGATCATTTATTGCAAGAGGGTTGTCTTGCTGATTTAATTCAAAGTGAAGACTCTACACACTGCACTTGAGCTTGGAACGAACCTTAGTGATGTGCAGAAGGAGAGAATTTCTCCACTCCACTCGCTTGATGAAATGTGTCAAGAGGCTCTTTTTAATACATAAGTGGTACAGAGGCAGAGGGCACAGTGGCATGACTGCTTCATTCCATCCTGCACATTCCAACTAGGGGATTGGGCCTTACTCTATGACTCACAGTTCTAGGACTTCAAAGATAAATTTGACACTCGGCTCGGTCCCTATGAGATTCAGACTGTGTGTGACAATGGTGTTGTTCGACTATGCATAGTGGATTCTGAACAAAGGAATCTTCTTGTCAATGGAAACCACTTGAAACTTTACAAGAAACCTCTTTCAAAGAAGACCTTCTTTTGTGATGTGGTGAAGGAAACTACTGTTGTTCCTTTCGGCCTCCTCTGAGATTGAGCAATGTCAAAATAATCATTAAAAAAAAGAGAGAAACAATAAAAGATCCAACAATGAAAACCCTTTGGGCATTGTTGGCCAGTTAATGTTTGAAAATCGGTCTCCAACGAGCATTAACCGTTGAATAACCTTAGTGGTGAAGACTAATTTTCCGGTGCCACTAAGCGGTGGTAGATTGAAAACTGGGTAATTGGTAGTATATTGTCATGACTAAAAAAAAGAAATCATCTTATCGTAGGTTGGCACCCCACCTTCCTATCACTTTCCTACCAAGAACCATTTTACTTTGAGCTACAGGTGCTTGTGTCCCTCACTCCATTCATCTGGGGTCTCCTTTCGACCTCTTGTTCATAACCATGGCCTAGAATTTAATGTATCCCAACGATATGCTTTGTATTTTTCCCTTCACATGCACCATCGTTCCTATCCTTTTCTTATCAAGAACCTTTGCTTAGGTGCCCTCGTTGTTTGGTGTTTTCTTGGCCCATGGTTTTTAGACCTATCACCGTACATATTATTCCCTATTCCTAGATAGTTTCCACATCACTCCCATCCTTGTATCCATTCCTTTTCATTCATGTTTCCATCATTCACACCATTACGGTTGTTTGTGGCTTACAACCAACAACCATCAACAATATTGCCCTGCCTTCTTGTCACTTTTGTGACAAGAACTACTATGAATATCTTCCGACTGAGGTTCTAGTAATTTTCTTTGCTAGGAGTCTTTTTCTATTTGTATCTATTGGGTGATGTTCCATTCTCTGTGGCTGGTTCGATGGTCCATTTACATCTCTTTGGTGGGCTCGACGGTCTCTATTCACACATAGTTGATCACCAGTTGGATGTCTCCCACTGGTCCTCTTCTTTCACCGCCTAGTGATCTACTTATCATTTTCAGTGCTTCGGCCATTTGAACACCGCCTTGTTAGCCATCGTACTTTTTAATTGTGGTTTTCTTATGTTTTATTTTACATGGGGGTGCTGCCACAATAGTGGTTTACACTTTCTATGAGATCCTATTTTTTGTTGAAATCACATAGTTTTAGAAAATATAATGATTTAAGCCTTGAAAAGTTTCATTTAAAGGATTTCAATTGAAGAGGGTTTGATCAAACCACATTAGACCAAGCGCCCTTAGATAGAGCTCCACTAGTTTTAAACCATACCTATAACGAAGTCTCCTTTACACCTATCAAAATGCTGATAAAAAACCACTTTTGATTTACCTTTTGGGGGATCAAATGAGTTCATTTAAAATTATTTTTTTGTAAGTATCTAGTCCTTATTATAAGCTTCCAAAAAATTATAATTTTAATTAAATTAAATTTGATTATTATATTTTTTTTTAATTTCTTGTGAATGTAGGTTTTTCACTAAAAATCAAGCTCTCTATTTTGCACATGTGGAAAAATAGTAGATTATCAAAATAAAATTTCAAAAAATATGTCTAGGCTAGGTATTGATGTCCTTGATCCATTAATTTGTTTTTGAATTTTGATACACATAAATTTTTTTGTATACAGTTCGCCTATGTCTGATTTGTAATTGGTTTGACTTTGAAACTTGATTAAGGAAAAAATATTTAATAAAACACTATGAAACCAAATGAACTAGTTAGATATCATAGTTACAAATCTAAATTTGAAAAAAATAGAATTTTATCCTTCATAAATAAAAAAATTATGTTTTATATGGTGAGCATCACTCTTTAAAAATGTTGTTTACTGATAAAAAATAGTTTTTGAAGGAGATGAAAAAAAAAGTGCAACTTGATTCCAAAAATTTTGAAAAAAATATATTTAGAATCTATAGACAAAACTTCACAAATCACTAGTTTGCATCATCTTCAAATTCCTCACGGTTTAGCTGCTATAGAAGCCCGAAAGTGAATATTTAGTTAAAAAAATTAGTTCAATGTCCAGTTTGCCCCAAAATTGTAAACTAGTATTGTGGGATCACCCGGGGAGCTCACTAGCTGGCCGCCTCACTTTGATTCGGGTTTCATCACAACCATACCTCTTGCACTACTCTCTTCTTGTCCTATCATTGCTACTAGGTTGGCATTCACATCAGCATCAGTTTTGCCACATGTGCCACCATGTCACCACTTCATCCCATCAGCGGTCATCAGTAATGGTATTTCACAAGTTTTATTCTTTCCTTTTTATTTTATTTAATATCATTAGATCATTTAATACTGTGACGTCACTTGAGGATGAGTAACCTGCTAAGCTGGGGGGTGTCACATCACCCGTCGTGTCTTGTCTTTCCCATGTAAAAACCTATCCCATCATATCTATACCCTATTATTTTCGGTGTGGTGTAATTTGTCATAACTATTATTACTCGGTCATTCCCTCTTAATATCCCCAGTAATTATTATTATTTAGTTGTAATAATAGTAGTATGAAACTGCCATTCCTTACTCGTATACCATAACCCATTCCTTACCGCCATTCTAAATTCCACTACCAGTTGAGTTTGTACTATCCTTGGTGGTAGTTGTTTCTATTAACCGACTTTGTCCATACACTAAATTGGGTTCAAACTGTGGAATATTCAGATTGCACCTCCTGGTAGGAATATGGCAAGAGAACACAGACAACGTTTTGAGCTAACAACAATGAATGACCTGAGGGCTTGGACAATGTTTGAGGCATACAAGATATTCAAGAAAGCAAGATGGGTTGCATACTTTAAAAGACTGAGGGGATATGATGAGAAGTTGGCTCGTGAGTCTGCAATGACATGCAACACTAAACGGGCGTGAGTCCATGGTTTGGAGATTCCCGTTTCAGTTGAAAACATAGTAGATGTTACAGGATTTCCATTAACAGGGGAAAGTTATTTTCCTAATAATTCAGCGTGGGAAAGAGATCTTAAATCCCTCTGTAAAAAGTTCCTAAAGCGTGTGGAGTCGGTTGAAGTAGTTTTTGTATAGGGCACAAAGTTAGCTTCGCTTCTAGTTCCCTGGAATGATGTGATGAAGTTTGTTATTCAGTACTTAACCTGCCAGGGGAGGTATGTATATGTTTATGCCAAGCAATTTCGGCTTATTGTAAATCTGAGATGGGGTGTGCTTGTAAATGTTCCTTTCTTTCTGTATTATTCCATAATGCAAATGTGAAAAACAGTCCAAATGGGTATTCAAAATTCATTAGCCCATCACGGGCTTATCAAAATATTGATTGTGAAAGAATTGAAGAAGTTCTGACCTCCTAGGGACTGGGACACATTTGTTGTAGATGAAACCCCTAAAAAATTTGTGGAGAATGACCTCCCTAATACTTTAGAGCATTCTACAGAAGAGGACTCCCATAACGTAGAAAAATATTCTGACAATTCAGAGGAAGAGGAGTCCGGTCATATAAATCTAGAAGAGGGTAATGAACACACCGAGGATTCTAAGTTAGAAGCCCCTCCTGATAGCTCTAAAAAGGGAGATGTACAAACCCTAGGGTCTAGTAGCAAGAAGGTTAAGGGCTCCAACACTAGATGACCTAATATTAAAAATATTGAAACCACTACACCTAGCTCTAGGGGTGAGAAGAGATGGTGTAGTGGGTCAAACTTGGTTGTTGTTTTAGAAGAGAGACAATTATCAACCAATCCCATAGACAAGCTAGCAAATTTGGATAATGTAGCCAGTGGTTTAAGCCCTCAGAAAACTAAAGAGGTTGGAGATTTAACAATAGTGGCCACAGTCTCCCAAAAGACTAGAGAACCTAAGTTGTTGCCAGAGAGTTAAGGAGTAAGAGAAAGAGGCTACAAATAGACTTTGAGGACCCTCCAAAAAACCAAAAGAGGCATGAAAAAAATCCTGAAATACTACCCCAAAACTCTCCAGTCTCAGAAGAGATACCGATTAACCAAGAAGATATTCTTCACAAGGGCATTGTTCAAAATGAGTCCGCACTAGCTAAGCAAACAATTGATGACGACCTTGGTAACCTTGAAGATCAATAAGTTGGGGAATTTGAAAACCCTCATGCCACTAATCAAGAAGGAGGACATAAATTAGAAGAGAGAACAAAGAATGAAGTGAATGTGTTGGATAATCAGGAACAAGAAAATGTTGCAGTTCCCCACCATGAACAAAAAGAAAAATAGGAATCAAAGGTAGAAGAAGAATATGAAGAAGAGCATCCCCTACTAACTAATGATGAAATCTGCAATATGCAGAGTCTGGTGACTAAATTGATTGAAGAAAATGAAACCTACATAAATAGGTTCAAACTACAGAGTCACTCAACACGTCCCAAGAAATAGAGATAAATTATTTGAAGGCCAAAATTGAATAGGAAAAAGTCATCGATACACCTATGATGGCCATTCAGGAACATGAAAAACAATATACAAGTTATGTTAGTTTTGGATTAAGGAGGTCACAAACACCATGCAGGAATTCACTCGTCCCCCTCCTGGTTTGTATCCTACATTATTTTGCATGAGGTCATGCAAAGTCTTAAGCTGGGGGGAGATGATGGGGGCAAATTTTTTCTTTATTTTACCTCTTCAATTTATTTTAACCGTTGTTGTTTTCCCACTATTCCTATAGTTCCCATCACTTTTCATTAATGAATTGGAGATATTCTATGAAATATGAGTAAAGGTAAAAACTAGTGAAAAATATCGATTCCTTTGACTGTTGCTAACTATCTTTGTGATTTTGGTAACAGGAAATATTTAAGTGGTTAACATCAAGACATGAAGGGCATCAGTGGATGGAAGACTAGGCCAGTTGGAGTTATTTTGTCACTTTAGCCATATTTGTGTCAATATTAGAAAATATTTTTTGACTTGTTATGTTGTTTGAAGATACTATCAAAAGAATTTAAGCTATTTTTGATTATCTTTTAATGGTTGTTGGCTGTAAACCACAAACAACCAAAAAATTTATTCACGTTCATATGCAAGACTGTTACGGGTAGAGACAGTTGTGATATATATGTGTGTGTGTGTGTATGTCGAAGACTCATATAGATAGACATAATAGAAATCATATATTGGAGATTAAATCTACGTTCATAATATGTTGTTGTAATTCAAACGAATGATAATTAGCGTGTAATAGTTATGTGTTTGTGAGCTTCTATCACTCATTAGCTAGTGAAGGAAGGGCCCACTTCCTCGATTATTGGTGATCTTTCCATTAGATATCTGTGTGTGGTAATGTATGTTGTGATTTCATAATTATTTGATTTGTTTCAAATTTATTATTGTGTTAAGTGTCGAATTCTTATTAGTTTATTTAATCTCTATGAATGTGTTCAATCTCTATGGTTTGTTCAATGCTTATTAATTTCCATAATCAATCTATCAAACATTATCAGCATCGTTAAGAATGACTAGAGCCGATTTACTAGATTAAGATGCTTAGAATAACAAATCTATATTATCCTAAACAACTTAGATAATGATGTAATGGATGAATTATGTTTCTTATTATGATGATATGTTATGATTATGTAGAATGTGTGTATGTCGACACTTTTATGGATGCAGCATGAATGTATTACTATTTTTTTTTAATGTCATGATACCATGTTAGCGCAGAAAGAAGATAGAAGAATGAGAGGGATCAACCCTTGATTTTGAGAAGATGCGGAATTCTAACAATTCTATGATTCATCGATACTTTTATTAGATATGATGATGAGTGATGATGATTTTCCATCAAGGGATTGGTACATTAATGGCACAATTTTCTTTATGTTTGATAAAACACATAGATACGATGCATCAAGGTATAGACAACTGGGATGGTGTGGTATCTAGTGCGATGGACTTTGACTCAATAAATAGATAGGAGTATCCTTTTTCACACATGTGACATGACATATGAAAACCTTACTAGGATGTACTTTAGTAGTTTCAAACATCTTAGAAGAAAAAATGATCAAAAGGCATAACCCCCCATGTAATTGTCAACTAGTTGTTCAAAACACCCTCCATACACATCTAACAAAGCAAGCATTCACTAAGGCTATATTACAAGAATATCTAAGGAGCACAACCAATGAAAGAAAATTATAAATGTCTCATTCCTTTCTCTCTAAATAATTTTGATATACATCATCGAGAGATGATGGGAATGAGCACAATAAGATAAATCAAAAGAAAAGATTAAAAAAATAAACAAGCTAATGTTATTCATACGACCTCGAGCCAAGACTAAATCTACAGTGATGCTTGATGTTGATTTCCATCGTAGGAATGATGTATTCTAGAACATGATTATCGGGATGATAGGATATTGATTCCAAGAGTTTACCGACTTGTTTACTTATTGACCTAGACTTGAGACCATTACGCTTAGGTTTTATACTTTATCAAAATTTTCCATACTTGTTTCCACTTGTCTTACCAAAGGTTGGAAATGATGATCATTTTATTGTGGGTGAATGTGAAATGGGATGGATTATTTTGGGTTCTTTTAAATATTTCAATGTTTTTGGTGTTTCCAAAATGTTATGAGGTTATATTTGGATTTGGGGTGTTTTATAAATGTTTTGATTTTTAAGTTTTCAAATGTTTATGTGTTTTCTGAGATTTTAACAAAGAACCTAACCTAAAAGAATATCCTAGGGGCCTCAAGGGCTGATCATATATTAGCCTTGCCTACGCTATACACATAGAGACCTCATAGTTTGATTCACATGGACTCGTTTATTGATGAAGTATGATCATTGATGGATTTCTAGTTTATTATGATGGACACCTAAAGGACCTAACCTAGGGGCCTTAGGGGCTGATAAAATATTAGCCTTACCTACATTATACATGCAGAAGCCTCGTAGCTCAACATGGTGACTATGTTTTTTACTTTTCTGTTTTTGACCTGTTTTTGGATTTTGATACATTTTTTGGGTGTTTTTGGATTTTCTGGTTTTACGAATGTTTTTTGATTCTTTGATTTTCGATGTTTTTGATTTTTTGGATGTTACAAAAGACTTGAAGGATATACATGAATCCAATCTGATTTAATGATAGAAAAATTCCCCCAATGTGATAGACTACCTTGATATAGGCATGACAAACTAACCTTAGGAATGTGCCAAGTAGTACTAAAATAGAGAATGATACTTACACAAGATCAAGCTATGATATGGATGCAAATGGGTGATGTAAAGGATAATGGAATGAATACTATGGAAAGTGATGCATAACAAGCCAAATAATTGATGGTGGATGGAGAGTGTTTATTTACAAGGTGCATGATTACCAAGTTTTCACTGAGGTACTTGCCCAAAGCACCACCAAAGTAGTTTTCACTACAAGATTTTTTTTCTTTACTATTTTCAATCCTTTTTCTAATTTTTTTGGATTTTGTTATATTTTTGATTTTTTGTATTTTTTTTTATTTATACCTTGTAAGCCTAGGCATAATTTTTTTTGAGATGAGAGCTATTGATGGGATCCTAAAAGGGTTCACCTTTAGGTGTGGACAACTGATATGCTCTTGATTTGTAACTTGTTGTGATAATGAAGGGTCCCAACCAATTGGGTTAAAACTTGCCTGTACTTTCTGGATTTGGTACCTTCATTTGATTCTCCTTAACATGAGCTCTCCTACTTGGAAGGACCAATTTTTGATCTTCTTGTTATAGCTCCTCTTGAGACGGTTTTTCTAAACTTGTAAGTGATTCAAAGCATCTAGGCGACGTTCATCCAGTAGTTCTAGCTCATTCAACCATGACACCCTGTATTCTTCCTTGGTGATAATATTTTGCAATGATCTTCTCAGGGATGAGAGCTCAACCTCAATAGTTAGGATAGCCTCTGATCACTATACAAGGGAATAAGGTGTAGCACCTATAGGCATGTAGATATTGGTTTGGTATGACCATAGGGTAAGGTTTAACTATAAATTCTAGTTGTTGCTAGCTTCATTGACCATCTTTTTGAGGATTTTCAAGATGGTTTTACTCGAAGCCTTAGCTTGGTTGTTACCGTGGGGGTAATAAGGGGTGGATAACCAATGTTGGATATTAAATCTTTGGCACAATTCTTGATTCTTGAAAGGTTTTCCATTATCTGAGATAAGGTCTTCGGGAACACCATAGTGTAAAATGAGGTAATTTAGGGTGAACTTAGAGATCTTCTTTCCTATGATATAGGTAATAGGGATGGCCTCGCCCCACTTCATAAAGTATTATGTTGTGGTAATGATAAACTTATGGTCATTGGATGAGGTAGGTGTGATCTTACCTATGATGTCTATTCCTCACTGTGAAAAAGGATGGGGTGTAATAATGGGTTGAAGTTCTTGAGCTAGTGTGTGGATAAGGTCCCCATGCTGTTGACCCTTCAAAAATTTATTCACATACTTTTTAGCTTCTTTCTCCATGGTGGGCTAATAGTGCCCCATCCTCAATAGTTTCTTGGCCAAGGTCATACCACTTGAATGTGATCCAAAAATACCTTTGTGTACCTTTGTTAAGGTAGTCAAGGCTTCCTTGGGGTTAAGACATTGTAATAGGGTCCCTTCGATACTTCTATGGAAAAGGGTTTCTCCTAGGATAACAAAATAGGATGAATTTTTAACAAAGGTTTTCTTTAGATTTGAGGCAATATCATCGAGGAGGATTCCTCTTTTTAGATAGGTGAATATGTCATGAAACCAAGGATCACCAAGACCAGTTATTTCACACACAAATTCTGATTCTAGTACCTCAAAAGCTAAGATGAGAAATTGTTCTATAAGAAATTCAAATTTATGGGTGCTCTTCGGGATATTTATAAGCAAGAATATAATTGTCACCATAACATCTGCAACTCTATTATTCACTCGAGGTATCTACTCAAAGGTTATATCAATGAAGAACTCCTTCAGATCTTCAACCATCTTCCTAAAGGAAGTAATCTTGTCATCTTTTGTTTGATATTCATCATTGACTTGATTAATGATTAGCCATGAATCTCCAAATACTTTCATTTCCATGATATTCCACTGTACTTCTATTCTAAGTCTTATGATAAGAGCCTCGTATTCTACAATATTATTGGTACATGGGAAGAACAACCAATACGATTTGAGAATGCAATCCCCTTGTAGGGTGATGAAAAGGACACCTGATCCTAATCCATGTTGTGTGAAGGAATCATCAAAATAAAATTTATAATGATCTACTACATTCAGGAGGAAAATTGACTCATCCAAAAAAATTGATACCAGTGAATTTTTTTCATATATAGTTGCTTCAGCCAATTTATCTACAATTACTTGTCCTTTGATGGCTTTTCACTCTACATATTCTATGTTGAATTATGTCAAGATAATGATCCACTTAGCCATCCACCCTGTGAGATTTTCCTTAGCCAATATATTTTCAATGGATTTATCTTAGCGATGAGCTTTATTTGATGAGCTAGCGTGTAATGGCTAAATTTTTGTGAAGAAAAAACGATTGTGAGGCAAGCCTTCTCTATGAAATTTTAATTGAGCTCATGGCCCACTAATTTTTTTCTGATATAGTATATTTCCCTCTCTTTTCCTATTTCATTGTGTTTGTCCAAAAGAGCACCAAGAGTTGTTGTTGTAGCTGAGATGTATAATATCAAAGGTTTATTTGGGATTGGTGGCATAAGGATGGGTGGTGTTAGAAGATATTCCTTGTTACATTTCTCATCCAACTTGTATGCTACCCCTTATGTAGTAGTTGAGATTAGGGGATAGTCTTGTTTGCTAGTTGTGCTATGAACCTTCTAATGGATTGTAGCCATCCTTGTAGACCCTGCAACTATTTCAATGTCTTTGGTGCCTCCATGTCTATAATTTCTCTTACCTTTGTGGGATCTATCTCAATTCCCCTCAATGATAATGTAACCCAAGAGCTTTCCTAAAGTTACACCTAAGACATACTTTTTTGGATTCAACTATACCTTATAATCTTCAAGTCTATCAAATATTGGTCCCAAGGTTGTTATGTGATCTTGTCATTTCCTTGATTTAGCTAAGATGTCATCGACATAGTCCTATATAGTCTTGTGGATCATGTCATGGAATATTCCAACAATAAGTGCTCCACATACATGTGAATGTTGTCTCATGTTGATCATCCTTGGTGATCATAATTTGGTTATATCTTGAAAATCCATCTATCAATGATAACATTTCATGTCCTACAATAAGATCTATGATCATGCTAATGCTGGGTAGAGGGAAATCATCCTTGGGACATTCCTTTTTCAAATATTTAAAGTCAGTATAGATTCAAATGCCCCTAGTGGGCTTGGAAGCTTGTACAAGATTGGAAACCCATTCTAGATAATCAGTAGCTCGAATAAATCTTGTATCAAGAAGATTTTATAGTTCCAATTTGACTAGTAGTGCAATCTGGCGATGCATATTTCTCAACTTTTGTCTTACTCATTTTTCCTTAAGATATACTGCAAGGTGGTGGATGAAAAATTTAGGATATAAACCTGGAATATCCACATAAGACCATGGAAATTGTCTCTTTCTATCCATGAGAAATTATCCTAGATTCTTTTATTCTTCAGCCAAGAGTGATTCTGCATAAAAGGTGATTTGGGGTGCTTCTTCAGTTCCCATATTCACTTGGTTGCACTTCTCTGCTAGGATTGTTAACTTCTCCTAATGTATAAAACTAAGGGTAAGATTGAATCCCTCATCCTTTGGTGCCTTAGAGAGGTTTTCACCATCAAATATGTCTTTTTTTTTACTATTTTATGATCCAAAAGAGCTGCAGGGTGGTTTTCACTCCAGGATTGAGACATTATTCTTAGATTTTCAATTTTGTGACTAAGAAATTCAATCATCTCCCCATAGTATGCATGCATATCTAGCTCAATGTCAAATCCTACTTTGTGATCTCCATATGGCATGCTATCCATTAATCCCATAAATTCATAGAGAGCTTCATCATTTTTTAATGAATCTAATATCGGTGGTCCTCATTGGTCCTAGTTTATGATTTGGGGATATATAAGTTGTAGCTCAGTGTTGGGAGGATTTGGCTCAAATGATGTGGTGTTTATCATGAAAACATTGGAATCCTCATCGAATAGCTTATTTATATCGAAGGTATAGTTATCGAGGGGGAGGCCAGTGGACACGAATAACTGAGGGGAAGCCTTGAATATTTTAATAGGATTATACTTGCCAAGAATGGTCACCTTGCTTGTGGTACAACCAAGGCCAAGATTATTTAAACGTTTCTCAAGAATGAAGGGCTCTAGTAAGTTGTCATTTTGTCCCAAATTTTCATTTTTGTTATAGCTCCAACCATACATCAGTTTTAGACCCTTGTTGTTTTTCTCCATCAGAAGAATGGGTGCTAGTCTATTGTCTTGGTAGAGAAAGCTTGATATGTCCTTTTCATCCACAACTTCTTTGCTCAAGTTCCCCCATTTTTTGAAAGTAGTAGATGTTGCCATGAATGTATAGGATGAGCTATCAAGGGGTCATAGTTTTCCATGAGATTTAGGAGATTGAGGTAATTCTCCCAGCACAAATGCATTATTCTTTAATTCATACTCCCCACAATCATCATCTTGGATTATTGCCTTATATTTGAGATATTCTAGATGGAGGGTGTCTTTGTCTCATATGTGGAGGCCAAGGAGGATGGATCAACAAAGGACGATGTGGGTCCTTCATCGTTCTTGGGGACTTGTGGGATTTTGTAGTATTTAGCTTCGAAGTTCTTGTAGTAGTAAAATGGTTCAGGGTCACCATGGATTGTTATCTCCTTGTCTTGATAAGGGATCTTGACACATTGATGATAAGTAGATGCGACGGCTTGCATCCCATGGATCCACAAATGCCATAGGAGAATATTATAGGGAAGCTCAAGGTCAAGGACTTGGCATGCGGTTTCCTTGATAGATGGTCCCACTTGAATGGGAAGTTGGATGGTACCTTGTGACACCCTTTCTTGACCATCATAAGCACTAATAGTGATACCCTTCCCATTTTCAATAACATCTTCAAAGAAACCTATATTATTGATTAGTTACAAGGTACAAATATTAAGATTGACACCTTCGTCCAATAAGACTCTTTTGACCTTTTTCTTGTAAACCAAGGCCTCAAGATGTAGTGTGTGATTATGGGATGGTTGGGTGGGGAGGTCATTTTCAAAAAATGTGAGAAGATGAGGCCGATTGATATGTCTTATCATAGTTTAAAATTGATTTGCATGAATTTCATTGGGAATAATGGACACAGACAAAATTTCTCTAGAATATTCATATGCATAGGCGATATTTTTAGCAACTCTAAGATGGAGATTTGTGTGGGGGTTTTCTTCAACTAGTCCAAGACACTATAGTCATTAGGACTTGATTTTGGAATATTAGATTATAGTCTAGGGGTAGTAATGGTCCTTGGATGGTTACCATGCCTCTGTGTGTGGTGACTCCACACTCTACGTTAGGCCCCTTGATATTGATGATTCTTATGAACTCGTCTAAGGATGCTACAACATGGTTATAGACATGGTTGAAATTTTTATAGTTTTCTTTTTTACCTTTTTCTTTTCCCTTGTTATGATCAAGCATCATATTCATGTATATCTTTAAACCTTAGTTCCTTGCTTATTCGTCAATAATTATATCCTTGATTTAAATGAGGTCTTGGATGAGGTTCTTCAATTTCATGCAACTAGCCATTGTGTGTCCCTTGATTTTGTGATAATCACAAAGGCACTTCTCATTATACCATGGTGGTTTAACTTGAGGCTCTTGGTAATTTTCACAAACAGGGAGTGTGATGAGATTTGTTCACACTAGATTTTTCATGATAGATTCAATAGGTTCCCCCAATGGTGTTTATTTGTGTTTGTGTGGGTAATTTTTTCTTGGGGGACATCCTCTTTAATCATTTACGTAGTTGACCTATTGGTTTTTTTGTTGTTGGTGTGTTTTTGTTTGTGGTGTATTTTGTTGATAGATGTGTTGTTTCATGTTGATTTGTGGTTGATGAGTGTTGTGTTGTGGATATGTTTGTTGGTGTGTGTTTTATTGTGGAGCACTAATAATGAATTTGGCATCAACAACACCATCATTGGTAATGTTTTTGTTCTTGGCCCAAGTGTGTGGTTTGTCGTTATAGATCGTGGATGGTCAATTATCCCTATATGTGGGAATGTGCCCTTGTGCTATGAGGGATCTATCAATGTTGAGAGCTTTAGGGATTAATTGATCATACATCATGATGCATTGCATTTTTAGTTAGAAGGACAACTCTCCCTCGAGGTTAGAAATGATGGTTCCTATTTGTTGCTCCTCTGGAATGGACCATTTTCTTTTGTTGGATCTAGACCTCCATCGCTGTAATAAGGATACAAATGATTCTCCCCTAGATTGTTTGAGGCTAGATAGCTCCTCCAAGATTATATCCATGTCTAGATTAAATAATTTTTTTTGTATAAATAGGTCTATGATTTCTTGGAACTTTTTTATTTCGAGAGGTAAGCAGGTGAACCATTCAATTGCATGACCAACCAAGCTTCAAGGAAAGAGTCACATTAGATAGGAGTCATCATATGCCACTTCCATGTAATGTGCATGAAATTATTTGATATGGTCCTCAAGATATCCTTTTCCTCTATATTTATCGAATTTTGGTATTTCAAATCCTTGTGCGAATGGAACCATGGAAATGTTCCTATCAAAGGGATAGGGGCACAAATCTCGTTGGACATATGATTCTTTCATCTCTCCTAATTAAATGTCTTGTATTTGTTGAGAGAGCAACTTGAACTACATGGAAAGATCATCTTGTGGGTTGGGTGGTGGAACATACATGTTTTGGGGTGGTGTGGTTGATGAGTTGAGTGTGGGGTTGGCTTGTTGTAGGAATGGTGATGGTGTTGGGGTGGCATATGTTCCTTGCATGTTGAGGTTCAAGGAATTTGGTTGTGCATTCTTGTAGGTTTGTTGAATATTTTTTTTGTTGCGTGAGAAATGCTTGTTGGTATGCATGTTGTTGTTGTGCCAACAATGCTTGTTGTTGGGCTTGTTGTTGTTGTTGTGCTAGTAGCACCTGATGTTGTGCCTATTGTTTCATTATTTGTTGATGTTGTGCTATTAACCCTTGTTGTTGTGCATGATGTTATTGTAGGGCTTGTTGCTATAAATCTTATGCTTGTGCTTATTTTTGTGTTTGGTATTGTGCTTGCACTTGTCCTTGATGTTTTTCTTTCTTTGCCACTTGCTATTCTTGTTGTTGTTGCAAGGCTTGAGCTTGTGCTTGTTGTACTTGTAGTTGTTTTTTTTGTAGCAAGGCTTGTGCATGTGCTTGCACTTTTTCTTGTGCTTGTGCTTGTGCTTGTTGTGTTGGGTATGTGTAGGATCATCATGGAAAAAACAAGCCCTCAAGTGGTGATGAAAATTCATAAAATCAGAGTTAGACAACTTGACCTAAAAATTTGAATAAGTTATCTATATTATTTAAAAAATATGTAAGAATAGAATCTATAGAAAATTGAATGTAGTTTCTAAAGTACTAGGTTTATTTAAAAAAAATCTATTTGGTGAAAATTTGAAATTTTAATGCAGTAGTACTTCAATTTCAAGGAAAAAATAAGAAGTAGGTGTCTATCGGACTACCCTAACCACAATAAAATAATAAAAATTTTCTATAAGATTTTAGATATAAGTAGAGGATTCATGTCCTGATGTGATGCATATTTTTTGTATTATTTTTCTAAGTAAATAATTAAGTATGAATTTTTTATTACAAAATTTAAAAAATATAAAAACTCATATGTCTGACCACCTTAACTTGGTCAAAACTTCATGAAATTCATTTTTCTAATCCTATAGTATGTGAAGCATAGAATGTGACACATGTTTCAGATTCAAAAAATGTGATACCATTTGAAAGCTACAGATTTTTTCAATCAGCCTATCAATAAGGACTTTAGTCATAATTCAAATAGAAAATGAATAGTAATAATTTATTAAATTCAAAGTAAAGCATAATTTATATCGGTGGAAAGCTGAGAATATTTTTTAAAAAACCTTTTCATTTCATCAATTTTGGGTAAAAAAAATTCGTCAGCCACATGGGTCATCATTTCACTTATATATCACCACATTTTGGCCCATCATGATCCTACACATACCCTGCTTATGTTCTTGCACTTGTTGTGCTTGTAGTTGATGCAATGCCTTTTGGTAAGCTTGTTGTGTTGCTTGCAATGTGATGCTATATTGACTTGTTGCATTGGGATTTTTAGATGGGGGTGGTGGATTTTGTTGTGATGATATGTTGAGGGGTTGTTGGGGTGGTCGTTGAGGTGGTTATTGTGCGATGACAAGGGGTTGGGTAATAGATGGTTTATTTGGAATTGGATTTGTCGTGCCTAACCCTTAAGAGACTTGACTTTTGGAAGCTTGGGATGTTGTTGATGGTGTAATTAATGGTTGGGATTATGCCACTTAGTGTTGCAATGTTAGTGGCACATTTGGATTTATGATGGACGAATTGACTTGATTTGTGTTTGATGGGTTGGTTTGATTGGTTTGACTTTGAGGCAAGGTACTTGATGAAGTGATTTTTTGTAAACCTTGGATTAAGGTAGGTGACAGGGTTATGACTGGAGCTAGTGAATATGTTTGTAATGTGTATCCCTATAGGAGTGAAGATGAAGCATCAAAGGTAACCACTTATTTGAATAGATCCATTTGTCCTTGTGAGACGTTGGGAGTGTAACCTTGTGTATCAAGGGCATAGGTGGGTGTGATGCAAAAAGTTGATGAATTTTTTGTGGCATGTAAACGAAGTGGCACATATGGTTGTTGATTGTCTTGTGGGATGGAGTTTGCAATACCCAAGATGGTGTTGGCCTCTAAGTTTTGATTTTTGACAAGTGGGTGCCCTTGAAGGGCTTGGAGTAATGAACTACCTTTTGTGCTCATAGGTTGACTTGGTGCATGTGATGATGATGGTTGGGAGATGGGTTGGACTATTTTTGGAAATGATGATGGGGTGAATGATGTGTGTGGAATGGTACCCAAAGGTTTCTCAATGATGGTGCTCACATAAAAAGTAGAAGGGATTTTAGCCCCTACTTTTAACAATTCCAACATTTATTGGGTGGGATTTAGTCTCATGACCATGTTGATAAGTTTGTGGGTGTTTGGATTTTGTACCAATTCCAACAACTCATCATAGGAAATCTCTTTGTAATTGTTCATGAAATCCTCCACTTGGTACCCCCCCTCTTGAGAATCTTGAGGTAGTTGAGGGAGATTAGGTAAAGGATTGGTAGATTCCTTTGGATCAGATTTAGTTTGGCTTAAATCACCCATGGTTGATGCTTCATTGTTTTGTTCCATGCTCCTCTTGTGTTGTGACCTTGTTTGGACCATAAAACTGGGATCAACCTTAAGAGTACTTGTGATGGATTTAGATTATTTAGTTGATTTAAACTTTAGGTACGAGAAGAACTTCTAGGACATTTTAAGATCAAATGATGATGGTATGAAGGGGTGAATGATAGGGTTTTTGAACTTCTAAGAACTTTGGGTAATACTAGACTTTAGGATTTTATTTTCATGCTTAGATTTGGATAATGAACTTGCAAATCCTAGGATGGACTTGTGGTTTTTGGATAAACTTGTGCAAAGGATGTCAAATTAACTAAATATGTGAGAAATGATTCATTCCTACACACCTAACTAAAAAAACTGATTTTGATTTGGTTTAAATGATTTACCAAAGTCTAGCATATGATATTTTCAAAGCTCTAAAAAGTTGTTTGTGGGATGGATTTTGATAGATGTTTCAGATGGATGGAGTGTTTTTTTTATCCTAAGTGAACCTAAAGGGACTTTATTTACAAGACTAAGATATTGAAGAACATGCTTTACCCTATGAGTACCTCAAATCCAAAAGATCAATTTTTTAAATGCTAGGCTCATATTGGATATGCAAGTTTGGTTCGTTCCTCAAAACACATGTATTCAAATTTCTCAGCAAAATTTCCTAATTGTGGTAATTCTTCAAGATGTGTTTCCTAATATACTTTGAACTTTGATGTCTATTTTTGAAAAAAAAAATGGATCTTCGCTTAAGGACTTTGGTCTTGCAAGAGATCATGAAGACAAGCACACGTGTGGGGTTCAATTATGAGTTTTATCTTGATTAATGAATTTATTTTTTACCACATCCACTTGTCTTGCTTAAGTTTCAAACTAAATATCTATGTCTAAGAAATATTTCATTCCACAAGGTCCATTATGCGAAAATCAAGAAGCCAAGGCCATAGTTTCCTTATGTTGACTTTGGAATGGTGTGAATTTAGATATAAGTCAAAACATTTAGAAGGCTCTAAAGATAGAATACCTAAGGACAAGAAGCAATATTTGAATTTTCAAAGGTATTCAAATCAAAATCCAAAGGGTTTGAAATTTAAATGATTGTTTAATGTTTGTCTTCATGTTTTGGAACCAAGCAATGTGTTTAAAATTGACTCACAATCAATACAATCCTAGCTCAATGGTACATTCTCCTTAATGGGCTTGCCTCATGCCATTTGTAGTAGAAAACATGATTTTACATGCAACTGAAGGAAGAGTGTAAAGGTATGTTAAGAATGAAAATCTTAACCTATACACTTTAGCCAAAATCAGACATGGCAAGTAACTTCTTGGAAGTAAATTCCAATGCACCACTTTAAATAATTCTTTGGATGGACAAGTTGGCCACTACAAACAAGGTTCTGAATGAAAGTATTTCAAGATAATTTGGCATCTATACATGTGATGATTCACTAATTTAAGAGGTATCACAACCCTTAGAAAGATCTAAGGGTTTTAATGTGTCTCATGGATACTAAGGGAGACTTTCATCGATATAGAGCATCCACACTAGGTGGTTGATGACTTTTGTCACACCCACAATTTATTTGTATAGTGGATCGAAATGAAAGTATCACTTGGGTTGTTCCCTCTCACAAATTAGGAGGTAGGCCCTCTAAAGGTGACTCAACATGAAAAATAAAAAGGTACACTTTTTGAGTGTTTCTCTTCACCCAAGATCACACAAATTGCAAGGGGAGAGGATACACACTTAAAGTGTGTCAAAGAAAAGATTGCTCACTCAAAACACTTGTTCATTTTATCCTTCAAAGAAAAATGAGTTCTTTTTAAGCACCAAATATAAGTGTGAGTTTGTTTTGTTCAATTTTTGCCTAGCATAGCAATGACTAGTGAGTTTGTAGGTTCAATTTTAACTAACTTGAAAAATTCAAAGGAATGATTGATTTTAAGCCCAAAATGAAACTAGTTAGTCCTAATAAAAAAAGTGAAAAGCAACAATAGATGCCCTAAGATATTACAATGAGCATTAAAAAATGATTTTGATCTTTGAAGTTAATGTGTTTTTTCAAATCTATAAAGATGGCTTTAGACTAGCAAATGCGGTGTTTCAGCAAAAGCGACATTGTTTGGAAAAAGCGACAATCTGGTGAACATCAAAGGTGGTGCTCTATTGCATACAAAGAGCACAAAAGTGACACTGGGATAACAAAGGTGACACTGAATCAAAGGAAAAACCCTAGTGAAAACCTACAAAATGACAGATGATAGAGAGGTTAAAAGTGACACTTTATCAAAGGCGATGTAGTAAAGAAATGGCAAAAGTGATGCTATTCATAAAAAGAAACTTCTTGATGCAAAAGTGACACTATTTGTCAAAAGTGGTTTTGTATTCCACAACAATAGTAGCACAATAATCAAAGGTAATGATCTACTTGTAAAAAACAACGTTATTTATTTGCGACCTACAAAAATGTGATTTCTAAGCCAAAATGTCAATTTTTTTTATGGTTAGCCCTCCTAGAGAAAAAATGTGAATGATAATTTGAACCTATCTAATCATAGAAAAAACAAATAAGGTTAGTCACATTAGCATGCATAAACAATCATTCCCTATGAGATTATTGATCATACTAAGATATGAAAACATGAAACAAAGCATGAAAGACAAGAAAGTGAAAGCATGTAAACCTATATAAGTAGCTCAAACCTCCATCCCATATAGGGATTGGTGTCACTTTGATGTGGAAAGTGGCCCTTTCCCAATCCCAAGTTGATAAGCTCCAAGATCTTTGATGAACAATGATGATTTTGATGTAAAATAATAGTATATTCAAGCTAAAATGATATGAAAAGCATGTAATTGATGCATGAAGTGAGTAGTGTAATAATACATGAAGTTTTGGATCCATATTCAATAGAGGAAGCCTCTATTTATAGAAAAGAAGAGTTGAAGAATGCAAAAAATTGGGCAATTTGAGACTAAGATGAGAACCAATAAATTTGTGACACTTGTCACAAGGCTAATGAAAGCCATGGGGATATGTGTGAGCACATTTTGAAAGAAGTGACGAGTTAATGCATGTAGGTGAGATTGTAAGAGAATGTAAGAGAATTGAATGAATATGGTTGAGGGTGTAAGGGAATGTTGGTGAGGATGTAAGAGAAGTAAAAACCCTTGTAAGAGACAAGATGGCATGCGAGAGGAATTGAATTCCTTTGTAAGAGGCAAGATGAGTCTTGATTTTGGCCTAGTTAGGGGGGTAGAATCTCTTGTTATTTGCTAATATTTCCATAGACTTTGATATTATATGCTGACACTTTCATATAGTTTCTCTCAGTTATATGACATATGGACTAATTTAATTTTTTTTGGTTTTAATGATATTTACCCATTATGTGGACCATCTATATTTATCTTGCATGTGATTGATCAATGTTCTTTAAGATGGTTATGATTATGAAATTACTATGTGTACTGATATTATTCTGTAGACATGATTGAAATGCTAAGTTGAGGAATGCAACCACCAGCCAGTCAGGTTGAGGAGTTGCGTGAGGTCAACTGAGGATGATAGTGGAAGATTCCCATGTTAGCCATGTGTAACCACCTTGCACTGATCTTTAATGGCATTGGGAATTGTGGGAATTACTACAGTGGTCAAGTCCATGTTTGGGCATGCATGTCCGAATGGATTCCCTTGCATGCGTAATCACCCCTTCTATTTTTCTCGCTTTCCCTAAATGGCATCCTCTCAGTTAGTGGGAGTTGATGGCCTTGTTTAGTTGATAAATAATGCTTTAATCCTCCTTCCTCAGGAGTGATAGTGAGTTAGTGAGTTGATCATGAAGTTCTTGTACAAGCTGATTATCAACCATATTTTTGTAATTGTATTTTCTGATAAATGAAATAAGATTTTGATTTGAGTATCCAAGTTTTCTGGTAGTTTAGAGGATACTCATCCAAGGGGGCCTACTTAGTGAGTAATATGTTCCTTTACTTTAGTTATATTAGTGTTATTTTTTGTTTAGTACTTAGTTAAGATTCTGGCATTGACTATTCCTATAGCCACTAGAACTCTGTTCTATTACTGTTCCTACAACCAAGGTGGGCAGAGTAATTTTTGTTGGATGCTTAGATTTTCCTTCCTATTATGCATAATTAGTTTAGATTTTCTTGAGTGATGTTCAACATTTTCCTTGTTTCCTTTCAAGAAATTTACTTTCATAATTAAGCCTTTCTTAGTTATAAAACAAGATGACTGCTCTAGAATTCCTAGTGCACATACTGTGTTGACCCATTTCAAGTTTATGTCCCTGAGTTGATAATTTAAATGTACCTTCATGGTGGTTAAGATAGTTGTTCAGGTCAGATATCTAATCTCTGAATCATGGTTGTAAGGTCCTAGTTATTTAAATGATTATTATGGGCTGACATTTTTGGTGTCATTGCTAGGGATGGTGTCAAACTAGGGAGTCCTTTGGAGTCATTGATAGATTTTCTGCTGTAGTATTTTTGAATTTTTCTCTTAGTGTTAGAAGTATGATCCACTATTTTTCCCCACCCATTCTTTGTGTGAGTTGGTTGAGACTGAGTTGATACCGCATGCATAGAAGAAGAAGAGATGCTTATGGGATATTCCTTCCTAATAATCTTGAACCATTTCAGCTAGTAGAATGTCCAAATCAACCCAAAGACAAAGAAGACGAACCACAATGCTTTGCTGATATATTCCTTGACTTGACCAGTTCTGAAGTTTTCCTTGAAGATCAAAATCCTATTGAAGAACCTTTTATTCTAGAATTTCATCATGCAGACATGGTTGATGCAAATGGAGATAGGCCTAACAGGCAGAACCAACCAACTTTCCCCTTTCCCAGTGCTGAACAAAATGAAGTAGATAACCTCAAAAATATCCCTACTTCAATCCTTCCTAAATTATATGGGCTTGTCATAGAAGATCCTAATACCTTCTTGTTTGAATTTGATATACTCTATAGAAGCTATGACTATACCACTAATGCCAACAGACTCAAGTTATTTCCTACGACAATGAAAGAAGCTACATTAAGATGGTTTATGAGCCTTGGTATAAATAATGTGAGAACTTGGGAAGATATGAAGAAATTTTTTCTTGGGAAGTACAAAGAATATTGTAGGGGTAGTGACATGAGAGGAGGTGACATTTTTAGAATTCAACAAAAAGAATATGAGAGCTTGGAAGATTTCATTTCAAGGTTTTTGTTTTGTCTACAAAAATCTCCACATCATACACTTAATGAGGACTCAAAAAAGTTACTTATTGTGAGAGGAATTAATGAAAGTTGCACTGATGCCTTGGACCTAATGGAAGGAGGAGATATCACTCAAGTCCCTTGGGATGATATCAATAAGTTATGTTAGAACTATTCTAGGGCAGCTTCAAAGAAAGGAACAACCTACCAATCCTCTATGGGTAAGTCATCCAGCAGTGGAGTCTCAAGGATGGAGATTACTAATTTTTTGGTAGATTTCAAGCAAGATATAATTAATACTCTAGCTACTCAGTTGGATACACTTCGAGATAAAAAGAAACATGAGGAGGCAGAGGCAATATTGACAAAATATTTCCCTCAATGTAGACAAAAGAAGAGGGATTGTAGATGCAAGGTGATAGCTAACATTGACAGTAAGTAGATTCCACCTGAGTTAAAACCAATTCAGATTGAGGAAGAACAAGTCTACTTTGTTGCATAGAAGAGGCCATGGTCTTCAAGAAAAGGTATGCTGCCAGATCCACTATCTTTTGTTGGACCATATTTTAATTCATCTTATTCATCTGGTAACCCATGGTAGCTGCCCTATCCATCCAACTATGGAGGATACCCACCCAATGCTTGGTCCAATTATCAAAATACCTCACCTCAGTGGTAGCAACCTCAGGGGAATTATCAATAGTTTCAAGGACATTGGAAACCACCCCCAGGAAACTGGCAGCAAAAATCTCAATGGAGAGTTGGCTAGCAATGGACAAACCAACCCACCAGCTATATGCATCCATCTTCTCAAACCCAACAACCTAAAATGATGCTCCCTCCTGCTAATCCAAGTGCCAATATATGTAAACTTACCTAGTTACCAGCCCAACCCAAATAATAAACCACAGTAGCAACCTGTATATTCTGCTAATCCAAACCAATTTCCTGCATATGTTGTGAGTTTAAGTGACATTCACCTACATTTAGGAACAACCTTGAAAGCTCCTTCCACCCCCATTATCACTGGGCTATCCATTGAAAAACAGGAAGAATCTTTGACTAAACCCATTCAGCCTTGTGCAACTAAATCTCTTGAACCAGCTCTAGTAAACTAGAGAACACAAGAACCACCCTTTCCTCAGAGATTAGAAGCTACCAAACAAAAAGAAGACAAGGAGGAAACTAGCTTTGATATCCTAGATCAGCTCAAGCATATATGTGTCTCGATACCTCTATTTTAGGCCATCAAAAATTTCCCCATCTATAGAAAGGAAATTATGGAAGCATGCCTCAAGAAACCAAGAAGGAAAATGAAGGACCCCACTATAGTCCATGTAGTAGGGTAGTTTGCTGACATCATGGTTGGAAAAGTAACTATCCCTAAGTATAGTGATCCAGGTAGCCCTGTAGTTGAAGTTGTTATAAATTAGATGAACATAAAGAATGCTTTGATTGATTTAGGTGCAACAATCAATGTGATGACCAAAGACATCCTACAACAATTGAATATTACAAACATGAGATCCACTCCTATAGTCCCATAGCTTGCCGATAGCTCCACTATTAAGCCAAATGGCATGGTAGAAGACCTAGTGGTAATCCTCGACTCTTGGGAGTATCCAGCCGACTTCATCGTTCTTTCCCCTAAAACAACATTAGGAGGATATCCACTTATCCTTGGTCGGCCCTGGTTAGCAACTGCAAACGCTTATATTGGATGTCGGTCAGGTTATATGACCATTTTAGATGGAACAAGTACTAAAAACTTGTTATGTATCCTCTTGCTTAGCCATCCGACAATGAAGAAAAATTAGTATGGCCACATATTGGTGAAGAAGCTGAAGAAGTCAACTCTATGGCACAAATTATGATGCTCGAAAGACGTCCTTTCCTGTAGCTTCAAGATGAAGATGAGGTGTTATCTAGTATCATTGAAAACCAATGTCAGATAGAGGAAGCATCATCTAGTTCCCAAGACATCAAGAAAACACTTCTATCTATTCTGTATGAACTTCCTGCAACAACTCTTCTAACAAACAAACTTCCTGCAACCACTCTTCCTACAGCAACTGTCTCTGCAGATAGACTTCCTGCATCAACTATCACCAAAGAAAATCCTTGTAGCAACATGTATGTTTCACACAATTCTGCCATCTGAACTTAAGATACCTTGTATTAATGAAACAACTATGATAGATCTAGTCACACAAGTACAAGTGTCTGAGGGATGCTCTCTAAACATCAATAGTAAATTGGATGAAGGACAACAGTTGCTATTGGAAAATTTGTTGAAAGCTCACCAAAAAGCATTTACTTGGGATTATCATGACATTAAAGGATTAGATCCAAAACTCTACACTCACAAAATCTATATCAAGGATGAGTATACATCTGTCAGAGAACCACAATGAAGAATCAACCCTGTCTTGAGAGAAATTTTCAAAACTAAACTACAAAAGTTGGTGGATGTAGGATTTATCTACCCTATTTCAAAAATATAGTGGGTGTCCCCATTGGTGATTGTGCCCAAAAAGGGAGGGAAATGGCGAGTTTGTGTTGACTATAGGGAGCTCAATGTTGCCACTAAGAAGGATCAATTCCCCTACCTTTTGTGGATCAAGTCCTAGACTCTCTTGCAGGAAAATGATACTTCTCCTTTCTTGATGGATTCAGTGGATACAATCAGATTCCAATTGCAGTAGAAGACCAAGAGAAGACTACATTTACATGTCCTTTGGGGGAATATGCATATTTTGTGCTTCCCTTTGGGTTATGCAACACACCTGCCACTTTTTAGAGAGCAGAGATCAATATATTCTCAATATCTCCCTTGACTACATGGAGATCTATATGGATGATTTTACTACCTATGGTACCACCTTTGATGAAGCACTAGAGAATTTGAAGAAATTACTACAGAGATGTCAGGATCAGAAATTGTTCTTAAATAGTGAAAATTGCTTCACGATGATGCAAAAGGTGTAGTTCTTGGCCACCACATTTCACACCTTGGCATTCAAGTTGATCCAACAAAAAATGAGCTAATAAATAATCTACCTATACCTACGAAACAAAAGGTGGTTAGGATTTTTTTAGGCCATGCAGGCTATTACAGAAATTTCATCAAGGATTTTAGCAAAATAGCAGCCCCACTATATAGTCTTCTGACTAAAGATGTTGAGTTTCAATGGACAGAAAGTTGTTGTGAACCCCTAAACCTGCAAATGCACAAGAACAACAAAAATGATTAGTATGTTAGATCAAATACATAGAAAAAAGCATGAGAGATTCCCCATGAAATCCATCTATCTAAAACTTATATTAGGAAAATGAAGAACACAATGAGAAATGAAAACTTATGTAAATCCTAATTAAGCAAATAGCATGTTGATTCCATGGGGGAATTGGTGCCAATGGTATGTTGCAATTGGCCTTTTCCCAATTCCTAATTGCAATGCTTGATTAAATGAGAGAAATGGTCAAATCTCCAAAGAGATTTAAGCATAACCTTGTTGCAAAATCTCAAATATGGTGGATGATTGGATGAAATTGGAAAAATTAGCTCTCAATGTGGAGAGAGTAACTTTGCATATGAGTTGTGGATAAAGATTGAAGAGAAGATTCTCCAATTTATAGATTCAAATCTTGGAAGAGATAGTGGAAGCAAGCAATGTGGGACAAAAGATAGTCCAATGGCATTGTGCCACTTGTCCAAATGTGATTGGATGAGGAATGTGCAAGTTTTGGCCAATGTGCCAATAAATGCAATTAGGTGGCATTTCAAACTTGAGAAATGACATGTTGAAGAGGGAAAAGGAATGAAGTTAATGTCATTTGGCTCAAAGTCAAGGACATGTAAGAGGCTTTTAATGCCTTGTTGGAAGGACCAAGTCCACTTGGACTTTTTTTGAATTCAAAAGAGGAATATTCCCTTTTTGATTCTTTGTGAGGGAAAATAAGAGAATTAATAAATCAAAGTAATTGATTTATTGTGCAAGTTGCATTCTCTAGAGGATTTTAGGGAAATGGATTAACTTAATCATGGTTTTGATTAAATTAATGAAGAATTAGATGATGTGACAATTTAGACTTAGATTTGTGAATTGATTTAAGTCAAAAATTGAGAAGAAATGATTTTATTAAATAAATGATTTGATTTATTTAATCAAGGAGGAATGTGTTAGATTAAATCAAATAAGGTTTAATTTATTTAATTTAATAGGAAGACTTTAGAGAATTTAATTAAATAAAATGATTTATCAATTAAATAGGGATGCAAAGGTTCATTAAATTAATTGATTAATTTAATCACTGAAAGGAGAAGACTTAATTCAATAAATAATGATTTATCAAATTAAGTGAAAGAATGTAATGAAGTGCTAAGAATGTGATTTAGGAGGAAATGTTGTTAGTAAATCGGGATCAGGTGTTGCAAAATGAATTTGTACTTTTTCCATGTTTACATTTTGCCCCTCTTTGAAGCGATGTACTCGTTGCATTGATTCAAAGAATAAATTGTTGTGATCAAAGTTCAAAATTTCTTAATTTTTAGATGCCCCACTACTGCCCTAGTAGAAGGATATTGGTGGATATTGCTCCCTCGAGAGATCAGATGAAAATTTTGAATTTTTTTTTTTTGGGTGATCTCGCAAAAAAAAGATAACAACGTGCCCGACAGGCCAGAAATGCCTCAGAATGCTCGAAAATGCACTAAAATGCCAGAAGAGATGAAGAATGACCTTTGGTAGGCGAAAACATGATCAAGGCAAGAAACCCCCTCCGAAAAGTCAAATTAGGTCAGAAGGAACCCTAATTTTCAAGCTTAAATAGACCCCAAGGGGTCATTTTCAAAACATTTGCACTCCTACCTTTGAAGATTTTGACATTTGAGCTCCGAGTTCTAGACACCATGGCACAATGAGAGCTTCCCCTGCACGTGTCGGAGCGAGTATGAGTATTTTAGTGACCAGTCACTACAGGACCCATGGTATGTACCCCTATCCTACTTTTTATTTTTTCATTTTACACGCATTTAATAGCGTTTAAGTACAGTCGAGTCGGTGTGGTGCGATATTGCATCGCGGGAGCTCTCCAAACTGGCCCACACGGTCCTATATAGGGCCGCGGGTGCATTGAGCACCGCACGACAGAGTTTAAGAACTATGGAATTTCAACTTCTCAAGTTGGCGACTCACTCAAACAACGCCGCACGGGTCAGGAGTTATCTAACTCCGCCGCTCGGTGCACTTTGGAAATATTTGCTATCTAAGCCAGCCACGTGGCGCAGTTTGGAGACTTCCAAACTACCCCGCTTTTGAAAACATCGTCGCTTTTGCTGTTTCAAAAGCAAAAGGTAACACGGACACCATAATTTTTTCAGGGAACTGACGCAGTACTTTCCTTGTGTAGGAGACACCCAAGGTTATTCATTCGAGGGAGCACCGATGGCCAGTACTGGAGAGATTGCAGGGCATGCACATATTCCTTCAGGAGCAGCTTGGGATGCTAGGTCTGTGGTTTGTTGCCCATGTCCCCCCCGTTCAGGCACACCTGGGTATGATGCACGCTTTGGCCGAGCGGTGGCATAGCGAGACTTCCTCTTTTCATCTTCCCACTGGCGAGGCCACTATCACCCTCAAGGATGTTTGGCATATCCTACAATTACCTATTCATGGAGAGTGGGTGATTTATGATATGGAGGAGGGGAGGAACGCCTACTTCAGTGTCATGGGTGTGGAGGAGTTTATGCTCTGTGACGGTCAAATAGATTTGGAGCGGTATCGGGGTATAGCCCCTACTTACAGCCTTATTGTGGCTGCCATTATTTTTGGCCTTGTAGCTCCTGATTGACGCGGCCAATATTTCAGTCCAGGTTGGGGGTTAGCATGGCAGCGGATGTGTGCTCGCCGAGTGCGCTATGCTTGGGGACTAGTGCTGCTGGCCTCCCTCTACAGGGACTTGCATGAGTTTGCCTACTTGGAGGGTCGGGCTCTGGGGGCCAAATTGACTCTTCTTCATGTTTGGGTATTTGAGCGTATTCCAATGCTTCGTCCATTTGTTTCACCGGTTACCTTAGATATCGATGATCCTTTAGTGTGGCAGTATGGTGAGGCGATGATTCATTTCACTCACATGGGTACCGACAACATAGCTCACTGGTGTCGGGTTCTCGATGAGATGACAATATTTATCTGGAGGTCGTATATGGGTATGGGCCTATGGATGGACGATGTAGAGCAACTTTTCTTTGCTCATCAGGACAGACTTATGGAGGGTTGAGAGCATACGCTGATAGAGAAATATCTTCCAGATAGAGTGGTCAGACAGTTCGGGGAGGTGCAGGATGTACCTGATGCTCAGTACATAGCTATCTTTTCCCGTTTGGCCAGGGAGACAGCCTGGGGACAACCTATTCTAGCAGACGAGGCAGTGACCTCTTTTAGGTAGTTGGTGGCTTGGCCTTGGGCATACAATCAGGGGCCAACAGATGCAGGGGTGACTTTGACGTTTAGGGCCTGGTTCAGGCCGCCAGTGAGATTGACAGTTTCAGGGACAGTGCTTCCACGTCGTAGACTGAGAGGTAGGTTAGCAGGCAGGGGTCAGCGAGGTGTACCTCCTCCTCAACAGTCACCTTTGAGGGATCCTGCGCAACATGCAGTAGGATAGAATGGGCAGCCCCATGTGGCAGGACAGGATGGGTAGCCACATGTGCCAGCACAACAGTAGCTAGTAGTACAGCCGACAGGACAGGATGGGCAGCCAGTAGGGCATGGTGGGCAGCCAACAGGGCAAGGTGGGCAGCCAGATGCCTATGACATACTGATTTACCAGTTACAGGGGCAGGCAAAGGTTCTGATAGCTGAGCAGGATGAGGCCCGATAGCAAGTTGCCATACTGACAGCAGAGAGAGACTAGGCACGATCCGAGAGGGATCAAGAGATAGGTCGGAAGAGCTAGCTAGAGAGTGTTGCTTCCACATATCGGGGTTGATCAGTCGATATCCGTGATTATAGGGATGCCATCAGAGAGGTCGAGTACTGTCGACATCATTATCTACAAGTAGTGTCATCAGACTGCAGAGTGCCTGACTTTTCTCATCAGATAGGGAGGCGACTAGCAGAGGCACACGGTGAGAGATAGGATGGGGAGGGCAGTAGCCAGCATGGCTAGCCTCCTTTTTGATCACATGACAATTTGTTTTTGTACTTCATTTTTGATATATGGGCTGCATTATTTGGCCTTATTGTATTATGTATCTGATGGACATCTGATTCGATTTGTATCATAACAATATTTTTGATGATGTATATATGAGATGATTTACCCATTTCTGATGTACATGCAAATATGTGAATGCAGATATGTGATGTTATGAGATGTTTCTATCCTTATGGTTCATGTGATGCAGTGTATATAATGAATGCATTTATTTTTGTATTTTTCGTGCTTTAAATGATGTAATGCGTATTAATGATGGTAATGGATGTTAATGGTAATGGTAATGGTTGTAGATGATAATGTATGATGTAGTGATGTCTTAAGATGTTTAGAATAATGAATTTATATTATTCCTCATAACTTAAGATATTGATATGATATAATGCTCTTCTGATGTTAACTATCTAGTGGATGCAGGATGTATGCATGACCGATGTTTTTGATTACTGTTATGATACCCTATTAGTGTGGAAAGAAGATAGAAGAATTGTAGAGTTAATGAGTTAGTCATGATGATGATGATTTGCATTGCTAGGAATCAAGATTTTCAAAGGATCAATTGCATTATGTTTGATAACACACATAGGTATGATGCATTGAGGTATTAAGAACCAAGATGGCATGGTACCTAGTGTGATGGACTTTGACTTGAAAATCAGATAGGAGTATTCTTGCTCACACTTAGCATTCATACTTTATTCAGGATGTAGCTCAGACATTCAATATATCTCGGACCAAAACACAAAAAAGTAAGCTTTCCTATGTGGTCAACAAGATACTTAAAATATCCTCCCTACAAACCAAACAAAACATGCATAACTAAGTTATTTTACAAGCATATACCACAAGCATAGCAGATAAAAGATAATGATCATTGCCCCATTCCTTTCTCTCTAAACCTATTTTTTGTTTAGGCATCATCGAGAGGTCCTTGGAATGAGCAATAAGATAAGTCTAAACAACACCAAGATAAAGTAAATAAACAAGTTAATGTTCTTCGTACCGCTAGCCAAGACTAACTACTGTGAGGGGTACCTGATGCTTATGTCCATCGCAGGAAAGCTTCATCCTAGGACATGTAGTGATCAGGGTTTTGGTGAGACTAATTGCGTGATAAGCTATTGATACTCTAAGTTGACCAGCTTGCTGACTTACTGACTTAGACTTTTGAGACTTTGACGATTAAGGTGTTCTCTTCTGAACGTGCTAGACTTGCTTCTGAATGACTCACCAAAGGGTGAAAGTGACGATTGATTTTATTATGAGTGATGAAAATCACGAGTGAAAACGAGATGAAATGGATGTACCATTTTGGTTTTTTCAAATGTTTTGAGGCTATTTTTGGTATTTTCGAAATTTTGACAACTAGACTAACTTAAAGACTTATCCTAGGGGTCCTGGGAGCTGATCCATAGATTAGCCTTGTTTACGTTATACACGTAGAGACCACGTAGTTCGACTGACGATAGATTTGACTTGATGGTAAGATGGACAAATGGATTGCCATTTTATTGCTTAAAGGACTGACTTAAGATGCAAATTAGATGGGAAAACGGATTGCCAATGCGACGGACGCCTAAGGACTGACTCTTATTGTCTCGGGGGATGATCAAAGATCAACCTTGCCTACGTTCAAGCTCAGAGACGATGTAGTTTGACAAGGTGGAAGATTGACAAGACTCAATGATGAAGTTTTTGAAGATTTTATGAATGTTTTGACATGTTTTTGAGATTTTGATGATTTGGATGTTTTTTTGAATTTTTGATGGATTTTTTGAATGTTTTTGGTTTTTTCTGATGAAATTTTGAAAAAGATCATGAGGACATACACGAATCCGATCCGATATTATGAGAACGTGCCCCCAGTGTGGTGCAATAAACTACTTCGATAAAGGCAGGAAAAACTGACCTTAGAAATGCCAAGTAGTTCCAATATGGTGTAGACACCAATGCAGGCTACAGTATGGATGCGAGTGGATGAATGAGTGATGGAATGAGTCATGCAGATCCTAGTAGATGGGGAAGGTGCTTTATTTACACTTGATGCCTATTTGTCAGTTTTTCACCAAGATACTTGTCCAAAGCGCCACCGAAGTGGTTTTCACTAGAGGACGATTTTTTTCTTTACTGTTTTCAATCCTTTTCTGATTTTTTTTTTTTTGTATATTTTGATCTTTTGATTTTTTTTTTGTTGCCAAGACGCCTGTTTTCCAGGTTTTCATTAAGGTGACCATTTTTTCAGGACTTTTTTTGATTGTTTTTGTATTTTCTGGTTCTACACTTTGAAAGATTTAGGCATAAAACTTTTTGAGGTGCGAGCTATTCATGGGCTCATACAGGGGTTCGCCTTCTGGTGTCGACAATTGATATGCCCCCGATTTGTAACTTGCAGTGATGATAAAGGGTCCCAGCCAGTTGGGCTCAAACTTTCCCTTTGTATCCAGATTTGGCATGTTCTTTTGGTTCTCTTTCATTACGAGGTCACCAACTTGGAAAGTGCGTTGTCTGATCTTCTTTTTGTAGCTCCTTTATAGATGATTTTGGTACACTTGTAGATGATTAAAGGCATCCATGTGCCTTTCATCTATTAATTCTAGCTCATTGAGTCTTGTGACCCTGTATTCCTCATTTATGATGAGATTTTGCAATGATATCCTCAGTGACGGGAGCTCGATCTCGATAGGGAGGATGGATTTTGATCTGTAGACCAGAGAGAATGGGGTGGCGCCTGTTGGCATGCAGATGCTAGTGCGGTAGGCCCATAAGACAGGATTTAGCTACAGGTGCCAGTCACGAACAGAGTCATTAACTGTTTTCTTGAGGATTTTCAAAATGGTTTTATTTGTAGCTTCTGCTTGGCCATTGCCTTGTGGATAGTATGGAGTGGAAAAACGGTGTTGGATTTTGAATTTTTCACACAAATCATGGACATCTTGATTTTTGAAGGGCATCCCATTATCAGAGATAATGGATTGGGGAACACCGTATCGACAAATGAGGTAATTCAAGATGAACTTGGATATTTGTTTTTTCGTGATGTAGGTCATGGGAATTGCTTCGACCCACTTTGTGAAATATTTGGTGGCGGTGATAATGAAATTATGGCCATTGGATGAGGTGGGTGATATTTTACCAATGAGATCGAGCCCCCATTGTGAAAAGGCCCAAGGTGTAACAATGGGATGTAGTTCTTGAGCTAGTACCCTATTCTTAGCAACTTCTTGGCCAAGGTCATACCACTTGAGTGTGACCTGCATGTGCCATTGTGTACCTCAGTTAGAGCAATCAAGGCTTCCTCGGGTTTTAAACAATGTAGCAAGGTTCCGTCAGTACTTCTACGGAAGAGGGTCTCTCCTAGGATGACGAATCATGAAGTTCTTTTGACAAAAGTGCATTTTAGGTTCGGAGTGATGTCAGTGGGGAGGATTCCTAACTTTAGGTAGGTGTATATATCATGATACCGAAGATCACCGGGACCAATGAGTTCACACGTGTATTCTAACTTTGGTACCTCGAATGTGGGTATGAGGAGCTGCTCTACGAGGAATTCATGTTTTGAGACATTGCGAGGGATGTCTAGTAAGGATCTAATTGTCGCCATTGCATCGACTGCTCTGTTGTTTGTCCTTGGTATCTGCTCAAAGGTAATGTCGATGAAAGATTCCTTGAGGCTTTCTACCACCTTCTTGTATGATGTGAGCTTATCATCCTTGGTTTGGTATTCACCGTTGACTTGGTTGATGATAAGTTGCGAGTCCCCATAGACTTTTAGTGCCATGATTCGCCACTGTGCTGCAATCTTGAGGCCTATGGTCAAAGCCTCGTATTATACTATATTGTTAGTACAAAGGAATGCTAGCTTGTATGATCTAGGTATGCATTCTCCTTGTGGCGTGATGAAAAACACACCAACTCTTGACCCATGTTGTGTGTGAGAGCCATCAAAGTATAACTTCTAATGGTCTGCTGCACCAAGGTTAAAAAGGGACTCATTTGGGAATTCTAATAGGAGTGGGTTATCTATGTAGAGGGGAGCTTCTGCCAGCTGATCCGCAATGACTTGTCCTTTTATGGATTTTCATTGTACATACTCGATATCATGTTCAGATAATATCATTACCCACTTAACCATTCTACCTGTAAGCGCTGCTTTTGACAATAGGTATTTTAGAGGGTCTATTTTGGCAATCAACTTGATTTGGTGTGCTAGCATGTAGTGTCTGAATTTCTGAGCCGTAAATACCAGTGCTAGGCAAGCTTTTTCTATTGACGTGTAATTGAGCTCATGTCCCACCATTGTTTTGCTGATGTAGTAGATAGCCCGCTCGGTTCCCTTTTCATCATGCTGGGCTAAAAGGGCCCCTAGGGCAGCTATTGTTGCAGAGATATATAAGATTAATGATTTCCCCATAATTGGTGGCATCAACATAGGTGGTGTAAGTAGATATTCTTTTATTTTTCTGAATGCTTGCTTGCATTTGTCGTCCCATCTGAAAGCTACTCCCTTGTGAAGTAGGTGTGAATAGGCAATCTGTTTATCTGCCAATTGTGCTATGAATCTCTAGATGGACTGGAGTCTACCTTGCAATCCTCTTAGTTGTTTTAATGTTCTTGGTGCTTCCATTTCAAGGATCAGTTTTACCTTTGCAGGGTCCACCTCTATTCCTCTCATTGAAACTACGTATCCTAGCAACTTTCCTGATTGTACCCCAAAGACACACTTCTTCAGGTTGAGTCTAACCTTATATTGTTCGAGCCTATCAAAGATAGCACTTAGAGTTGCTATATGGTCTTGTCACTTCTTTGATTTAGCCAGTATGTCATCTACATAATCTTCGACTATTTTATGGATCATGTCATGGAAGATTAATATCATGGATCTTTGGTATGTAGCTCCTGCATTTTTCAACCCAAATGGCATTACATTCCAGTAGTAGGTGCCCCAAGGACATGTGAATGTTGTCTTGTGTTCTTCTTTTGTGATTATTATCTGATTGTACCCCGAGAAGCCATCCATTAGGGAAAGGATCTCATGTCCGGCCGTCATATCCACTATCATGTCAATGTTGGGTAGTGGAAAGTCATCCTTGGGACATGCTTTGTTTAGGTCTCTAAAATCAGTGCATATGCAGATGCCTCCTTTTGATTTTGAGATAGGTACAAGATTTGATACCCATTCCAGATAGTCGATCGGGCGTATGAAGCCAACATCCAGAAGTTTTTGCAGCACAATCTTTACAAGCAAGGCTATTTGTGGGTGCATATTCCTTAGCTTTTGTCTGACTGGTTTTGCTCTAGGGTAAATGGCCAAATGATGAACTACTACTTCAGGGTCCAAGCCTGGCATGTCTGCATAGGTCCATGCAAAATTAACCTTTCTCTCCTTTAGGAATGCTGCCAATAGTTCTTGTTCTTCTACTAGGAGGGATTCTGCATAGAAGGTAATTTGTGGTTCTGATTCTGTTCCTAAGTTGACCGAGTTGCACTATTCTGCCAATACTGCTGATTTCTTCTGATGTAGAGTAGTAGGGGGGAGATTGAACCCTTCATCCTCCAGTGCCTCAGAGAGGTTTTTTCCATTAGATGCATCCTTTATTTTTACTATTTTAAGGTTAGAGAATGCCACAGTGTGGTTTTCACTCAATAACTCTGAGCTTATTCTTGATCTTTTTCTTTTGCGACTGAAGGACTCAATCATCTCCCCATAGTATGCTTGTGTGTCTAGTGTGATGTTGAATCCAACCTTGTGATCTTTGCACGAAACTGTATCCCTTAGTCCCATGAATTCTGAGAGGGCCACATCATTTTCAAATGAGTCTAGAATCGGTGGTCCCCGTTGGTCATGATCGATGAGTTGGGGGTGCACTAAGGTGATTTGGTGGGTTGGTTGGTTTGACTCAGTGGATGAGGCGCTAATCATGAGCAAAGTGGAATCCTCAAAAATCCTAGGGAGACTCGCTATAGTATCATCATCATCACTACTAGAAACATTAGTGACATCAAAGGTGTAATTATTGAGTGGGATACCTAAGCAAATGGGTGGTCTAGGAGTGGCTATTGTTACCCGAGGAGAGGACCAGACTGCTCTTCTAGGAGTACCTCTACCATGTACAGTTATACTCTGAGGAGTATACCCAAGGCCAAGGTTCCATGTTCTTCTTTCCACAATAATGGGCTCCAACCGTCCATCACTATTTCTTCCTAGGCTTTCATTCCTGTTATAGCCCATGCTGAACATCATTTGTAACCCTTTGTTTGTTTCTTCCATGGGTAGGGTGGAAGTGGGTCTTTCATCTTTGTACAAAGTGTTTGTGATGTCCTCCTCATCCACATTCTCCTGACTAAGATCCCCCTAATGGTGGAATCCAGAGGGTTCCATTCTAGTATGAACAGGTGTTTGAATCAATTGTGGTTTCTCATGTGACCTAGGAGATTGTGGTAACTCTCCTACAACAAAAGCATTTATCTTCATTCTATAATCACCACATCCATTGTCCTGTATCATGTTTTTGATCTCGGATATGTCGGGGATGGCAGGTGTCTCTGTTGCAGAAGTGGAGGCGAGATTAGCTGGGTCTATGTATGAAGTGGATGGTCCTTCATCATTTTTAGGTACTTGAGGGATGTGGTAAAAATTGGCTTCCAAGTTTTTGCAATAGGCGAAAGGTTTGGGATCCCCATGTATAGTAACCTGCTTATTTTGATATGAGAACTTAATGCACTAGTGATAGGTTGAGGCCACTGCCTTCATTCCATGTATCCATGGGCATCCCAAGAGGATGTTGTATGGTAAGTCGAGGTCAAGGGCCTGACAGGTGGTTTCCATGGTTGCTGGCCCCACTTGGATGGGGATCTTGATAGTGCCTTGAGACACTCTTTCCTGGTCATCATATGCTCTTATGGTGATGCTTTTATTCTTATTGATGGAATCCTCAGTGAATCCCAATTTCTTTATAAGTTTCAGAGAACAAATATTAAGGCCTGCACCTCCATCTACCGGGACCCGTTTGACTTTCTTTTTGTGGATTAGGACTGGGAGGTGGAGTGCACGATTATGAGATGGCTACGGAGGGAAGTCTTGATCCAAAAATGTGATGAGATTTAGGGTAACGATGTTACCCACCATAGCCTGAAATTGCTCTGTGTCAAGGGTGGCAGCAATGGTAGATGCGACTAGTGCTTCATCCAGGATCTGTCTATGGGCGGTGGAGATTTTTAGTAGTTCCATGAATTAGATTTGTGTGGGTGTTCTTTTCAGCTAGTTAATTACATTGTAATCATAGGGGATGGCCTTTGTGTTGGTAATGGGGGTCTTAGCAGGTGCCCCAGCAATGGTGACCTTTTCGCCTCGTGTGGTGACTCCACAATCATTGTTGGCTCCCTTGATATTTATGACATTGACCATCTCGTCGACACATCTGACTATCTCCTCGTATACTAGATTAGCACTAGCATAATTTTGTTTACCCTTATTATTCCCTTGGTTATTTTCCTGATTGTTCCCTTGGTTATGATTTGGCATCGGATTCGTGTAGATTTTCAGGTCTTGGTTTCCGGCCGGCTGCTCGATGTTGATGACCTTATCCTCAATGAGTTCTTGAATGATACTTTTGAGTCTCATGTAGTTGGCAGTGGTGTGTCCTTTGAACTTTTGAAAGTCACATAGGAGATTCTCATTGTACCACAGTGGTTTGGTCATGGGCTCCATGTATTGTTTAGAGTTAGAAATCTTGATTAGGTTCTCTTTGACCAATTTCTTCATGACAGACTCAATCGATTCACCAAGGGCTGTGAACTTCCTCTTGGGGGGAAACTTGTTGCGGGGAGGTGGTCCTCCTTGATTACCCACATTGTTGACTTGACTGGTGGAAGGTGGTTGTACCACTACCACATTAGTCTGCACATTATTGTGATTATGATTTTGCGGTTGATGATGATTTTGGGTATTTTGCTTAGGAGCACTTATGACTACCTTAGTGTCAACCACACCGTCGTTCATGATATTTTTATTCCTCGACCATGTTCGAGGTTTATCATTGTAGTTGTTAGACGGGCAGTTAACCTATGGTGGAGTAAATGTTGGTGCGCCTCCTCGCGCAGTAAGGGCTCTTTCGATGTTGAGCACCTTTGGAATTAGTTGATCATAAGATGTGATGCACTGCATTTTTAGGTAGAACACCAAGTTTTCATCTAGATTGGCTATGATGGTGCAGACTTGTTGTTCCTACGGCATGGTCCACTTACTCTAATTGGCCTTGGATTGCCATCTTTGCAAGAAGGATGCGAATAGCTCTCCTTTTCTTTGTTTGAGTGTAGATAGTTCTTCTAAACTAACATCCGCACCCATATTAAAAGCGTAATTTTTAAGGAAAGCCTCCACTATTTCCTTGAATGTTTTAATGCCCGTGGGTAGGCAAGAAAACCATTCCATAGCTAGACCAGTCAGGCTTCGGGGGAAGAGCCGCATTAGATACGTGTCATCATATGCGACTTCCATGCAGTGCACCTGAAATTCCCTGATGTGGTTTTCAGGGTTGCCCGTTCCATTGTATTTATCAAATTTGGGGATCTCGAATCCCTTTGGGAATGGTACCATGGTGAGACTTCTATTGAACGGATAAGGGCACAAGTTGCCTAGTGTCCTTGTGGTTTTTCCTGCTTTCAAGTACAACACCTGCTGCGAAAGTAGTTTGATTTGTGTTGTGACATCCTTGCTTGGGTCAGGAGGTGGGATGAATGAGTGGTGAGGTGTTGGCGGTGTTTGATGGGTGGGGAGAGTATTGGTTGGTGTTTGTTGTGAGCTTGGTTGTGCATTTAAGGCTTGTTGGTAAGCCTACATTTGTGCCAACAATTCCTGTTGTTGATCTTGCTATTGTTGTTCCAATAGTGCTTGTTGTTGGTCCATCTGCTGTTGTTCCCATGAAGCCTGTTGTTGGTCAATATGCTATTTAGCTAGTAATGCTTGTTGTTGGTCTAGCTGATGTTGCGCCAACAATGCTTGTTGTTGGTTGAACTGTTGTTGTGCCAATAAAGCTTGTTGTTTAGCTTGGTGTTGTGCCTGAAAATCTTGCAGGGCTTGTTGGTAGGCTTGTAGGTGGATCGCTTGAAATTGCGCTTGGTATTGAGCTTGAGCTTGAGCTTGGGCTTGAGCTTAGGCTTGAGCTTGTGCTTGAGCTTGAGCTTGCACTTGCACTTGAGCTTGGGCTTGGGCTTGAGCTTGGGCTTGCACTTGAGCTTGCTACTTTTGCTATAGTACTCTTTGTTGGTTGGCTTTTTGGAGGGTTTGGATTAGAGTGGTGAATGAATTTGTTGTGTTGGCTTTCGGTGGGATTGGTGGTGGAACAGGAATCATGCCAACTATCATGGCGGGTGCAGGGATTGTGGTGGTGATTGTGATTTGGGTTGTTGGAGGGGTGTTTGAGACGACTAGTCTTTGAGGAGACATGCTTTGGGAGATTTGAGGACTAATAGATGTAATAACCATGGTGACAGGAATAGTTGCTATTTGTTGTGAGGATATCGGCAAAAGAAGCGAGTTCAAAGTGGTGGTCGGATTGCTTGGATTGGAAATTTTTTCGATGGGTAAAGGTGGAAGACCTATTCCAAGAGGTGATGCAAATGCGAAAGGAAGCAAGGGAAGGGATGATGCACCACTTTGGAAAGAGAAAGGATTGATAGCTTCCATTGTTCCAAACAAGCCAACTTCCTCATGCGGTGGGGCAATTGGTATGTTCAATTGATAGGCTGGTGTGGCGTGAAATGGGGATGAACCAACAGGATTATGAAATGTGAGTGGGATGTAAGGTTGAGATGGGTTTTCTGGAATAGATGTAGCCGGTGTGGGGGTGATGATTGCTTCTTTATTAGCCACAAGGTAGTGTTTTTGTAATTCCTGGAACATGGTACTCCCTTTGTTCACGTTCGGAGAGGTTGGTGTGATGACTGATGTGGTGCAAGGTACTTCTTTATTGATGTTTGACAATGGGGATGCATCTGTACTAGTGCTTGTGTTAAGGTCGGGAGGGGGTATGACCCCTCCTCTTGCTATTGTATTTAGGTATTTGAACATAGCACTAACAATTTTGTGGTTCTCTGGATTTTGAACCATTTCCATGATTTCATTTGGTGTCATCCCCATGTCTTCATTTGTGTTGTCCTCTTGATGACTCTCCTCTTGAGGATTTTGTGATGATAAGGGAGAGTTGCTTGGGGGATTGCTTGATCCTGCTAGGTCCACTTTGGTGCTTAGATGACTCATGTCCATAGAAGCTGATATTTCTTTGATACTCTCCATGTCCTTGTGTTGAGATCTTGTTTGGACCATAAAAAATAGGGATTTGTTCGATCCTAATCCTTTAGGTCCAAAAGAGAAGAACTAGAAAAGCTAAAAGATCAAAGATGGTGATAATGGTGATGGGTTATATGGATGGGATGAGTGAGTGAAACCTTTGGAGAACTTTTGAAGGTATGCTAAACTTTGTAAGGGCTCTTGATTTGATTGATTGTGATAATTTGACTAGATGCGTTAAGTCAAATAAGATTGTTGTGAAGTTGTTTTCCCTAGGAAGTTGTGTTATCCTAAGGGAACTTGCACAAATGGATGAATTGACAAAGTGTGTTATGCCAATGTGTTTGAGAACTAATAGGCTTTAAAAAGTTGTGTTATCTCAAAGAAAATTTGTCCAATGGTTTAAGACTATGTTGGCTAAGTGTGCTTAAGCCAAAATATGATGATGTTGATTTAGCCCTCTAAGTTTAGCATGATGATTGATTCTAGAGTTCTAAAAAGGTTTGATGATGAAATGAGACTTGATTTGATGGAGGAATAAATGGAAATGACAATCTTTGATCTTGAACCTTAACCTAGATGTGACTCTTTCTACAAAACCTAGGTATTGAAGAACATGCTAGACTTCCTATGGGAGAAATGCAAACCTTTGAAAAAGTTTAGGATTTTGTTGACAATAAAATGCATACAATGCGGGATTGTTCCTTGAGGCTTTTTTGTAGAAATTGTATACAAGTCTCTCCCTTACTTCAAGGAGCATCTCAAGATGTTGCTCATGGATTTTTAGACTCACTTTTTTGAACTTTGGCTTTGGGATTTTAATCTTGCGGGAAATCATTGGAAACAACACATGTGTAATTCAATTTGTCTCTTTATCTTGGTCAAATGAGGTTGTTTTTATCCAAGACACTTGCTTGCTTAGGTTTTCGAACTATATGTCTAATGTCCCATTCTCTTTATCATCCCACAAGGTCCTTTGTGTGGAAATCAAGGAAAATAGGTCCAAAAGTTTCCTTATGTTTATCCTTATTGGAAACAAATGATGGTAGAGCTTGTACACTTAGAAACCTCTAGGAATGTGATTCCTAGGGAAAGCAAGAGTGGGAAAGTTCGTCAATAGGTATTTGTTTCCCACAAGGTGTTTGAAATTTCAAGGTTTTTGTGTATGTTCATTTTTCAAATGTTTCCAAGATCAAGCAATGTGTTCTTCCAAGCACTTTTACACTCCTAGGTTGATGAGACAATACCTTGTTGGGTTCCCACTTGGATAAATCTAGCTGCGCATATCTTGTGCAAATGGCTAAATGCTTGACCACACTAGCTCCCCTCCATGACACTCACTTATTCGGGTCAGCCAAGCATTAGTACCCATGAATCTCCCATGGCATACTTTCCATTTCCACAATAAGACCGCATGTTATGTGGGGCGGCTTCAAAGGACATGACCTTTTGCACCAACAAGATAGACAAGGTTTTGACCTTTTTCTAAACAAGGGGTTCTAATTCATGCATTTCGTTCATGGGGGATTATCCAACATCAGCGAGAGTCCATTGCTATCCATCTCGTCAGAATAATCCTCATGATATTGGCCTTTGTTCCAATATCCACACTTATATACCGGTTGGAAGTCGCTTGGCTTTAGCGTGTTCCCGGTTGGGTTGTTCCCTTGGGTGATTACTTTTTCCCACAAGGTAGGCCCTCTAAGATAAACAAAAGCAAGCTAACATATCCCGTCGTTCACACAACCTTCGTTGAAAAACAAAGGGGAGCACCTCCGCAATATATCGTGCTCACACTCGCATGCTTTGTTCAATTTAAAGTACCCAATTTGAAATGTGGAGGCAATCTTTTTGACAAATTAATATCACAAAAATGCTTTTGATTCTCAAGATCGCTATAAAGCGCGAGAGAAGCGCATACACATTTTAATGATGTTAATTTGTAAAAAAGTTTGCAAAACATAAAAGACACCTATTCATTTTAACCTTCAAAGCAATGATGAATTCTTTTTAAAAGCACCAAATGAAGTGTGAAGTTTCCTTGTTCAATTATTACCTTTCAAACCAACTCTAGTGTATTTGCCTAAAATTCTTTTTAGCCCCTTCACAACCTTAGAAAACAAAGTTTTTTTGTTCTTTTTAAATCCCAATGAAAATTTAGTATCCTAAGGTTAAAGATTTTAACAAGTTCCTTGAAAAGTGTTGAGGAACACTTAAGTGTTTAGAAACACTTTGCATAAAATAAACATGATATCATAAAAGAAAACTTGAATGTTCGTTTTAAAGCCCAAAGTAAAATTAGTTTCCCTAAGGCCAAAGATTTTAACAAACTTTCTCAAGAAGTGTTAAAGAACACTTTTAGTGTTTAGGAACACTTTTAGTGTTTAGGAACACTTTGGTTTTGTAAACATGATACCATAATGACTCCTTCCTTTACTCCATCCTACAAAATGATAGTAAAACAGAGAGCAATAAAGATGGGAAATCAAATAAAAAGGTTAAACAAAACTGAACTTAAAAAGCACATTTTAATTTAAGATTTTACTATCATTCCGTGGAAAAGTTTGGAAAGGTGGTGAAGTTTGGAGAAGTGGCGAAGTTTGGAAGACAGGCGGCGCTATATAGCACCGCGCAACTGAATTTGGAAAGCGCTCTGCACAGACAGAGAGTGCAAAAGTAGCATGACAGAGGGCCGCGGTGTAGTTTGGAAGTGGGCCACTTTGAAAATTAAAAAAACATAGGTGAGAAAGGAATTGCGGTGGTGAATACGGCGGAGTTAGGACCTGTGTGGCGGGGTTAAGAAATTTTAAGAAAAGACAGGTGGGAATCCCGCAACAATGTTTGGAAAATGCGACGGCGGGTCGATATGAAGCTGCGGAACTAAAGGCAGTGAGATATTGCACCGCAACACTGAAGGTGGTGTGATATAGCGCTGCATGGGCTAGTTTGTTTGTGTCTGCAAAAAAAAAGTTAGAATCCGTGGAATTTGAAAACGTGTTTTAATTTTTTGACTTCATGCCTTCCTTCTAGCGCCAAAATGTGAACCCCTAAACCTGCAAATGCACAAGAACAACAAACATGATTAGTATGTTAGATCAAATACATTGAAACAAGCATTAGAGATTCCCCATGAAATCCATCTATCTAAAACTTATATTAGGAAAATGAAGAACACAATGAGAAATGAAAACTTATGTAAATCCTAATTAAGCAAATAGCATGTTGATTCCATGGGGGAATTGGTGCCAATGGTATGTTGCAATTGGCCCTTTCCCGATTCCTAATTACAATGCTTGATTAAATGAGAGAAATGGTCAAATCTCCAAAGAGATTTAAGCATAACCTTGTTGCAAAATCTCAAATATGGTGGATGATTGGATGAAATTGGAAAAATTAGCTCTCAATGTGGAGAGAGTAACTTTGCATATGAGTTGTGGATAAAGATTGAGGAGAAGAGTCTCCAATTTATAGATTCAAATCTTGGAAGAGATAGTGGAAGCAAGCAATGTGGGACAAAAGATAGTCCAATGGCATTGTGCCACTTGTCCAAATGTGATTGGATGAGGAATGTGCAAGTTTTGGCCAATGTGCCAATAAATGCAATTAGGTGGCATTTCAAACTTGAGAAATGACATGTTGAAGAGGGAAAAGGAATGAAGTTAATGTCACTTGGCTCAAGTTCAATGACATGTAAGAGGCTTTTAATGCCTTGTTGGAAGGACCAAGTCCACTTGGACTTCTTTTTGAATTCAAAAGAGGAATATTCCCTTTTTGATGCTTTGTGAGGGAAAATAGGAGAATTAATAAATCAAAGTAATTGATTTATTGTGCAAGTTGCATTCTCTAGAGGATTTTAGGGAAATGGATTAACTTAATCATGGTTTTGATTAAATTAATGAAGAATTAGATGATGTGACAATTTAGACTTAGATTTGTGAATTGATTTAAGTCAAAAATTGATAAGAAATGATTTTATTAAATAAATGATTTGATTTATTTAATCAAGGAGGAATGTGTTAGATTAAATCAAATAAGGTTTAATTTATTTAATTTAATAGGAAGACTTTAGAGAATTCAATTAAATAAAATGATTTATTCAATTAAACAGGGATGCAAAGGTTTATTAAATTAATTGATTAATTTAATCACTGAAAGGAGAAGACTTAATTCAATAAATAATGATTTATCAAATTAAGTGATAGAATGTAATGAAGTGCTAAGAATGTGATTTAGGAGGAAATGTTGTTAGTAAATTGGGATCAGGTTTGTCAAAACAAATTTATACTTTTTCCATGTCTACAGTTGTGATAAAAGAATTTTTGATTTAAAGATAGCTCTAACTCATGCTCCCGTACTTAAGGGACCAAATTGGGAAATCCCTTTCCACATCCATACTGATGCCTCAGATTATGCAATAGGAGCAGTCTTAGGACAAAAAGTAGAAGCTATTGAAAATTCCATTTATTTTATCAGTAAAAACTTGCAGAGAGTTGAATTCAATTACACAGTCATAGAGAAAGAAATGTTGGCAGTAATCTGTGCCTTGAATAAATTCAGGCAATATATCATAGGTTACCAAATTTTTGTACACACTGATCATGTATCCATTAGATACCTTATGAAAATACCCCTAATCTTAGGAAGATTAGCCAAATGGTTGTTATTAATGCAATAATTTGACCTAACTATTGTAGACAAACCAAGGAAGGCAAAGGTGGTTGCAGATTTCCTCTCAAGGCTAACCTCATCAGATGATACTCAAACCATAAATGACTCATTTCAAAATGAGCATCTCTTCTCCATTAGTGTACAAACACCTTGTGACAAGGAGAGTTCCTCCCCACTTCTCCCCAAAAGAGAGAAGAGTGTTGATTGAAAAATCCTTCCCTTTTTCATGGATAGTTGGATGCCTATTTTATACTAGACTTGATCACGTTATGAGACAGTTAGTGAGGGAAGATGAAACCTATGAAATTTTGCATGCATTCCATGATGAACCCTGTGGAGGCCACTTTGCTGCTAAAAGGACAACAATGAAAATCTTGAACACAGGATACTATTGGCCTAAATTACACAAAGATGCAGGAAGATATACAGGCTAATGTGATAAATGTCAATGGATGGGTAGGCCAACAAAATTAGATGAGATGCCACTCTATCCACAAGTGGTAGTTACTCCTTTTGACAAATGGGGTTTGGATTTTGTGGGACCCATTGATCCTCCATCCAATGGTAAGTCCTATATTCTAGTGTGCACTAATTATGTAACAAAGTGGTTTGAAGTCAAAGCCATGAAGCATGCAAGAGACAATAAGGTTGCAAAATTCCTTTATGAAGAAATTTTCACAAGATATGGGGTACCGATAGAAATAGTCACTGATCAAGGCACTCAGTTTACATCAGCCCTTATTCCATCATTGTTTAATGAATATAACATCAGGCATAGGAAATCCACTCCTTATCACCCTCAAGCAAATGGACAAGTCGAGGTGACAAATAGAGAGATTGAGGCCATCCTAACCAAAAAAGTGCATATTCACAGAAAAGACTAGGCAAATAGATTATCAGAGGTAGTTTGGGCTTATAAGATCACTTGGAAGACAACTACAGGCTTCACACCATTTGAGCTACTATATGGGAAAACAACAATGATGCCCATCGAATTTGAGCACAAGACTCTCAAAACTGCTCTAGAGTTGGGGATGGATATTTACAAGGCACAAAAGGAATGGATCATGCAGCTGAATGAATTAGATGAGCTGAGGAAAACAACATTACATCATACTAAACTTGTACAAAGTCAAAGAATCAAATGGCATGATAGATTCATCAAAGAAAATAAATTTCAGCTAGGCGATTGGGCATTACTTTATGATTCAAGGTGCAAGGATAATGCAAGTAAATTACAGAGTAGGTGTCTAGGGCCATATGAAGTGGCATAAGTCTTTCCCAATGGAGTTGTGCATCTCATGACCATTGAACCAGTGAAATTCAAACTACTAGTGAATGGGCATTGTCTCAGATTATATCACAAGCCAACTTGAAAAGAAGTGTTCCTGCAACAGTTTATCCAACACACAACACCTGAGCACAGTTCTTGTAGAAAAGGAGTTCCTGCAGTTGAAGGTAGCGGACCTAGTGTCCCTCCTTTTAACTAAATGAGGTACATACTTGTCATAATAAATATTTCTACTTTTGTAGAAATCCATTTCTTCACCCATCCACCCATTCGCCCATCCATACCACCTTTCTCTCTCTCCCATAATTTCATTTCACCTCGCCCCATTTGATCGTCATTGATTGCTCAATTATTACTCAGCAACACAAGCGGTACTTTCTCCTTGATCATCACAATGAATTCTCCACAATCATGTTTGTATACACTTAGGTACGTGCACATTAATTGCATTCTTAATTATCCTTTAAAGCATTTCATTTAATCACTGTATGATAAGATGGACATTCACATAATTTTTTTTAAACCCCTCGTCAAATCAATCTTTCCATTCTGCATGTGTGGACACATGTCCAAATTTAGGCTGGGGGGAGGGGTATGCAAGATGCATAAATTTTGCTACATGTCGATATATGATTGTCTATGTCAGCAAATCTTGTTGAGCTGATTCAAAATTTAAAATGAATGACGGATCACATGTGTGATGAGACACTAAACTTCTGCCACCATTTCCTCTCACTATGATTCCTTTTATTACCATTTATGCTATTCTTAACTCTATCATAATTCTGAAATACAAGTAGTAAGTTGCTAAAAATAGGGTAAAAGGAAATTTAGTTGACGGATTCACCTAGCAAGCAAGCAAAATTTTTTTTTGCAAGGTGACGAGCTAAGCATAGAGAATGGGAGGCAAACTCATTTAGAATGAGCCCTTAGCTCATGATTCCTTGTTACAAGACGTGGTGTGCTTAGCCAAATTTCAAAATTGTGGGTGGCTAGATTATTTTATGAAGTTGGATGGTTTCAATGAGGGTATTGCATTAGAGTTTGCTCAGGCATTTTCAGATGGAAAGGCCATGGTGAAAGGACTAGAGATCATAGTGACTGAAGACCAAATTTTTAAAGTTTCAGGGTTGCCAGTAGATGGCAAACCTTACCTTATTTCTAAGGATGCCAGGATAGCCAGGGCCATATTTACAATGCATGGTGACTCTCCACTCACAATTGATAAACAAGGTGCCAAGAGGCTCTCTCTACCCAAGCCATGGAAGAAGGTTGTCATGCATATCATCAAATACATCACTTGTGAATGTCGATTGTCAAACCGGTACTCAATACATTTTAAATTTTTGAGTCACATGTGGCACATGAGGAAGATGAATGTGCCCAATGTACTGTACAACCATCTTTCTATTATGGCAGTAGAAACATAAAAGGTAAAGAAAACTCTGTATCCCACCATTATTTAATTAAATTGCTGGTTATGAGATCTTGCATGATAAAAACCCTGGAATGGCCTGAGATGATTTTTTGAACATTAAGCAGTATAGACCTGAACCCTCTCAACTTAGGGTTTCATCTCAGTCACGTAGGTATAGCGGAAAATTGAGCACAGCCAAAGGCACCCCTAGTGCTTCAACCTCTGGTGTTGGTGTGCATTCCCCCATTGTAGAAAAGACTATAAATTTTAGTTCCTCTGATAATGAGAGTGAAAAATAAAATTCATCATCGGGTTCTGATGATGATAATGTCCCATTAAAAACTATGATAAAAACAAGAGCACAAAAGAGAGGCAAAAGCAAGGTGAAAAAAAATGCAATCTATGCAGAAAGAGGTACCAAGCCCTAAGAAAAGGAAGGCTAGAATTGTTCATCCTACAACCAAAAGGAAATGAAAAATCCCTCTGAAGGAATCAAATTCGGCCGATCTTAAGCTTTGTGGGACATCGGGTGAAAATACAGATGCCCCAATGGAGTAGGAGAATGTACAGGAATAAGATGTGTTCGAGGAGGTAGAAAAAATGACCCTAATAGATCTTGTTTCCATCGTAGAGGAATTTGAAACTCAAGAACATGAAGAAAATCAAGACTTCCTATAGCAAGACCAACAGTGGGACTTCCTGCAACAAAGTTAAGAAAAAGATCAGGAGTTCCTGCAACCACCACCGGAAGAAGAACAAGAGGTCTTGCAATAGAAAGAGGAAAGAGGAATCATACCTCAACAGCCTAAATCGGTGAGACCTCCTGAATCCATGCAGATAGTTCTCTATGGGAAGCAGCCATCTATGAAAATTCTGGTAGGAATCCACAACCCTCTCAATTTTTCAGTACACACAACTATTTTAAATTTATGGAAAGAAATAAAAAGGAGAGAGGAGGAGTGGAAAGAAGAGAAGAAACAGTTGAAAAAGGAAATTCAAATTAGGGATGAGAGGATCAAAGAAAAGAATGAGGAAATTGTTTTCCTAAGGGAAAGGGTAAGAGGCATTTCAACTCTGGTGCCACAAATTTTGAAATGTAGGACCCCTCCAAGGGTTTATGCTTTGCACTTAAAGGAGAAATACCTTTCCTTTAGAATGTCAAGAATCATCTCAGGGCTAAACCCCTCCATTAAAACCCCTACTGAATTTTTCAATGCCTACATAATTGCTTCCTCTGAAATGAAAAAACTATTATGTGAATTCTATCTACACAACCTTTTTGTCCCAAAAGATAATGACTGGAACCCACTGCCTTATGTTGGAGACATACAATTGAGAGCATTTATGTCCTGGGTGCAGAATGAGATTAGTCGGGGTGAGCAATAGAATGCTTACAAGAAGAAGGAATACAATATTCCACTAGCCATCATGGCTGAATCGAAGAACCCCCAAAAGATTTTTACAGATTGGAATAGATTGACCTTTAGGCTGAGCTATGGTAATAAAATTATGCTCTGGATTAAAGTTGTTTATAGTGAGTATGAAGTAAAAAATGCAACGAAAGAAGATACTATGAGGGGATACCTATCCCAGCGATGGAACCTATTGACTAATGAGATAAAGCATACTGAGCCACATTTTGTTCACAATTATGCTACTGCACTGAAGAGAATTGAAAAATATATCCATCTTGGGAGAACCAAAGGGTGTGAGTGGCTTCCCTTGACCTTTCAGCTGTCTACCCTCCTATGGCCTGTACCTAATTTCATATTCTACATGTATGACATTATAGATGAACAACAATGATGGAGGAGGCTCGATAAGTTGGGAAAATTTTATTGGAATCCTGATTCACCCATGACAAACATCGATATTGGATAGCTATCAGTCACAGACTTTAGGGCCTTAACAAAGCAGAAGCATAACTCTTCGCCTGTTGGAGGAACTTAAAAATGCTAAGTGGGGGGGAGTGATGAGTCTTGATTTTGGCCTAGTTAGGGGGTATAATCTCTTGTTATTTGCTAATATTGCCACAAAATTTGATATTATATGTTGACACTTTCATATAGTTTCTCTCAGTTATATGACATATGGACTAATTTCATTTATGTTGGTTTTAATGATATTTACCCATTATGTGGACCATCTATATTTATCTTGCATGTGATTGATGAATGTTCTTTAAGGTGGTTATTATTATGTAGTTACTATGTGTATAGACATTATTCTGCAGACATGATTGAAATGCTAAGTTGAGGAATGCAGCTACCAACCAGTCAGGTTGAGGATTCACGTGAGGTCAATTGAGGATGACGGTGGAAAATTCCCATGTCAGCCATGTGTAACCAACTTGCACCGATCTTTAATGACATTGAACATTGTGGGCATCACTATAGTGGTTGAATCTATGTTTGGGCATGCATGTCTGAACGGATTCCCCTGCATGTGTAACCGTCCCTTCCATTTTTCTTACTTTCCCTAAATGGAATCCTCTCAGTTAGTGGGAGTTGATGGCTCTGTTTAGTTGATAAATAAGGCTTGAATCCTCCTTCCTCGAGAGTGATAGCAAGTTAGTGAGTTGATCAAAAAGTTCTTGTACAAGCTAATTATCGACCATATTTTTGTAATTGCATTTTCTGATAAATGAAATAAGATTTCGAGTTGAGCATCCAATTTTTCTAGTAGTTTAGAGGATACTCATCCAAGGGGGCCCACTTGGTGAGTAATCCATTCCTTTAGTTTAGTTAGATTAGTGTCATTTTTTGTTCAGTACTTAGTTAAAATTCTGGCATTGATTGTTCCTGCAACCAAAGCAGGAAGATTAATTTATATTGGATGCTTATATTTTTCTTCCTATTATGCATAATTAGTTTAGATTTGCTTGAGTGATGTTCAACATTTCCCTTGTTTCCTTTCACGCAATTTACTTTCAGCATTAAGACTTTCTTAGTTATAGAAGAAGATGACTACTCTAGAATTCCTAGTGCACATACTATGCTAACCCATTTCAATTTAAATGTACCTTCATGGTGGTTAATATAGTTGTTCAGGTTAGATATCCAATCTTTGAATCATGGTTGTAAGGGCCTCGTTATTGAAATCATTATTTTGAGTCGACAAGGCATTTAAGGCATTTGTAAGAGGCTTTTAAAGCTTTTGGAGGGAAAGTCAAGTTGAGAGAGTATTCTCAAAGAATATGCCTTTGTGAGGGAAAATAGGCTAATTAGTAATTAAAAGAAATGAATTTCATGTGCAACTTGGTTAATAAACTAGGGGTTTACTTGACCAAGGTGAAGTTAAAAGCTAGAGAAATAGATAATGGAGATTACGAGATAGCTTAAGGTTAATTAATTTAGAATTAATTAACTTAGGCAAGTTGAGGGGATTTATGAAATTTTTTTAAATAATAGATTTATTTAATCAAATGAGAGGAATAGGGGTTTTAATTAAATAGTTTGATTTATTTAATCAAATGGGATGAACATTAGTAAGAATAGGATGAATTAATCTAATAAAGTTAATTATCTGATTAATAGTAAAAATTGATGAATTTAACTAAATAATGAAGATTATTTAATTAACTGGTTTGAAGAAAAGTGATTTAGGAAGAAATGATGTTAGTAATCAGATTCAGATGTGTAATACCAATCAAGACTATTTAAGTGTCTACAATTCTATATATGTGTCAGTCTTACATTACATTACATACATCCTTTATATCGCAGATTTCTCCTAACAAAGGATAGGGCAAAGAGTGATATGCAATCAAGGTCTATTGAAATATTTCATCACACATCCATAGTGCATCATGGTTATGAACTGGAAGGATAAAAGGTGAAATGTGATATGTGATGGGAAGATAAAGGATATCCTATGGAATATTATTTCCATCGGGTAATCCCACATAAGTGGGTTACAATTGCACTCGTGAAGATAAATTTATTGGGTGCTCCAAAAACAATTTGAGAGGGTTTTTTGGGGTTCACTTGAAGGGGGTGTTCAAGCGAACCCAAAAAGGGGTTCGCTCGAACACCCCCCTTCGAGCGAACCCCTTTTTGTGTATATGTTTTCTTAAACCCCTTAAAATAAAGGGGTTTCCTCAAAACACATTTTTTTAATATTAATTTAGGGGGGTTTGCTTGAACCCCCTTCTAGCAAATTGTCCTTCACTCGAAGGGGTCCAAGGGGTTTTGCTCGAAGGAGGGTTCTAGAAAACCCCCTTTTTTCCCTTGCTCCCCTCCGTTTTGCAATTTTATACAAAATTTTGGGTTTCAAAGCTCGGGTTGAAGATGAAAATGGAATCAACTTGACAAAGCCAGAAGGAGTATTATAGTCCTTGGAATGAGCTCTCCATCAAGTATAATTTTAATATATTTTGGTTTTATTATGATTTTTTTTAGTTTAATTAAACATAGGTTTTTCACCGAAAATCAAGCTCTTTGTTTTGCACTTGTGGAAAAATAGTAGATTATCAAATAAAAATTGAAAAATATCTAGGTTCTTGGTATTGATGTCCTTGATCAAATAAAAAAAAGAATTTTGATGCATACAAAAAAGTTGTGTTATACGGTCCACCTATGTCTAAATTGTAATTGGTTTGACTTCAAAACTTAATTAAGAAAAAAAATTCAATAAAAAACTCTAAAACCAAATGAAGATGCTCGATATTATAGTTACAAATCTAAATTCACAAAAAATAAAATTTATTCTTCATAGAAAAAAATTATGTGTTATATGGTGAACATCACTCTTTAAAAATGATGTTTACTACTAAAAACTAGCTTTTGAAGGAGATGGAAAAAGAAATGCAATTTGATTCCATTTAAAAAATATATATATATTTAGAATCTATAGAAAAAATGTTGCAAATCACTAGTTTGCATCATCTTCAAATTCCTCATAGTTTAGCAACTATAGGTGTCTAAAAGTAAAGATTTAGTTAAAAAAGTTCACTTCAATGTCATTTTTTTCCAAAAAGTGTAACCCACTATTGTGGGATCACCCCGTTGCAATGATCCTTCACATCACTATTTCATCCTAATAGCCCCATAACTCATGCGCAACATGTGATGCCTTAAGTTTATTTGCATCACACCAACTATTCAAATCATATTTTCAATTCTTCCCCCTGAAGACAAAAGAGCGATATATGATGGTCTCCAAAAAAAAGATAGTAGGAGGAAGCTACATGTCAACTCCATAGTGCATCACATCATTCGTATTGTGACTTCCTCTTTGAGAGCTTTAAAGAAAAAAATGATGTATAGAAGTCATGTGATAGTCATCAATACTGTTTTAAAATAATTAGATTGGTGATTAAAATTCAAATTTGAATAGCTATCTAATAAGAGCATCATTTTCATTTGTGCGAGCTGTCTTTCACCATTAATGGGATATTTTATCAATCTAAAGAACCCTAAAGGATTGAATTGTGTATTTTTTCATCATTTCAACAAGAATTTAAAGACAACGATGCAAGTGAAATCAAGGGCGAGAAAATTCAAAGGAAAGAAGAAGCTAGGGTTTCTTGGGCAAGTTGATTTTTGTCCTCTTCTGCATGAATTTTCTCAGTAAAAGGGAAAATTAAAAAGGAAATTGTCTATTAAATTAAGAGTTTTTGAATTAGGGATTTTCATTGCAATTGGGATTGTTGTGTCTTCAAAGAAAATTTAGTTGGCCCTAGGTGAATTGGGAGGGTTCTTGTATTATTTTCTTGCTTGATTTTGGTTGAAAAAATTATATTTCTATTAAAGTAGTGAGCAATTTAGAACCCTAATTTTATACCAAAAACCAAAAAACCCTAGTTTGGTATAAATTTCAAAATGAGCCAATCCGATGAGCCTCCTAAGAAAAAACCTAAGGCCAAAAGGGCTAAGACCAAAGAAGAAAATCCTAAACTAGAGGTTTCAAAAACTTAGACAAAATCCAAGTGTGTGAAGAGGGATTATACTCGGTTCCTAGAGGATGATTTATTGGAGCTTTTCCTTGGTTCCAAGATGTTTGAGAAGAGGGCTATAGGTGATGGTATTCTAATAGACCACATACAATATTAGGATAGAGGAATTAGAGAGGTTGTTCTACCACAAAGTGATTGGGAACTATTTTTATATACATATAAATGTAGATTTGATCCTCATCCAAAATGTCATATGTGGACTTTTGAGCTTGGGAAGCTCATTGCCCCAAATGTGTTTGTGGAAGTGGACCTAATCAAAGAGAGAGTTATAAAAAGTTACAAGGGAGCCCTAATATTGGACATCACTAGGAGCCAAATTGTGGAGGTGTTTCAGATCAACCCTTCTACCACCATTGCTATTCATTTCAATTACTTGTACCAAGAATATGAATGAGACAAGTATGGGTATAGGATCCATGTATTACCAAGGCATAGGAGAAGAGACTCGGGGAAGAGAGATGTATGGTTTATCCCAAAGGAAGTGGATCCATTTTTTTGTGATGAATTTAAAGATTACTTCAAGAACACCTTCTATGGTGTATCTCAGGTTCTTGGGAGGAAGTATGATCCAAATATGCATGTTTATATTAAAGTTATGGTTATGGAAATCCAACATAATAATTCAAATATGGTTTTGTATTATTCTTCCTATCTTGCAAATGAAATCCACAAGCATGTGGTGGAGTTGAAGGAAACAAATGTTTATTATTTCCCACATAATTCTTTGTTGTTGCATATGATATTATGGATTTGTTGGAAGGCCTAGAAAAACTTCATGAAACTAAGGATAATAGATGAATAAGGAAATGGCATGCCTATGCAGATGTGGGCTCATATATGGGATTATAATTTACTAGAGTCAAGTTATACTACTTTTTGTGATGGTCTAAAGATGGGAATTTTGAAAAATCTGGGTGTGAAAACCATGTATAAAATTTCTAGAGGTATCAAGGAGATTCTTAGACCACTTGAGTTCAAGGAGGGAACAAAATTGGACCACAATTGGGGAGATTGGTACTTCCACTCCCACTACACTATAATTAGAGTTTATGGAGCATTAGGGCAACCTCACTACTTGCTAGTCTATGTTTCATATAGATTGGATTTTATGGAAATTATGTGGAAAATGAATTCCATGGACAAGGAGCACATTAGGGTATCAAAGAAAGGATATTTTATTCCTTCTGCATTTTCCTTCTCACACTTTAGAGTCAACTCAAAGGAGGGGCTTGATATTTTTTTCTCTTAAGTTAAATAATTATATAATGAAAGTAGAGAAGGTTAGAAATTGTGACCTTGAATGTTTTGTTGATAAATAAAGAAAGAATAGGGGTAGGTCAAGATTTTATAACCACTTTTTATACACTAAGGATGTAATAGGAAATCTACCATCAAATGCTACAATTGAAGAAAAGAAGAAGCAATGGAAATCTTATAACAAATATTTCAAAGAAAAAATAATTTAGGTTAATCCTCTCTAGCTTATCCTATATGCCCAAATTGAGGATCCATTCAAAAGGGCTATGAAAATGTTGGATTCTCTAAAACAGGGGACCTTTCATGATAAGATCAAATAGGTTGAAGAGGTTGCAAAAATTTTAAAAGTAGAGAAAGATGCCAAAATCAGGAGCCAAGTGGCTCAATCATCTGCTCAAGGCCCCTTATTTCAGCCCATGGAAATTGAAGAGAGACTTTATGTTGACCCTCTTGTTGATTATGCTAATACAAAAGGGGGGGAAGACATAATGGATGAACAATCTATAGAACATGTTCCTTATGAAGAAGAGGTGCAACAACGGTTCCCTTCTCCAATTATTAATGATGGCATGGATTCCCCTATTCTTGAAGAAGGAAATGCTACAATTGTCTATGATGACAATGTTGTAGACAATGGAGATGTGCAAATCAAGGCATGCAAAAAATTCATGGATGATGAATCCTTTGTTTAGACGAAGGAATTCAAAGAATTTGTTACATAAGTGAAAATAAAAGATACCAAAGATACGATTGAGAAGGTGAAGGAAGGAGTTGATCTTTCAGTTCATGAAGAGGTTGAGAACCAGTAAGAAGATAAAATAATCCAAGATTTTGTTGTTATTACTTCTATTGATGGCAAGAGATTGATCAAGAGTAGTGGAATCCTTTTATTTCTAGAATGAGATCTCACTTCTACCATTTACTTGGACACAATAATAAATGACCCTAATGATTTTGTATTATAAGAACAATATGATAGCACGGTATTTGGCTCCAAATTTAGCCCTAGGCTACATACTTTAGCAATTTCGTCAATGACACCAAATACAGGGAAGAAAAAACTCATCTGGTTAGTTGGAGACATCACAAGAGATTTTTTGTTTAAAAGAGCTTAAAATATTACACCAACACAAGCTTCCAAGTTAATTGTATATGCAACAATGTTGAGTGTTGATACTATAGAAATGTCACAAGAAAGATATGATGTGTTATTGAATAAGCACAATAGATTGTTGGATGAATACCATAAGTTGAAAGACACCACTGTAGCTCAAGGGAGTTAGAGAAAAGGCACTGCCCCCTTTCACTTTCATACCATAGTTCTCTACACAAGACATGGAGACATTGTCTCTTAGAATCCAGAGATCGAAAGAGGAAGTGAAGATAGCTAGAGAAAATGAAGCAAAGGCTAAACAAAAAGTTGGGAAGGCTCTGAATGATGTTATTGATGATATTTTGGGCCATATAATTTCATGTATTTTGCATAAATTAGATCATGTATGGAATTTTTATAAAAACATTCATGAGGCATACAATAAAAACTCCCAAGTCTAAGAAGCTTTTTAGAATAACTAGATCAAATGGAGTACAAGGGGACACAGTCTAAAAGAAATGATGTCATCTATGGAAAGTGATCTTGAATCTCCCACCAATGTACCATAATTGATAAAAGTGATTGGATTTCTTGGGAAAATTTATAGTTTTAAAATTAAGCTAGATATCTAGCTTAGAAATAAAATAAAAATGTTCAAGGATATGGAGCAAGATGGTACGCCTCAGATTTTGAATGAGGTAGGGGATTTGAAAGGATTCATTGAGTGGAAGGATGAGTTTGGGACAATTTTCCCATCATTGTCACCATTTATTTACAAGGAGGGGAAAGTAGAATTTTCTTAATTGAATAATTATTTGGATGAATTATTTAAGATGGAAATAAATTTGGATGCTTTTCAAAAAGAAGCAAGAACTATCATGGATGCAAGGTACAATGCACACAATTCTAAGGTGCATAAATTATTTGAGGTTCAATGATCAAGTGAGGAGGAGTACAATACATGGCTTGAAAATTTTACAGATTAATCCTTTGATGAAGAAATTTTTAAAGATTGTCTCCTCCAGATTTAAAAGTGCTAATGTCAAATTGCTGATGTGGAAGTCCGATTTTGGTTTTTCTCTTTATGCTTTTTATAATACAATTTTGGAGGCATGTGGAAATGGAGATTAAAATAATATTAGGTTTGTTTCCCAACCATATAATTTAGTAAAAGGCCTTTGGGAAGGCAAGAATATCTTCATCAACAAATGAAAATGATTTTTGTTTTATATTGGATATTTCCCCCACGGTTTGTAAATATAACCATATTTTGAAATGTATCTATGACATGTGTCATTGTTTCCCAAAGCTTGTTTACTCCCTTGTTTTTATAAAAGGAAATTCAAGGCCATCAAAAAGGTTGTCGATTGATCTCCTATACAAATTTTGTAATGCAAGCATAGATAAATAGTAGTCAAGTCTTGTTTTAGGATGTTGAGTTTTATTTTCTGCAATTTTTATGTTGTATAATAGTACTAGCATTTGAATATAAAATGACACAATTTTGAATCCATTTGTCTCCTTATGTACTCTTTACATGAATTATCAATAAAAATAATTGAGGTTCTTTCAATTGATCTTCATGGTGTCTCATATGAACACATGATTTTGTCTTTATTCTAATTCAAAGAATTTGTTAAATTACTTTGATAGAATCATATATTTATGTAATCTAAGTGGAGGGATTTTCTAAGTAGTTTTGGTTTAGAGTATTTGAGTACAATGTTACAATGCAATGTTGTAGTAGCTCTATAATTTTTGAATGAACAAGACAACTGAGGGGTGAATTAGTTGTATCTAGTCAAAACATGAAAACCCTCAATAGTAATCAAATCCACATGTATTCACTAAACCCTTATTATGCTAATGCGATTAAACTTGAAATGCAAATAATAGAAATTGAAATCACACCATACACAAGAGAACACCAGATATACATGCAACACGCAATGAGGGAAAAACCATGGTGAGGATTAGCTCACAATATAAGTAATAACAAAACTGCTACAAAAGGGCTCACTACCAGAATATGACACACTATCCAAAAAGGCTTACAACCAGGGCTCATTGCCATAGAAATAACAAGAAGATAGAGGATAAAGTCTACATAGAGAAAACTTTTGAATGAAGCAAGGAATCCACCACAATTTATCATACACTTTTACTTCCTTGCAGGAATGAGTTCAAATTCCTTCAGTTCACTTCCTTTAGGAACCCTAACAATGAAATTCACACTGATCTACTCAAATTTGCATCACATACATCACTCACATCTATCTTTCATCTATCTTAATTCTCTCTTGCTTCTTCCTTGCATCTCACAACAACACCACACTTATTTATACTATCCTCAACTTCAAAATCCTTCTCTAATATTGACAACTAGCTATTACACTTAAAAGTTCAAAATAGGTTGGCACCAAAGTATTCCCATGGTGGATAGGAAGAAATTGGACCCAAATTAATACTTAATTAAGACCTAAATAGATCCAAACACACCTCAACATTTTTTCATCAACTTCACATTTAGTGCTAAAATAAGGTCAACCAACACCCATGCTAAACACCATAAAACATTAAGTACATGCTTCCTTAAATCAATCTATAACTTTCAAACAAAAAAATTCACTTGAGAATAATCTAGAATAATCCATGAACTACTTAATATTCATCAAACACTTCATCCAAGCTTGTATCATACAACTAATTCAACTCAGAACAACTATTAAACCTTAGTGGCAAACTGACAAATGAAACTCACTTTGTACTACACCAAATCAAGTGAAACCTTTAAAACTGAAGGATAATTTTTTTATAAGAAACTTACCAAATCCTCACAATATGAATCCAAATAGAGGAGAAAGTTGAAAGTACATTTCTCCCAAGCCATTGAAACCAACACTGAAAAATTGCTTCACATACTGGTGAAAATATCTTGCACTATACAACGATCCATAAACCTATATTCAGAATATAGCAACATCTAACACCCTTGAATAACTTGCCAAACCCCCATAGTGATAGCCTCAACATAGAATAAATGTGGATAACAATACTAGAGCACACTCTAAACACTTGCACATGTTATTTACTCTATTTATCAAACTTTCTCAAAAGCACTTGGAAACCAAGTACCAGAGACCTCATCTTAGCTCATTACTTCATTCCAACTCATCTTCATACACTGCACCAAAAAGATAGCTCCATGTACTCACAAAACTTCCTCAATATCTCAACTACACATGCACAACCTACAACAATTTTCTTTCCTCTTTTTCACAATTTTCTCAATACCCTCAACATGAAACAAACCTCCTTAACACATAGTTGACATCAATGATAAAACCACTAAGGATACTCCATGTTGACATCAATGAAAACACCTTCATACTTGCAATAATATCCTCCTTTTTCATTGATGGAAACACAAGATGTGAAAAACCATCAAAGACAACATGTACACTCTTCTTCCTTTTTTAGAATAGATAGCCTACACAACATTTCTACTCTCCCCACCCCTTACAGGATTCTTTTACCTTTTGTCAATAATTATTAGAAAATGTACACAACTCTCTTCCCCTAATACCTTGCACTTTTTCACATGATATTCTCCCCCTCTTTGAAATCAATGGAAAAGGAATTTTTTTTAATTATTCTCCCCCTTTGAATCAAAATACCAGCTCTAAATACCCCCCCTTAGGAGTACACACAATCAAATTAGAAAATATAAAACAATGGAAATACATGACACTATGTACTCCCCCTAAGAGGTAGCCACCAACATTAGTCCAAAAAATAGATCTCCATAGATCCACTAGACTAATGCAACTCCTTATGCATCTAGTTCAAACAAGGAGGGGAAATAACCCTCAACCTCTCCCAAAGATACTCAAAAGTATCCTTAGCAAGAGCCTTAGTAAATATGTCAACAATATGATCCTTTGTAGGAACATACTCAAGCTTTAGTTCATTCTCCATAACCTTCTCTCTCAAAAAGTGATACTTAATTGATATATGCTTTATCGTTGAATGCATCACTAGATGCTTTGAAATGTTAATTGCACTTGTATTATCAAAAAAAGATAGAAATCGGCTCATCATACACTACTATGATATTCTTCAATGCTTGTCTCATCTACAATACCTCTGTACAACATGATGATGTTGCAATATACTCTACTTCATTAGTAGATAAAGAAACTGAATCTTGCTTCTTACTCAACAATGACACCAATCTACATCCAAGAAAGAATGCACCACCACTCGTACTTATCTTGTCATCAACACAACCAACCCAATATGCATTTGTATAAGAATTTAATGTAAAATAATCATCCTTAGGATACCACAAGCCATAATTTAGAGTTCCTCTTAAATATCTGAATATCCTCTTCACTACTATAGCATGTGTTTATTTAGGATCTTCTTGAAATATAGCCACAAGATAAACTGCATGCATGATATCTAGTCTATTAGTAGTTAAATAAGGCAGCCCACCAATCATAGATCTATATTTGCTCTGATCTACCTTAGGTGAATCATCATCTTTTCCCAATTCACAACTAGTCACCATGGGAGTGCATACCGGTTTGAAGTCATCCATTCCAAACTTCTTCAACATCTCTTTGACATACCTAGACTGTGAAATTAAAATCCATTTATCTATTTGATTAATTTGTAGCCCAAGAAAGAAATCCATCTCCTCAAACATTGAAATTTTAAACTCTTTCTACATTTATTAAAAAAAAATCTTACACATAGCTTCATTTCCACCAAAGATAATAACATCTGCATATACAACCACTATCAAGATCTTATCTTCCTTAATTTTTAAGTAAAGATTACTATCTATGGCACCCTTATTAGATCCTTGTTGTATCAAGCACCTATCCAATCTTGCATACCAAGCTCTAAAAGCTTGCTTCAATCCATATAGTTCCTTCTTCAACTTACATACCATGTCCAGTAGATCTAACAATTGAAATACTTTCAGTTGTTCTATATAAATCTCTTCTTTCAATTCACCATCTAGAAAAGAAAACTTCACATCCATTTGATAAAATTTAAAGTCCTTATGTGCTACAAATGCCAAGAATATTTTGATAGATTTCATCCAAGCCATAGGAGAAAATGTCTCCTCAAAGTCTATTCCTTCCACTTGTGACTAACCATTACAAACAAGTCTCACTTTATTTCTTACCACTTCTCCATTCTCATTCAATTTGTTTCTGAATACCCACTTAGTTCCAATTATGTTATTACTTTCCAGTATAGGAACCAATTCTCGAGTTTGATTTTTCTCAATTTGCATAAGTTCTTCTATTTCCTTCATTCAATGTTCATATTTTCATGCTTCACTCACTATTTCAGGTTCAACTTTAGAAATTAAACATAAATTTACCTCAACTTCAATAGCTTTGCTTCTTTTCAATACACCTTTCTTGTTGTCTCCAATGATATGATCTTTGGAATAATTATTTTGTACATACTTTAGGGTTTTAGGGGTCTTCTCCGAAGCTTCTTCCTCTTCATTCTACACTTCTTCTTTATCATCTTTTTCTTCTTCTTCTCTAATCAGGTTCATCTGACACATATCCATCCACTGTAATTGAATTTTGTAAGTTTTCATCAACTTTAACATTTATGCTTTCAACTATCCTTCTCAGCTTTTTGTTGTAACATTTGTAAGCTTTAATTCTAGTAGAATATCCAAGGAAGATACCTTCATCAGATGTTGCATCAAAATTTCCTAAGTTTTCTTCTTCTCATTTGATATAGCATTTTCTTCCAAATACTCTAAAGTACTTCATAATAGAAATCCTTCCCTACCATAACTCATAGGGAGTCTTTGTGCTATTAGCTTTAGCTTCAACTCTATTAAGTATGTAAACAACAATATTAATATCTTCCTCCAGTAGACTTTCAGTAGATTTTCTTCTTTCATCATAGTTATTTCAACTTCTTGAATAGTCCTATTTTTCCTTTCAACAACTCCATTCTATTGAGGATTTCTAGGGGTAAACAAATGCCTCTTTATTCCATGAACTTCACAAAACATGTTAAAATAATTGGAGGTGAATTCACCACCTCTGTCAAACCTCAAACATTTGAGTTTCAAATCCATTTCATTCTCAACCATAAATGCATCATATTTTTCTCTAAGAAAAGTAACCCATGTCATTCTAGAATAATCATCAATCAAAAGCATAAAATACTTGTCACCTTGTATAATTTCACCCTTGTAGGACCACAAAGATCTGTATGGATTAATTCCAGTAGATTGTTCCTTTCCCTTGAAACTACTCCTTTTTTTCTTTCCAAATTGACATCTCTCACAAACTACATTGATAGGTTTTGTGATTCTTGGTAGATCTCGCACTGCATGAACTAAACTAATTCTTGAAAAATTATCAAAGGTAATGTGACACATCCTTTAGTTTCATAACTAACTATCACTAATATGAGACATAAAGAAATGGCCATCATCACCCTTAAGATGATATATTTTCCCATCTTTTCTCTTTCTAGGAATAATCACAATTTCAGACCCTTTTTTGATCTCCCATGTTTCATCTTTAAACACAAGATTATATCCTTTGCTACACATTTTTCCAACACTCTAAAATCTATGACTTAAACCATTAACATAGTAAAAATTACTAGTGTTATGCTTTCCATCAAAACTAATTGACCCTATTCAACAAATCTTATCGCTTTAATCATCTCTAAACTTTACTAGTCATCCATGATTCTTCTCAATTTTAACAAACTTACTCTTGTCTCCAGTCACATGATTAGAGTAGCCATTGTCAACAACCTAGTAATTCTTATCTTCTTTAACATGAAAAGTGGATACCAAAGTACCTTCAACCTTATTTTTCATCTCTAAAACACTTTCATTCACAAAACTTTCAGAGTTAGCATAACTAGATTCTTCTTTTATAGCCAAAAACAAGAATTCATAAACATCAAAATCTTCATAGCTGGATTCATCATTTGAAATACCAACATCTTCTCTAACATAGTAAGCTCTTTCAATCATCTTTCCTTTGTTCTCCTTATTCTTATTATTTATAGCTCTTTTCAGTCATCTCGAGGCATAATAACATATATCACCACAACTAAAACATTGTAAAGGTAGTTTACCTTTGTACTTACTAGTTCCCTTCTTCATTCTTCTTACAAAGTTAGCTTCCACATCATCAGAATCTTCTCCATCTTGATCTTCAACCTTCTCTGATTTACTAGCCTTGAAAGAAATCTCTACTTTTATACCTTTCTTCAAACTAAGTATTCTCATTTCAAATGCAAATAATGTACCAATCAACCAATATCTAGACTAATTGTCAAAATCTACAGTTTCCTCAATAACTTATACATTTTCATTGTAACAATTAGAAAGAGATCTGATAACTTTATTCACTACTTTATATTCTTTAATTGTTTCACCAAGATCTCTCATAGTACTTACCAACTCATCAACTCTCTCTATGTAGAATTTAATTGTTTCATCCTCAAACATTTACATCATTTCAAATTGTGCCTTTAGATTCTATAACTTTTTTTGTTTGACCTTTGGATCTCCTTCATAAATGATTTCTAGCTTATCCCAAACCTCTTTAGTAGTCTACAAACTCATAACCTTTACTAATTTAGTATTTGAAAGAATATTCACAATAATAAATCTTGCCATAGCATTGATCTCATGCACCTTGATCTTTGCACTTGTATTTGGACCATTTTGAGGTGGATTATATGGTGTTTGATAAAAAAAAATCAATAGCATATCCTTGAGCTGCTAGATATCCTTCCATATTTGTCTTCCATAATCCATAATCTAGGCCATCGAATCTAGGAATTCTAAAGAAACCTTATTTTCCATCCTGAATCTACCTCAAATGGTTAAGCTCTTTTCCAAGGAAACTTGCTTTGATACCAATTGTTGAATGAACAAGACAAATGGGAGGGGAGGTGAATCGGTTTTATCTAATCAAAGCATCAAAACCCTCAACAGTAATCAAATCCACATGAATTCACTAAACTCTTATTCTGTTAATGTGATTAAGCTTGAAATGATAATAACATAAATTGAAATCACAACACCATACACAAGAGAACACTATATATACATGGAAAACCCAATGAAGGAAAAACCACATTGAAGATTAGCTCAAAATATAAGTAATAGAAAAATCGGTACAAAAGGGCTCACAACCAGAATAGGACACACTGTCCAAAAAGGCTCATTGCCATAGGAAGAACAAGAAGATAGAAGAGAAATGTTACACACAAAATAATTCTTAATGCAACAAGGAATCCACCAAAATTTCTCACACACTTTCACAACCTTGCGTGAATGATTTCAAATGCCTTCAGCTCATTTCCTTCAGGAACCGTAACATTGAAATTTTCACTTCTATGCTCAAATTCACATCACAAACATCACTCACATCTATCTTGCATCTATCTTACTTCTCTATTGATTCATTTTTCCATCTCACAATAACACCACACTTATTTATATTGTCCTCAACTTCAAAATCATTCTCTGATGCCGACAACTAGTTGTTACACTTAAAAATTCAAAATAGGTTGGCACCAAAGCATTCCTACGGTGGATATGAACAAAGGAGACCCACATTAATCCTTAATTAAGACCAAAATAGATCGAAACACACCTCATCACACTTTCATCAAATTTGCATGTAGTGCTAACACAAGGTTGGCCAACACCCATGCTAAGCACCATAAAAAATTAAGTACATGCTTCGTTAAATCAATCGATAACTTTCAAACAACAAAATTCACTTGAGAATGATTTGGAATAATCCATGAACTACTTAAGATTCATCAAAAACTTCATCCAAGCTTGCATCATACAAATACTTCAACTCAGAAGAAATGTTAAACCTTATTCACACACTGAAAAATGAAACTCACTCTATATTGCACCGAATCAAATGAAAATTTGAAAACTGAAGGATACAAACATTATAAGAAACTTCCCAAATCCACACGACCTGAAGCCAAAAAATGGAGAAATATAGAGCAAGTACATTTCTCCCAGGCCATAAAAAATCATTGAAAAACTAGTTCACATACTAGTGAAAATATATCACATTGTACAATGATCTAGAAACCCAAATTCTAAATATAACAACCTTTGATACCCTTGAATAACCTATCAGACCCACACAGTAATAGACTCAATATAGAAGAAATGTGGAGCACAATACCAGAGCACACTCTAAACACTTGCACACACTTTTACTTAGTTTATCAATTTTTTTCAAAAGAACTTGGAATCTAAGTACCATAGACCTCATATTATTTCATTACTTCATTTCAACTCATCTTCATATAGTGCACCAAAAATATAGCTCCATGTACTCACAACACTTCCTCAATATCTCAACTACACATGCACAACCCACAACAATTTGTTTTCCTCTTTCTCACAATTTTCTCAATATCCTTGACATGCAACAAACTTCCTTAACACATCGTTGACACACCAGCTAGTATACTTCCCATTGACATCAATGACAAAAAATTAATACTTTAAACAATAATGTTATGGTTAAAGGATGCTATACTCTAGGATTTGTGTTAAATTTTACTCCATACCCTAAGCTAAGGCACTGGTCTATTATTTGTGTCTGAATTTACATTCTCTAGGATCTCTCACATCAATCAAAGAACGAATAAAAAATTTCCATTTAATTTGAAGTATTATTTCTTGAATTTTCATGTTGAAACTTGCATTCCCTTTCTTTTAATGTTAAAAGCTTAAAGATCTACCAATTCTTTAAGATCCTTGTCTATCAAGTAGTAATTATGGTAATGAGTCTATTATTTGCACTGTATAAGATGAATTGGCATAGAGAATATTGAATACATTGTGTGGGATCACCCTCCCAAGTCTTGCAAAGCCCAAAGTGTAGGACGAAAGTTGTTGTAACTTTTGTTTATTTGTTGGTCAATCCCTCCAAATAGCTAACCATTAGAAGATGGAAATTCCATAGGTTATTTGTGAGATCAGTTTGGTATTTAAAAAATACCAACAAAATATTCGTCAAGATACCACCAAGACATCGAGGAGGTTAGAGAGGTAAGTATCTCTTCTTTTCTAGTTTCAAATTTTGATTAAATTGTAGATTGAATTATGTTTTTTAATTAAAATTTGGTTTAATTTTTAGGAAACGATATTCAATCCCCAAATGTTTAAAATCCTCCATCAACTCCTAATGAAGACCCTCCTAAACTAGAACCACATAAAACACCTTCATCAATTCCTAGACATCCCCTAGGAACACAAGTAAATATACTAAGGAAAAGACGAAACAATAAAAAATAACTTTAGGAATTGATTACAAGGCTAAAAGATACTACTGCAACAAACCCTCATAGGAGAGGCCTTTCTAAATCCATACAATCTATCATATCTCATGTATGATTACTGAGTGCACAATTTAGTTTTTTCTCTAATAAAAGGGAAGACCATTAAAAAATTATGCAAAACAAACATTTCTATGAGAAAGTAAAGAAAAAAATTAACAAATATGACTTGTTTCCCCTCTTCCCCAACCCACAAACCAAACAACCCTTACCAACTAAATGCAAGAGGATCCCCATCCATTGGTTCCACCACAAAGGAATAAGTAATAATTTTTGGGATAGGTGATGGATGGTTTTTGACCAACCTCTATGCAATAACTACGAGGTGCCACAATATTTTTTGAGGAAACTCTATTGTGAGTTTTTCCTCAATGTTATTCTAAACTATTTTGAATTTCTAGGCTTCTAGGGTAGAGCTAGGGGCTCCACAAATGAAAAAGTGGGGGGGAAATGTAACCCACAGCTAACACAGAGACCCTTGGCTACACCTATGGTGGATCATATGACTATTCCTTCTATTGTGAAGGAAAATGTCAAGGTGGACACCTTAGGTCCTCCATTAGCTCACTCACTTAGAGGCTTATATAGTATGTGAGACCTCTAGTATAGTGTGATGTGGGCAAGTCTTCTAGGGCTTTAGTTCCAATCCACTCTTTTTAGTCTTGTGATGCTATTTGTACTTATGATCTTGAGAGTAGTCAAGATACAACTATGCAAGATACATCAACTATGTAGAAGATGGTTATGAGAGAGTGTTTATTGAATGAAAAATTTGACATTGATACTCAAGTAAATTTTAGTAAGTTCATTTAATTTTGTTTATTAGATTTTATTTTGAAATGTAAGAATAACTAAATTAGTAAAAATGATTATGATGAAAATTTAGGGTCAGAGTGTTCATGCCAATTGTAGCATTCCCTCAGACCCCTATTTTATGACATCATCAAGTCCAAAGGTATGTAACCAATAAAGAAATATAATTATTACATGTGGATAGTTGAACCTTATATGAATGGTTTTCTCATAAATCACAAGTTGTATTTTGAATAGTTTGATGGTGTAGATTCGACATTGACACCTCACGCTTATCATCGCCAAAAAAATTTCACCTAGGAAACCTTTATTCATTAATGGTGCTGTAAAATAATGTTAGGAAGTTTTGGTAATTGAACAATATTTGTTTTTTCATTTCAGATGTTAACATCAGGTACTTCTCCTAATGTTCATCTCATAATGGATCATGGTGTTGTTGTAGCAGTATCAAGTTTTCCTCTGACAAAGGTATGAGGCAGATTAGAGAATTTTGCATTATATTTGTTCTTTGATTACCTATTATTTAAAATTTTAATGATACTCATATTTAATTTAATTTCTATCTTGATGCTTGCTAGAAGGGTTCATTACTACATATCATGAACATGCCCTTTTTTTGGATGAACACATTGATTATTTGTATTTAGTAAGTGCTTATTTTGTTATATGTCATTGTACAATTCAATTTATATATATAGAAATTTCTATACTTTATATTATATTAGATGAACCTCCAAATAAGTCTAGAGGAGGATGTGTGGCCACACTTGAAAGACACTCGCATCACATGCATCTCCATCCAGTCAAGTATCAAAGGTATCTTGTGATCTATTTCCTTCCCCTAGTGGTAAATGACTATGTACTAAGGTCCTTTGTTGTATTCCTATGTGGCATTTTTGAACATATATTTTGTATTAGATGTATGTGACATTTTATGTCCATATGGATTTTTTGCAAGCCTATATGACTTTATTGGATATATTTTATAATTTTATTGGCATATAATGTTGTATGGCCATGTGGATGTTTGGTTAATGCAAATATTTTTACCACTATTATTCATATTTGCACTAAACATGACTAATTGAATAAATGAATACTTACACAAGTTCATTGTTAGTAATTGTAAAATTGTTACAAATATCCTAGGCCTCTTGAAGGGGGTAGCCCCCTTTAATTTAAACAATATTGGTATCACAAGCATATGATTTTTTGAAGTCTTTGCTAGATATATTATTGATGAATTTGAGATCACAAGAATTTGGTAACATAATGAAACCAAATATTATTATAATGCAACCATAAAATATTATGGTGTCTTGTGCTTTCCTTTTTTGGAGACCATATCTTTGACTCTTGTTATCCACAATACTACCCTAAGTTTTTAAGTCATTACAAACTATCCCTACACCTTTAATATGGATGTTCTTGACTTTGAAATTTTCTTATCTAGTGTCATAAGGATAAGCATTATAAATTTTCCCTACACCTTTAATATCCATGTTCTTGACTATGTAACTATTGTCTCCTATTTCCTTGGTGCTAAAATTCATTTTCACTCCCTTTCTTAGTGGCAAAAACTTGAGAACCAGTAAAATCACCTTAGTTTCTATCATCTATAAGATGTTTGGGTTCACTTAGGATATTTTTGCATCTAACATCTTGGGTACTTGTTAAATAAAATATCCCCTACTCATTACCTAGGAAGAAGTGTTAGAACCCCTCTTCTAACAATATAGTGGGATAATCACTAACTTTCTCACTTGGTATCTATGATTTAGCATGCCTACTCTAGTTCCTTTCTAATTCTTCCTATTTTTGACCCTACTATGCCTAACATTCTCATAGTTTATTTGAAATTGGTGTCTACATTCTCCTATGTCCTTAACCTCAATACCATCATTTTCTTAATCCCTCTTCCCAAGGTACATGATTCACTCACGCCTTCTCCTTGATGTATTGTATTGTATTAGTAGTTATAATAGAAGCCTATACTCCATTTCTCCACCATCTTCATCTAGTATATCTTACTTAAGTTTGGACTTGAAATTATCCCCATACATATATATCAATGACTCCATGTGGGTATTTAATTGTATACCTAACTGCCTCATGGTAGTTCTTTCATTGATGTGGCTTAGCTAGCTCTCTCCAACATTCCAACATCTCCTCTGTGTTCCACTATAGGTATCATATTTCTCAAATATCCTTACCTCCATCAAAAATATTTCTATTTTTAGTCATACATCATTAGATTTTTACACCTTTGGTTTCTTAGAAGCACTTCTTTCTTCAATAATCTTAGAGTATACTTCTATCTTGTAGCTAGAAATTATGATTCCTCTTATGTACTTCAGGATTAACCTAGTGGCTTGACCCTTATATTATTGATGAATCCAATTTTTATAGGTTTCTATTTTTCCTTTCCTTAACTCCTTTGATTCCATTACATGTATCATCATGTTTCTTAATATCTGGAAATTTTAATCAATCTAGTTTCATTTTTGGTGCACCATCTAAGCTAAGAGTTTAGCAACATTCTTGTTCCTCTCATGTACCACTGCCCTACCCTTGTTCTATCTCCACTCCTAGAGATAACATCATCATCCTATTACACTATCATATAGCCTCCTCTCTATGAAATATACATTCTACACATTTTCAAGATCCTTTTATGTAAACTCACACTTCATGACCACCAACACCCACAATACTATCTCCTCAAGATATTTTTCACCCAAGATTAGGTGTGCTTAGACATGAAATCCTACTCTAGCCTTCATATTCATAATATTCACCTTGATTTCTACTATACATTCTTGATGTCATGTTCTCTAACCATCTATTCATGTTGGAGAAAAAATATTCCTATTCACCTTCTACCCAAAAACATGTATGATATAATATGTTCTCATTGTTTTATACCCACAACCATAAATTTAAGAAATAGTCTATAGAGTCCTATACACCTTCTACCTAACTTAATTTATGTTTCACTTACTAGAGAGTTTATATTTGACTATATCATATCAATATTTTTTAAGAACCCTCACTTTGTAACTTCAAACTTCAATCATTAGACTAGACATGAATATTTCATTATCTAAAACCTCCTTGCACCTTTGTATCCCTCCACTATTTATTTGTTGATTCTATAGATTTATATTTGACTAGATATAATTAATTACTCTTTGTCAACAACCTCACCTGATAATTCCACCCTTCAATTATTAGATTAGGATTGAATATTTTGTTATCTATAGCCTCCTCCCATATTTATATCCATTCACTATCCCTTTGTTTCTTATCTTTCCTTTATGAATTGACACTTATAGATTTAACCTTCATTTACAACCTTAGATCTCCCACTACTACAAATCCCTTATCATAATCCTAGATAGAAACCTCTACCATGAAGCCACAACTCCCAAAGTTATAACCTAAGATTTAATATCATTATATGCAATTTCCACTAGGGGTCTCAACTAAGAGACGCTTAGTGACACAACCCCAACCAATAATTAACACATAAAATGGAAAATTGACACATAATATGATAACTAAAATGTTTTATTTTTAAATATGAATGTTTTTTTAATAGACTGAAGATAAAAAAACTAAACCAAACCTTTAATAATGCCAAAAGCTATTGAAAAATGGACAACAAGAATCTTAAGAGAAAGCATTAGCACAATGTAGTCTAGAATATTTGAGAGAGTTGGAGTGTAAAATAGTACCATGCCTAATGTAGACATGCCCACCTGTACATGTTGGGGTTAACGATTCAACCCCACGATGCATGGAATGAAAATTAGGCTACCTTGCAACTCCAAAATTGCATGCATTTGACAATTTTTGGGAAAAAATAAAAATTTCTATAATCAAAAGGTTTCAAGTCTTTAAAATTTGAGAGAGGTTTTTATAGAGGGGCCTCACATGCACCTATAGGTTTAGACAGAAAAATTGTATGTGCCAGTGAATCTAAGATATAGCGTGCCAAAGTTCAACATTTTTTTGCACTTGGGGACTTAAGAGAAAGCGTTGACACAGTGGAGCCTGAAACATTCAAGAGAATTGGGGTGAAAAAAAGGACCCTTCCTAGAATATATTTGTCCACTCAAAAATGTAGGTGCTGATAGTTTGGCCCCACAATGAACAAAAAAAATTAGGCTACCTTGCAGCTTCACATTGCATGCATCTGATGGTTTTTGGGCAGCATAAACACTTTCACCATGGCCAAATGGATTGGAGTTATCAATCTTGAGAAATTTTATTGTAGAGGGACCCTACACGACCTTGCACCTTTAGACAAAATATTTCTAAGTACCATAGTCTTGGAGAAATAGCTCATCAAAGTTCACTAGTTTTTGGAATTTAGGGCTTTTAAGAGAAAGCACCGACATAATCTAGTCTGGAATGATTAGGTATGTTTGGGGGTAAATATGACCTTTCCTAACATAAAACAACCCACCCAAATGTGTTGGAACTATTGCTTTGACTAAAGAATGAGCAAAACAAAAATTATTCTACCTTGCAACTTTCTCTTCAATGCATTTGATCCTTTTTCAACATGCAAAAACTTGTGACCATGACCAAATGTCTTGGGGATATGAAAAAATGAGAGAGGTTATTGTAGATGGACCCTACATGATGTTGGATATTTCTGATATGTGGTTTTAATTGATGTCAACACTATTGGAATTATCGTCTTAAGGTTGTATATGTCGAGGATATTGATAAAATTAAAATAAAATAAGTTACAGGTAGTCAGTGATGTAGTGAAGTTTAGTATGATGGCTAGTTCAGTATATTGATGATAAGAGGTTGTAGATTAAAGGGTTTGGTGAAAATTATATCTAGTTTATCCACATGAAGTTTCAGAGGTTCGCATGAAGATTTGATTAAGTTATGAGTATATGTGTTCTAAAAGTTGTTTTGCTACTTTAGTTGGTGTTCCTAAAAGAAGATGATAGGATTCTAGTAATTTGAGTTGTTGCAAATGCTTCTATCATGATTCATGAAGCTTGTGGATGTTTCTTCATCGTACTCTATTTGTTATGTTGGTTCGCATTGATTGTTTTGCTCACGGGTGGTGATTTTCTTCTATGAGTTCATGTTTTTCATTTATCACAACCGACAGGGTGATTGTAGCATGTTGTGGATCTTTGAGGCATAAGTTTTTAAGGTGTTTTGTGTTCAAGACATGTTTTTTTGGGTCCTTACTATGTTTTGGCTAACATTTTTTGGTTCGCATTGATAAATTATTTACTAATTTGGGCTGACAGTTTGTACACATTTCATATTTTGTTGGGCGGACATGTAGTTGATGTTATCCTTAGTTGCGGATATATATGATCGATTGTTTATATCATTTGGGAGAAATGGTGAGCACGATGTGTGTGTGTTGTGTGTGAATAATTTTCTAATCTTTCCAAGGAAGAAGTAAAGTGTGAAGAAGAGTGAGCAAAAGAAAGTGTTTATGTGCTTAACCAGAACTGTATTCAGGCATTAGAAGATGTTATTTTCTAATTCAAAATATTCAGATGTAATCCGAATGTGATTGTAAGATAGTGAGTCTTCCTTTGGGCAGTGAACCTTTTTGTATTTCAGTAGTGAGCTCTAGGCAGTTTGCCTGAATGCATGTGCATTCCCCATTTACAATACTTTTAACAAAGTATAAACTTGCGGATTAACCTCCACCATGGTTTTTCCCCTAACAAGGTTTCCACACAAAAACCTTGGTGTTATGTGTGTTTTTGATGTGGTGATGGTTTATGCTTTCATGTTTATTTATCAAATATGAGAATAAGTTTATTAAATATAATTTTTTTGACAATTGATTCATGCCCCTTGTCTTAGTTGTCTGCCCTTGTGTTGCCAACAATTGGTATCAAAGCAGGTTCCTCTGGAGAAGCTGGATCACTTGAGGTGATCTGAGATGGTGACATATAAGAAGGATAGTCTGAGATTTGATGGAACAAATTATTCTCTATGGAAGACTCAAATGGAGTGGCATCTAAGATGCATTAGTGAACCCTTGTGGACAATTACAAAGAATAGATATATCATCCCATAGAATAGTCCTTCTACAAAGGTGAGATTAATGAAGTCGAGTACAATATCAGAGCTAAAGAAGCATTGTTGAGTTCTTTGACTGATTTTGAGATGACAAATGTAATGGAGCTGAAAACTACTTATGAGATCTGAAAAAAGTTGGAAACTTTGTATGAAGGTGATACCCATGTGATGATTGCTAAGCTACAAAGCCTAAAATGAAAATATGAAACATTGAGAATGGGTGAAGATATGAAACAAATTTAACCAAAGACATGTCGAATGATAAGTTTGATTCTTCTGAGTTAAGTGAGTTTGGTGAATCTCTTCCTAAGATATTATCTACATTCAAAGCTACTATCTCTGGAAATGATAAGCAAAGGTATGATTTGGGAGAAAGTTCTTCTAGAAAATTGTCCAAGTATGAGTAGGAAATGAGAGAGATTGAAGAAGAAGAGAGAAAACTAGATGAGCTTGAAGAAATTATTGTCAAGAGGATAGCCAAAGGAGAAGCTAAGGATAAAGTGAAATTGCCTCTTAAATGTTTTTCTTGCAATAAGATAGGCCATTTTGAGTCAAGGTGTCCTGAAGGAGTTCCTAAACCAAGATCTAACAAGCCTAGATTCCAAAGAATGTGTTATTATGCTGCTGATGAAGGTGTGATAGATGATGAATCTGATAAAGGGAATGTAAATGAGGATGAATGGGTATTCATTGCTATCAAAGAAAATAATCTAGTACCTACTAAATGTATTAATTGCATGAATGTGGAGAAAGCTCTAGCTGCTAGAGTTGAAAAAGATGAATGGGTTATTGACAGTGGATGCTCTCATCACATGACAGGAGATAAAAGTAAATTTGTGAGCTTGGAAAATTATTATGGTGGTGTTGTAAGATTTGGTGATGACAAATCTGGTGTAATCCATGGTAGAAGATCCATTTCTTTTGATGGTAAGCATAATACTAATGATGCTCTATATGTGGAAGGTTTGAAGCATAATCTCTTAAGTGTTGGACAAATGGTTGAGAAGGGATATAATCTTCAATTCAAGGATGAAAAGTGTAGAATATTGGGGAGTTTTAGAAATGTGAACTCATTTGGTACAAAAACAAAAGGTAATATCTTTCACCTAAGTAATTCTAGTAAAATTTGTTTGATTGCTCAAGTTGGTGAAAGTTGGTTGTGGCATAGGAGATTGTGTCATGTAAAATTTGAAAATATTATCAAGATAATATCTACTGAGGCAGTGAGAGATCTTCCTAAGTTGATAAAACCTACCAATACTATATGCAAGGAATGTCAGTTAGGGAAGCAAACTAGAATTTCATTTTGAAGAAAATAACATTGTTCAAATGAAGTATTAGAGCTTGTGCATATTGAATTGTGTGGTCCTTCTAGAATTAGAATTTTACAAGGAGATAGGTATTTCATGTTACTTATTGATGATTATTCTAGATTGATGTGGGTTACTTTCTTAAGGGAAAAATCTGAAGCTCTAGAGAAATTCAATATTTTTAAGGCTATGGTTGAGACAGAGACAGGTCTGAAGATTAAATGTCTGAGATCATATAGAGGTGGTGAATTCACTTTTGGTGAGTTTAATTCTTTATGTGAAGAGCATGGGATAAAGAGACAATTATCTGCCCCATAGACCCCTCAGAAAAATGGAGTTGTGGAAAGGAAGAACATGAAAATTCAAGAAGCTGCTAGGAGTATGATGTTGGAGGGAAATTTTCCTCATATCTATTGGAGAGAAGATGTGAGTACTATCATTTACACTCTCAATTGTACTTGTGAAAGGTGATACCCGTAAGACTCCTTATGAGATATGGTTTGGTCATAAGCATATTGTTAGCTACTTCAAAATCTTTGGGAGTAAATGCTATATCAAAAGAGACGAAGATATAGGAAAGTTTGATGTTAGAAGTGATTAAGGAATATTTCTTGGTTATTCTACTAAAAGTAAAGCCTACCGATGCTACAATAAGAGATCGAGGAAAGTAATTTAAAGTGATAATGTAAAGGTTGATGAAGTCATAGTTAGACCATCTAAAACTTGGGAATATGATTCAGATGATCAAAATGATAGTTCAGATAAAGGAAAGAAAGTTAAAACTCTAAATCAAGTTCAAATCATTCTGGTGAATCAAGAAAATCAAGAGGAAGAAACTAGTGAAAGTGCAGAAGTAAGATCACAAGATCCTGAAGTTCAAGAGCCTGAGACTCCAAGGTATGTAAGACTAAATCATTCAGAAGATCAAATTATAGGTGATAAGATAAAAGGTGTTCAAACAACGAGAAGAATTGCAGAAGAATATTTTTGGATCTCAAAGACTAGGCCTAATAGTGATAATGAAGCATGCAGAGATGAACATTGGGTAGAAGAAATGAAAGAAGAACTACTACAAATTGAGAAGAATGATACATGGATTGTTGTTCCTAGACCTAAGGACAAAAATATAATTGGAACTAAATAGGTCTTTTAGAACAAACTGAATGAGCAAGGTGAAGTTGTTAGAAACAAAGCAAGACTCATGTGTAAAGGATATTCTCATATGGAAGGAATTGACTTTGAAGAAACTTTTTCTCATGTTGCTAGGATTGAAGCTGTGAGACTATTTCTTGCTTATGTTGCTTACAAAAACTTCAAGGTTTATCAAATGGATGTCAAGTCAACATTTCTAAATGGTGAACTAGATGAAGAAGTGTATATTGAGCAACCCGATGGATTTCAATTGACTGATTAGGGAGATATGGTTTGTCGGTTGAAGAAATAATTTTATGGAATTAAGCAAGCCCCAAGAGCATGGTATGCCAGATTGGAAAATTATTTGTTGAAGCTTGGATTTAATAAAGGTACTGCTGATAGTAATTTGTATTTCAGGATTAATCATGATAAATATTTGATTGTTGAAGTCTTTGTTGATGATATCATTTTTGGAGGAGATGATAGTTTTTGCATGAAGTTTTCTGATGAGATGGAGAGTGAGTTTGAGATTTGTATGATTGGAGAAATGAAATTCTTTTTGGGATTGCAAATTACTCAGCTAGATAGAGGGATCTTTATATCTCAGTCCAAGTATGTGAAATAAATGCTAAAGAAGTTTGGTATGAAAGATTCAAAGCCAGTTGATGCAAGACGATGATTCTCCTAAAATAAATTAGACTAGATATAGATCCATGATTGGTGGATTGCTCTATTTGACTCAAATTAGACCTGATATCATGAATGTCATAGGCATTGTTGCAAGATTTCAAGCTGATCCTAAGGAATCTCATGTGATAGCTATGAAGAGGATTTTTAGGTACTTGAAGGGGACAATTGATTTTGGCCTATGTTATCCTTAAGAAGATGACCTTACTTTGAGTTCTTTTATTGATGTTGATTGGGCAAGAGATGTGGATGAAAGAAAGAGTACTAGTGGTGGTGCATTTTTCTTAGGAAATAAGTTGATTTCATGGTTAAGTAAGAAGCAAAATGCCATTTCTTTATCTACTACAAAGGCAAAAAACATTGTTGTTTCTAACAATTGTACTCAAGTATTGTGGATGAAGCAGATGTTGAAAGATATCAAAGTTGTGTATGATGAACCTATTGCTATATTTTGTGATAATTCAAGTGCAATTAACATTTCTAAGAATTTGGTGCTGCATTCAAATTCCAAGCATGTATCTATCAAGTTTCACTTTTTGAGAGAAAGGGTGAGTAAAAATGAAGTCAAATTGGAGTATGTGCCCACTAAGGAACAGATTGCAGCTATCTTTACCAAGCCCTTTCCTAAGGATACTTTTGAGTATCTTAGAGGGAAGTTAGAGGTGATTACCCCTCCTAATCAGAATTAAGATGCATTGACTTGCATCAATTCATGTATTTCATAGTCATATCTTGTGATCTGAATTGATGTTGCGGTGGTTGCTACTCAGGGGGAGTAGTCAGATGTTAAAAAATGTGGTCCAGAGCTTGTGTGGAGAAAGATAATGTGTAAATTTTTCATTGATTTCAAAGGGGGAGAAGAGTCATGTGAAAATCTGTGAAAGAGTTAAGGAGAAAAGAGTCAAAATCTAAGGGGGACAAAGTGCTAAGAGAAAGTATCATTGATAGTATTTTTCACATCCTATGTTTCCATCAATGCCAAAGGGGTAGATTGTTGGATATTGCTGATATGTGGTTGTCATTCATGTCAACACTATTGGCATTAATATCTTTATGGTTGTATGTGTTGAGGATATTGAGAAAATTGTAATAAAATAAGTTGCAGGTTATCTATGATGCAGTGAAGTTTAGTATAATGGCTAGCTCAATATATTGATGATAAGAAGTTGAGGATTAAAGGGTTTGTCGAAAAGTGTATCTAGTTTATATACATGAAGTTTTAGAGGTTCGCATGAAGATTTGATTAAGTTATGAGTATCTGTGGTCTGACAGTTGTTCTGTTGCTTTAGTTGGTGTTTCTGAAAGAAGATGATATGATTCTAGTAATTTGAGTTGTTGTGGATGCTTCTATGGTGATTCATGACTCTTGTGGATGTTTCTAGACCATTCTCTATCTGTGTTGTTGGTTTGCATTGATTATTGTGCTCGTGATTGGTGATTTTCTTCTGTGAGTTCATGTTTTTCATGATCACGGTCGAAAGGGTGATTGTAGCGTGTTGTGGATCTTTGAGGCATAATTGTTTAATGTGTTTCATGTTCGAGACATGTTTTTTTGGATCCTTACTAGTTTTTGGCCAACATTGTTTGGTTCGCATTGATAAATTGTTTATTAATTTGGGTCGACAGTTTGTACAAATTTCATATTTTGTTGGGCCAACATGTAGTTGATGTTATCCTTAGTTGTAGATATATATGATCGATTAGTTATACCATTTGGGAGAAATGGTGAGCGATATGTGTGTGTGTTGCATGCAAATAATGTTTTAATATTTCGAAGGCAGAAGTAAAGTGTGAAGAAGAGTGAACAGAAGAAAGTGTTTATGTGCTTAACTGGCACTATAATTAGGCATTAGAATATGCTATTTTCTTAGTTCAAAATCTTTGGATATAATCTGAATGTGATTGTAAGAAAGTGAGTCTTCCTTTGGGCAATGAGCCTTTTTGTATTTGAGTAATGAGCTCTAAGCAGTGTGCCTGAATGCATTCGCATTCCCCATTTATAATAATTTTAACATAGTATAAACTTGTGGATTAACCTCCACCATGGTTTTTCCCCTAATAGGGTTTCCACACAAAAATCTTGGTGTTATGTGTGTTTTTGATGTGGTGATGGTTTATGCTTTCATTTTTATTTATCAGATCTGAGAATAAGTTTATTAAGTATAATATTTGTGACAACTGATTCACCCCCCCTCTCGGTTGTTTACCCTTGTGCTGCCAACACATGACCTTTTTTCTTTATAGAAAATGTTCTATCTATCACTATTATAGAGAAACAACTCATCAAAGTTTACTCTTTTTTGGCATTTAGGGCTCTTAAAGAAAGTGTTGACACAATTTAGTTTGGAATGATCATGCATGATAGGGTGTGAAATAGGACCTTTCCAAGCATAAAAAAACCCACCCAAATGTATTGGCACTTTCAGTTTGGATTAATGATGAACAAAATGAAAATTATGCTTCCTTGCAACTTTCTCTTAACGTCAGATTGATGCTAGTGGGGAAGACATTTTCTTAATTCAGGAAGGTAAATTATCAAAGGAAGTTTTTGAAGAAAAATACCTTAAATGGAGAAAATGGAAAGTTTTTGTAGTACCCACCCAAGGGGCTTCAGGTGATTTAATCTCCCTATGGAACCCAAGGTCATTCATAGTGGACATATTAAATTCTGATCATAATTGGAAGCTCATGAATGTTCAAATTTTTGACATTCAATTCAAGCTTATCAATGTCTATGGGCCAATAGCAACACAGGATAAAAAGAGGTTATGGGATACTCTGAGCAACATAAAACAAAACATGGGTAATCAAAATATTATAGTTGTAGGGGACTTTAATGCTATTGTCTCTTTGAATGAAAAGCAGGGAGGCATCTGCCCTCAACAAAAAACCATGATGGATTTTGGATGCTTCATTATAGATAATGCATTCCAGTATATTCTTCCAGAAAAAAGGAAGATTTACTTGGACAAATCGGAGAAGAGACTTCTATTAGATTGTAGTAAGACTAAATAGGTTCCTAGTTTCTCAAGAATGGGCTTGTGCATCTTTAAACTTGGCTTCTTAGATCCTCCCCTTTATTTTCTCTAATCGTTTTACCATATCACTAAGTATAACAAAGCCAAAAAGGGTTCTAGCTCGTAAACCATCCTTCAAGTTTGAGGTGTGGCTAAGACATCTTTTATTTCTTCCTTTGTTAAGACAATGGTGGGTGAGTGCTCCAGTTCACAATGGTACAAAAATGTCTCAGTTCTTCAAAAAATTGCAACATGTTAAAGGGTAGATAAAGGATTGGAACATTAACACTTTCAAAAATATCTTTGTTCAAAAAGAAGAAGTAGCTAAATAGTTGGCAGATGTACATGAGCATATTATTCAAAATGGTATGGACTCTGATACTTATGTCAAACAAAAGGACCTTCAACATTTTTGGTCAAAATTGGGTAAGCGAGAAGAAGTGTATTGGTAGAAAAAATCATGAGAATTATGGCTGAAAGAGGGAGATCATAATACAAAATTCTTCCATGCATTAGCTTAGCAAAAAAGAGCTTCAAAAACAATTTTTTCAATACAAGAGATAAGCTCAGGAAACCAAATCAATAAGGCAAAGGAAATTCAAAATGAGGGGGTAAAATTTTTCATGGATCTTCTTGCACCCCTTAAACCTATTGCTCAGGGAGATCAACAAGAACAAGAAGTTATTTTTTCAATACCAAATATTATCTCCAAAAGTGATAATGAAGCTTTGATCAAACCATTTACACTTGAAGAATTAAGGAAATTGGTTTTTTCATTGTCACCAGATAAAGCCCCAAGGTCGGATGGGTTCACAACATTATTTTATCAGAAATGTTGGGATATGCTGGGGTATGATCTTGTCCTTGCTCTAGAAGAATCTCATAGATCAGGTACAATGTTGAACCACTTCAATGTCATAAACATAGCTATCCTCCCAAAATTAAAGGAACCTAAAACATTTACAGACTTCAGGCCCATTTCACTCTATAATATAGTTTACAGGATCTTTACAAAGGCGATCTATTTAAGGCTACAATCCCTCATTCCAAATATTATATCTTAGGAACAAGGAGGCTTCATACCCGGAAGGGAGACTACATAAGGCGCACTAGTGGCTCATGAGGTACCACATTCTATTAAATCAAATCAATTGCCTTCTTTCATTGTAAAATTAGATATGATGAAATCATATGACAAGGTGGACTGGGATTTTCTTATCAAGGTACTTGATAAGTTTGGTTTCTCTAAGAAATGGTGTAAGTAGATATTGTCATGCCTGTTAGGATCACATTCATATATGTTAATCAATGGTTCCCCTAGTGGTTTCTTTAAGGAAACTCAATGTGTTAGAAAAGGTGACCCATTGCCGCCCTTCCTTTTCATAATTATGGTAGAGGCTTTGAGTAGGACCATCAAAGACAAGCATTCTAAGGGACTATGGTGAGGAATTATCATCCCTCATATAGATGTGTTAGTTACACACAATTTATTTGTAGATGACACCCTATTATATGGTAAAGCAACTATCCCAGAAGCTAAGCAAAAAAAAGAAGTCTTGGATAAATAATGAAAGGTGTCAGGCCAAAGAATCAATGCTCAAAAGTCAGAAATCTATGTGTTCAATGCTAAAGTTGACATAAGAAGGAAAATTATCAGAATTATGGGTTTCCAAGAAGCGGATCTTCCTTGTAAGTATTTAGGCATTCCATTCTTCATGGGCTCCAATAAGCCAACCTATTGGGCTAAGATTATTGAGAGAATAAAGAAAAAAATATGTTCATGGAAAGCCAGGTGGTTGTCTTTTTCAGGTCGAATTCTTTTAATAAAGTATGTCCTTTTTGCAATACCTAACTACTTCATTTCAGTCTTAAGGGCACCCAACATAGTATTTAATCAAATTCAGAAAATTATAAGAAAATTTCTAGGGAGTGGGAATACGAATGACTCAAAAAAATCCTTTAATATCCTTTGACAACATGGTGTCAAAAAATTTAAAAGGAGGTGTCGACTTACGCGATAGTCCAAAATGAAATTAGGCTTTTGGTGGGAAACTCATTTGGAAAATGTATACCAAACCAGAGTCAAAATGGTGTTCCTTGATGAGGGCTAAGTATATTGAAAACCAAGATACCAAGAGAATTTTCAAAGTTGTTGATCCTCCCCAAGGATCAGCTATGTGGAACTTCATGATCTCGTGCAGAAAGGTGGTTACATCATATATTTAGTGGGAGGTCAATAAGGGAAATGAAGTTAATTTTTGGAGGGATTCTTGGAATGGGCATCCCCCATTACAAACTTGCCAAGAGTTGCAATCAACAATACCAGTGTTTTCTTAGTTATGGGGAACAAAATTAATAGAATATGTTAAGCACATTGAGCCCCCATCAGGGAGAGTGGTTAGCAAAGAATTTTCTTTTGAACAAATTTCAAAAAATCAACAAGACTTATTGTCACAAATCATGAATAGTTGAATAATATTCCTATGAGGAGAAGAAAATCGAGTAATATGGACACCATCTAAAAGTGGATCTTATTCAGTCAAGCAGGGGTACAAGAAAATTATTAGTAGGGATAACTTAAATCAATCTCAGAAGGAATTCTCATTCTATCGAAATAGTGTGGTACTACCAAAAGTAGGCAGTTTTGCTTGGTTAGTGATGAGAAAAAGAGTCTTGGCAAGTGAAAGGCTGGTCAAACTAGGTATTGTAGAACTTTCAATTGTTTTCTATGTAACCAATCATTTGAAGATCATGATCATATGTTTCTCCAATGTCCATTTGCACAATCTTGTTGGTGTTTTGTTCTTGATATAATTAATTACTCTGCTTCATTGCCAAACTCCTTTTGGGATCTATTTTCTACCTAGCCCGTTCTTTACAAAACCTCCTTTTTTGCATGCATCTAGCAAGCTATCCCAGCTTTGGTAATTTGGAACATATGGTGGGAAAGGAATAAATGCATTTTCATAAAAACCTTGGCAAATTCTCAAAATGTACATGCATTGATTAAAAATCCAATTTTAGAATTAAATATTTGGACACAACATCATAAGAATGTGGGAGCAGTGTTCTCATCATGGGATAATTTAATTTTAAAGAAATGGAAACATATAAAACTTCCTTTTAAAGGAAGCCTAATGTAACATCACAATGTGAAGGTAGACATAAGTACAATAAGATGGCTCCCACCCTCGGAAGGCTATTACAAATTGAATTTTGACTAGGCTTCTAGAGGAAACCCATGTATTTTAGGAACAGGTATTTGCATCAAGGATAAAAGAGGCAGCGTCAAAGAAGTCAGATCAATAATTTTACCACTGGGTACAAACAATATTGCAAAATCAATGGCTTTACTTCATGGTTTTCTCCTTGCAAAACAACTCCACATCAAAGCACTTCAAATTAAAGGAGATTCTCTGGTAGTGATTAGTGCTTGCAAGGAGAAATATTTCTTTAATCGATCCATGAAGTATGTGTTGTAGATTGTCTAAAAATTGTTATAAGAATTCAAAGATATTTAGATCTCCCATACCTATCAAGAAGGCAATGTTGATCTTGTTGATCGATTGGCTAACATGGGGTGCAACAAGAAATAATTTTTTTCTGAAGAAAATATCAATGATTTCAAGAACTAGTAGACTTCAGAGAAGTAATAAAAAAAGATTGTTTTGCTTTATGTGAAGTCAATTCATTCAAGGGACCTACACCCTACAACATTGGGTATGATCATGCCTCTCCAAATAGATTGTTTTGCTTTATGCTAAGTCAATTCATCCAAGGGACCTACACCCTACAACATTGGGTATGATCATGCCTCTCCAAATAGATCGGTGAGACAACTAGGTTGTCTTTTTGATAGGTTGTTTATCTCTAAAGACTTGAAGTGGTCAAATCGGTGAGACTTGTGGTTGGTCTTGCTGATGGTAGTTGTCGGTGTGACCTGAACTATCAGTGTGAGTGTTCTATCTCTTAGCAAAGTTAAAAGTTTGGCCGAAGAGTTTGTTGGGGAGAATCTTGCTGATCTAAGCAAACTGTTGGTGTGACCATTCTCTCAACGATGATGGAAGTATGGTTGAAGAGTTTATCGGGGAGACTCTTGCCAATCCGAGCAATAGTTGGGTCATTGGTGTGACACCTGGGTTGTCTCTCTGACTGGCAGCTTATTTCTAATGGCTCGAAGTGGTCAAATCAGTGAGACTTGTGGTCAGTCTTGCAGATGGCTATCATTGGTGTGACCTAAACTATTAGTGTGATTGTTCTATCTCCCAGTGAGGCTAAAATTCTAGCCGAAGAGTTCATTGGGGAGACTCTTTCCGATCTGAGCAAACCTTCATTGTGACCATGAATTGTCGATGTGATTTTTCCTTCTCTCAATGATGATGGAAGTCTTGCCAAAGAGTTTGTTGGGGAGACTCTTTTCGATCCAAGCAATAGTTAGGTCATTGGTGTGACACTTGGGTTGTCTTTTTCACAAGCAGTTTATCTCTAAAGGCTCAAAGTTGTTAGATTAGTGAGACTTGTGGTCAGTCTTACCGATGGTAGCCATCGGTGTGACCTGAACTATTGGTGTGAGTGTTTTATCTCCCAACAAGGTTAAAATTCTAGTCAAAGAGTTCATCATGGAGACTCTTGTCGTTATGATCAAATTGTCAATGTGACCATGAACTGCCAATGTGAGTTTTCCTTCTCTTGGCGATGATGGAATTTTAGCCGAAGAGTTCATCAAGGAGACTCTTGTGTATTTGGCCAAGATTGGTGTAATGCATGGAAACTCTTGTTGATGAAAAAATCTTTGGGGTAACATTGGTAGTAGCATCGGGGTGACTCTAGCCAATGATCTATATCAAGGTGACTCTAGTCTTCGGTGGGACTTGTGGTTGTTGAATTGATAGTGTTGGTCTGGCCGATGGGCTGTGTTCGATGTGACTCTTGTCGATGAGGTGTTTTGAACTACAGCTAGATGATAGGCTATGTTTGATGTGACTCTTGCTGATGAGGTGTTCTAAACTATAGTTGGGCTTAAGATCATCAAGGTGACATCAGACTTCATTGAGATTTTTTGATCCTTGTTCGATGGTGTTGTTCTAGCTGATGGATCTATTCTATTGAACTTCGGTGTGACTCTTGGCAATGTGTGGTCTTGATGTTCTTTTTGGGAAACCATCGGGGTGACTCTGGTATTTGGTGGGACTTGTGGTTGTTGAACCGACAGTGTTGGTCTGGCCAATAGGCTATGTTTGGTGTGACTCTTGCTGATGAGGTGTTTTGAACTAAAACTGGGCTTAAGGTCATCAGGGTGACATCAGACTTCATTGAGACTTTTTGATCCTTATCTGATGGAGTTGTTCAAGCCAATGGATCTATTCTATTGAACTTCGGTGTGAATCTTGGCAATTGTTTTTAGGATACCATCGGGGTGACTATGGCCAATGATCTGTATCGGGGTGACTCTAGCCGATGATGTATGGCCTTTGTAAGTGTTTTGAAAATGATTATTTTGGGCCAATTTATAGTTATTAATGATCATAGGAGTGATTGGTTGAGGTTTATTAATCATTCCAAATGAGTCTATATAGGATTAGCTTGGGAAAATGCTAAATTTTGAATTATCAGCATATTTTTTACAAATGATAAAATTGGATCTTGCAAGTATCTCATCTTTACATGTTCGGAGCTATAACCTGTATGCTCCCCATAACCATATTTTGTAACATCTTATTTAATTATATAATATATTATAGTGGCTTGCCACTTTCGCGAAAAAAAAACTTTTTCATTCCATTTGACACTTTTTTCAATGTGCAAAAACTTGTCACCATAGCCTAACAACTTGGAGATATGAAAAATTGAGAGAGGTTATTGTAGAGGGACCCTATGTGACCTTCTACCTTCAAACATAGAATTTCTAAGTTCCATATATTTAGAGAAAAAACTCACCAAAGTTTTCTATTTTTGGCACTTAGGGATCTTAAGAGAAAGTGCCAACACAATGTAGTCTAGAACAATCAGACAAGTTGAGGTACAAAATAAAACCTTGCATAGGATAAACCCACCCAATTGGATGTGTTGGTACTAAGGGTTTGGCCTAACAATGAATAGAAAAAATGTATGCTACCTTGCAACTCTCTCTTCAATGCATTTGACATTTTTTTAATGTGTGAAAACTTGTCGCCATGGCCAAACACATTGGAGATATAAAAAAATGAGAGGTTATTATAGAGGGACCCTACATGAGCTTGTACCTTAATATGGGATATTTCTAAGTGCCATAGTTTGAGAGAAACAACTCATCAAAATTTTCCATTTTTTGGCATTTAGGGTTCTTAAGAGAAAGCACCCACAAAATTTAGTATGGAATGATCAAGCATGCTAAGGTGCAAAATAGCACCTTACCTAGCATAAAACCACCCACCCATATGTGTTGGAACTATTAGTTTGGATAGATGATGAACAAAACAAAAATTATGGTACATTGTATTTGGAAAAAACTATGGATCAGTGTTGGGGAAAAATATCCTTGTAATTATTTACAAATGGGCTTAACAAAATTGAATCAATTCTTGGGAGCTTCGTGCTGATTTGCTTAGTTTTTTTGTAAATTTCAATCCAAGGATTGTAAAATCATGAAAAGTGTTGTGGCTATATGCCTAGGGAATAAAAACAATGAGCTAAGTGGGGATGAATGCAACTAATTAACACAATGATTATATAATAAAAAATCTAGTTTAATTTTCCTATTCTTGTTCTGTGACAGGAACAACACTAGGAACAATGCCAGGAACTATGATAGGAAGTGTAGTGACAAAAACTATGACAAAAATTGTAGAAATAAAGAAACCTTATAAACTATGCACTAATAATAATGATTTTTTATTTACACAAATCAAAATTTTAATTCTCACACTATGCTTTGAATAAACACGTCAACATATAATTGAAATAAATTAACTTTAAACTAAAATGCAATTAAATTATGAATAACCAAATCAATGAAAATAAAATTATTTAAAATTAAATCACACGCATTTACCACACCAATAGTAATTTTGAAAAGTCATTGGATAACTCAAGTAGTGGGACCTACCTTTGTGGTCATATGGTGATGAAATGTAAACTCTATTCTACTTTGAACTAATCATGCATGCACAACAATTTTCTAGAATATATCATGATTAAAAACAATAGTCTATTCTTATATTAATATCTATATCAAGTCTTCTAAATACACATATTTATAGTAAATAAGGACTGATGAAGTGTGTTATGGTTTTTTTGTGTCCTATAGCCAACAAACCAAATAAGTTTGACATAAAATAGACAATGGCCACTGGCCACAAATGTGTAACAAATTTAACAAGTATCTTTTCAAAAATATTTTATAAGTCAGTTGACATTTTATATCCTTGCTTCTTGACCATACATGTTCTTAGCAACTCTAATATCTCCCTTTGGCCCCTACCATTTCATCCACAAAATAATTAGCATTTTGATAGATATTGGTATTTTCTAATTATTTTAATTTCCTCCTACATTATACCAAATATCTATACCTCCAATGACAAATAGTGACAGGATAGTAGGAAAAGTAAAGGAAAAAGGAAAACAAAAGGTAAAAACATTAGGAATTTTCCACCCTCATCACCTTGCAACTTTCTCTTCAATGCATTTGATGCTTTTTTCAACATGCAAAAACTTTTCTTCATGACTAAATGGCATTGAGATATGAAAAACTAAGAGAGGTTATTGTAGAGCAACCCTACATGACCCTATACCTATTGCAAGTATGATTAGTTGGTAATTTTATTAATTTCAACAAACTTCCATTTTCACTGGTGTTAGCTAAATTAGAAGAATATTGTTGCAAGAGCATGTTTTGTCTATTTTGTTATACTAATGATTCTTTGATTAGTTGCATTATGTTGACATTCATAAGATACTAGTTTCAACCTATAGTGTTTCTTTGATAAGTTTATATCTATGGATGTATGTTTGAGTTGCTAGATTGTAGTTGGTTTTAGAAGTATAGGAGATGATGAGGATGTTGGCATATGGATTCTAGTGTTGTCATTGATGGAAACCTAAAGTCATGCATCTGGTCCACAATTTTGTATTGGTTCATACCGACAAAACAAAACAAAGAACAAGGCATCCAGTTAAACCTAAGTTTGTCAATCAATGTGTAGTATCTACTTATTAGTTCATGTTACACATATCAGGGAAGATCATTAGGTATATGTAATACCTTATTCTAGAATTGTGTGGCTACACATTCACTAGTGTACGACCTAGGAGATCCGATGCACTAATTTTTTGGTTATTTGTGCTAGAAGGCAGACTTGGTGAAATTATTCATTGTGTATGTTTAACAAGTAATTGGTTAAATGTTTTTGTGTTTGAATATGTTTATTTGGGTCTCACTATGCTTTGAACAACTATGGGTGGTGCGCATAAAGAATTATTTGTGGATTTAGCCGACAATTGGAAAGTATTTTATGTTTTATGTAAGCCGGCATATGAATGATCAAACATTTGATAGAGGATATATATATATATGAGAGTGACTGTATCATTTTGGATAATTTAATGGGTAGTATGCAAAGTATATTAGTGTGTTGTGTGAATTTCAGAAGGATAGTGGTGTGAATTCATCTGTGTATGGATTTATGATGCGAATTACAGGGCAGAGCAGAGAAAAGAGAAGAATCAGATAGAAGGTCCAAAATCTGATCTATGAGCCTAACCAGAACTATAACCTAGCATAAGTAGATGCTACTACTTCAGTTCAACCTTTCAAATGGTTTTAATTTGAACTTTTGTAAGGCAGTGATCCTTCATACTTTGAGCAGTGAGCTTTAGGCAGTGTGCTTGAATGCAAGTGCAATCTCTTTTGTAAAACTTATATTTGAGTACTGAAATTATGGACTGACCTCCACCATGGTTTTTTACCTAATAGGTTTTCCACATATAAATCCTTGTGTTATGGTGGTTTGGATGATTACTTTGTGTGTTTGAATCATTCCTTTGGTTTAATGTTGAAATGGTTTAAATATAAGATTAATAAAGTTCAAATTTGTAGAACATTGTTTCACCCCCTCTTAGTGTTCCCTTGAGTCCAACAATTGGTATTAGAGCATCTGGTTCCTCGGAAGAAGTTTAGTAGCTTGAGGTGGATCTTGGAATGTAATGGACTCTAGTAGTCTTCAACAACAACTTGTGGTGGCACTTGATGACCTTGATTAGTCTAAAGTAGAAGTTTGGGAATTGAAAGCAAATCTTAGGGATGCTGAGAAATTCATTCAGACATTGGAGGATTATATTGTTAAATCTAGGGAAAAGAGGAAATATCTTTGTGATCAGATTAAAAAGAAAGAAATAAAAAATATGGATGATTCTCACCTGAATCAAACCTTGAAGGAAATAATTGAAGAATGTGAAAATCTTTCCAGAAACAACGCTACCTTAAAGCATGAAATGGAATCAATAGTGTTGAAGCTGACAAAAGAAATTGAAGATAGAAAGAAGAATGAGGAGAACCTTGCTCAATCCTTAAAAGAAAGATCTAATGAATGCAAAAGAATAAGTGAGAATTCATTTAGTTAAAAAGTGAATTGCAACAATCTAGAAACAATAAAGAAGAACTTGAAAAAAAACTTATTATTCTCAGGGATGAACTTGCTACTACAAATGAGTACAAGGAGAATTTTAAGATTAGTTCTATTAAGCTCGATGAGTTGACTCAAGAAAAAAAGAATCTGAAAGACAAGCAAGGTCTTGGATATGAGAAAGGAGAAAGTTCCAGATCTAGACAAAGAAATTTCAAGCAAGGAAATCATATAAACGATGGAAGGTATCCGGTAAGACAACCTAATGCTCAAAAATTTAATGGATGTTGTTTTTCTTGCAATAAATTCGGTCATATGGCTACTCAGTGTAGAAGTAAAATGAAATCAATTGATTCATCATTCTCTGGTTAGTGTTTCAATTGCAAAAAGTTTGGTCATAAATCAATTGAATGCAGAAATGTGTCAAACTACATTGCCAATAGAAGGAATGTTGAATGTTATACTTGTGGAAGAATTGGGCATATTGCTAATCAATGCAGATCAAGAAGAAATTAATGGAATGATTGGTCTAGAAAAGGAACTACTATGTGTTACAATTGCAATAGATATAGTCACATTGCAAGATTCTACAGAAACAAAAATGTGGGTAAAAGAGGTTTGGTATACAAAGAAAAAAATAGATAGAAAAATGGTAAAGAAAAAGAAAAAATGATTGTGGATGAAATAAGAGATCAGATGAAGAATACATGGGTAAGGAAGAATTAATTTGATGCTGGAAATGGCTTTGCATGAGAACCTACTTCCTGTAATTCCTCAAAAAATTGATCTCAGGCCATTGGCCCAAGGGGAGTTTTTCAAGAAAATCATTTTCCCCCTATCTATAAGCTGGTACTACATCACAAAAATATTGTCAAAAGGTGTATTAATGATATACATATGCTTTGGAAAACACTCACAAGGAAAGTCAAAGAAATCATAGGTTCGCAGAAGAATTTTTTTCTCACTGTCTGATAAACCAGAGTATCTGGAAAACCTAGGGCAAAGGCATTTATTACAAGTGCGTGAATTATAAAAGACATGTCAAAACTCTCATTTGTCACTTTGCATCAAAGAAGAGAATGAGGAAAGCACTCTGCAATAGAATCTCGAAGGAGTAAAATACATTCAATGGCGAATCTCAAAATCAATCAAGTATTTCATTTGTTTTTGGAATTTCCATATATTTTGGTGTGTGATTCTACGAAAGGCAAAATGGAAAAAATTAAAGGGTCAATCAATTTAGATGAATACAATAGATAAAATTAGAGCCATAAGAAATTTGTTGTCACTTGATGAATTGAAATGGGTAAGAGAAGCTAAAAACAAGAATTTGGACATTTGGAATGAGTTTCCCTATTTCGAGAACAAAAAAATAATTAAATTGAGTTTGAGTAGATTAAATGATGACATTTTGATTTTGGAAAAACCCTACATCATTTCTGAAGAATTAATTGAAAATCTAACTCGATTATGCAAAGTTGGGGATATACCGAGAAAGAAATCCATCAAGAATAAATAAGTTGAAACCCTAACCGGAGTTATTGGAGATCAAGGGGCACTGATAATCTCGACAATCAAAAACTTTGTGACAAGATACATTTCACATGGCGTATCATATAAAATATTTTTCAAAAACAAACAAGGAGCAACTTCAGCTGGTACAGTCTACATCTCAGACAAAATGATAATGGAAGGTCAAGACTTTGACCTGTGCAGTCTGTTAAAGGATCAATTGATGGAAAATGTGCAATTAAAGAAGATGACAGATTACCCTTTTAGGTTTGGTACTCTATTAATACGTCTAGTAATGTGATTTTTGAATTTTTTACCAATGAACAACAATGTGGTGTGGAAATTAAATGAGCCGATGTGCAAAAAAATCTACACACTTTCTAGGAATTTGGCTAACTGTGCTCAAGAATTTGAAAATTTCTTTAAGAGTTTGCTAGAAAAATGTGGCTCAATTGGTATTTCTGTTCTAGTAAGGGCACTTGAGGTTGGTTCCTCTTTCAGTGGGATGGAGAGAAAGAAGAAAAGAGAAAAGGAAGTTGTTGTCTATACTCCTCCAGAATGCAAGATTCTAAAAATTGAAGGAAAAGGAAAAGAACAAGAAATTATGGATATACCAGATGAGGAATCCAATGAGGAAACTAAGGACCCATAGGGAAAATAGTAGGATTCAGTTGGATCAGAACAAGAAAAGGAAATAACAGAAGCAAATGAAGAAGAAGATGACTTGACAAAAGAGAAGCTACAACAACTTATTCACAACGAAGGTGGAATGCAAAAAATTGCTCAGTTATGGTCTATCGGACCCTCATATGATCAGGATATGATTCTAAGTGCACTAAGTGCTCATGTTGTGCATAGTCAAATCAAATTGGATAATTTGCAGAATATCTTACTTGAAGAAATGATTGAATGCATTAATGAAACTATGGACTCTGAGTTTCAAAACAAAGAAGAAGGAGAAATAGTCTCTCATTGGAAGGAGTAGTTCAGGCTATCACTCACCAAGTTGAAAAAGAGGATGAATGAGCTGAGGCAATGCATAAGTACAACAAATAGCATATACAACTATTGCATTCATTGGCCTCATGTAGTTGGGAAATACAAAGAAAAGTTGGAGAAAATTGAAACATAATTGAATGGGATTGGAAAAAGTTTTGATATGTTTCAGGATCAGGATGGTAAAATTAGGAAAATAATTCAAGAGCTAGAGTCTGAGTACACAAAATTTAAGTTCACTAAAAACACACTTGTGGACACTTTTTGGAAAGTGAAGGACCTAACTAAATGAAAACTTGAACAAATGGTTGAGATTTTGAGGAAAGGTGAAAAATTAGAGGTTGTGGTCACAATTCTAGAATCCCTCACTGAGATTGTCAACAAGACATCTAAGAATAACATCATGATCATAATCATTGAAATTGCAATAGAAGCTTGGAAGAAATTCCTCCCAGAGATGCAAGAGAATCACAAAATAATTTTCTAAGTAGCAGTTGTTCATTTTCAAAATTTTGAAGTTTTGGTTATTGAACATGTGTTCTGTTAGTGTTTTGCCAGCATAAGGCTTCCAACTTTGTCATTGATGTCAAAGGGGGAGATAAAGCAATGAAAAATGCCTCATCAATCTAAGGGGGAGCTATGTTTTGGAATTTTGAAGTTTGGCTATGTACTCATATTGGTTTTGAAACTTTGTCATTTTTCACTAAGTGTTGCCATCAATGCCAAAGGGGGAGATTGTTGGAATATGGCTTCTAGTGTTTTCATTGATGACAACCTAAATTCATGTATCTGGTCCACAATTTTTCATTGGTTCATATCGATAGAATAGAATGAAGAACATGGCATCCGATTAAACCTGATTTTGTCAGTCAATGTGCATTATTTGCTTATCAATTCATGTTGCACATATCAGGGAATATCGTTGGGTATTTGTAATATGTTATTCTAGAATTTTTTGGCTACCCATTAACTGGTGTATGACCTAGGAGATTTGGTGCACTAATTTTTTGGTTATCTATGCTAGAAGGATGACTTGGCAAAATTAGCCGTTGCAGATGTTTAAGAAGTAATTGGTTAATTTTTTTTGTTCAAATATGTTTATTTGGGTCCTCACTATGCTTTGAATGACTACGGGTGGTGCACATAAAGAATTAGTTGTGGATTTAGATGACAGTTGGAAAGTATTTTATGTTTTATGTAAGCCGACATATGAATGATCAAATCTTTGATAGCAGATATATATATGAGATCGATTGTATCATTTTGCAGAAGAGAATGGGTAGTATACAAAGTATATTAGTGTGTGGTGCATATTTTGAAAGGATAGTGGTGTGAATTCTTTTGTGCTTGGATTTGTGATGTGAATTGTAGAGCAAAGTAGAGTGAAGAGAAGAATTAGATAGTAGGTCCAAAATCCGATCTATGAGCCTAACCAGAACTATAACCTGGCATAAGTAGATGCTACTACTTCAATTCAACCTTTCAGATGGTTTTAATCTAAAAATTTTGTAATGCAGTGAGCCTTCACATTTTGAGCAGTGTGCTTAAATGTAAGTGCATTCTCTTTTGTAAAACTTATATTTGAGTACTCAAATTGTGGATTGACCTCCACTGTTGTTTTTACCCTAACAGGGTTTCCACGTATAAATCCTTGTGTTATGTTGTTGTGGATGATTAATTTGTGTGTTTGCATCTCTCCTTTGGTTTATTGTTGAAATGGTTTAAATATTAGATTAACAAAGTTCAGATTTGTAGAACACTAATTCACCACCCCTCTCAGTGTTCCCTTGAGTCCAACAGAGGATATGTTCTTGGTGCTTCATTGCCAAGTGATTTTCAGAAAATTTGAAAAAAAGAGGAAACAATGAGTTGTAGTTTGTTCTGGGTTGAAGAGTAGGGTTTTGGTGTTGCTCTGCATTTCTTCTAGGTTGAAGATCTTCCTATGCATTTTGGATATTTTTATAAGAGGTGTTCAGAGGTGTTGTATCCATAATTCGGTGTGTTGGATCATTATAAAGAAGAATTTATGTTAACCGATGTGTGAAATGTTTATTGTAGAGGTGTCTAAGAGAAATATCCTTGCTCCACATTTCTCTATAGTTTGGTTTCAAGTCTTGTGGATCTGAAGGTGTGTTGATAGTTTTCATATCCTTCTTCAGTCAAATTTGTTTTAAGTTTGGTTCTTTGAAAGTGAGTTTCTTAAGTTATAGTGTATGAAATAGTTTTTTGAATGTACTTAGTGTGTACATTCCTTTGGTGAAAGTATTGTGAAGGAGTTTGTTTGATTTCAGGATACTTATGGAATATTTTAGATTGTGGTCAGGTGATATTTTTTGTCCACAAGTATTTTTTGGATCAAAGGAAGCGTGTACTTAAAATTTTAAAGGTGTTTACATGGGTAATTGTTGACCTTGGTGTTTACACTAATTTTAATGGATGTTCATTTCTTGTAGAAGTGTGTTGTAGTGTGGTGTTATAGATTTGGGTCCCAAATAAGGAGTGGTGTGGTCCGCCTTTACTTCTATCTACCATGGAAGTGTTTTGGTGCCAACCTAAATTTGAATTTGCATAGTTGATGTGCATAGTGACCTTGGAGAATGGTTTCAAGGTTGAAGATGATATCAAAATGAGTTGAGTTGTTGAGGGATAAAAATAGAGATGAGTATGATGCGAATGTAAGAGTGTTAGAGTGAAAATTTGGGAACCTCAATGCAAGATTTCATGTGTTAGATTGTTGGATGCAATGAGTAGAAGGTGTGTACAATTCTTCAGAAAGATTGTGAAGGTGTCAAAGATATTGTGGTGGATCTCTTTGTTGCTTTGAGATGGATTTCTCATTGTAACAATCTTCTCTATCTTATTTTCTATTCTGATAGTGATCCTTTGGTAGTGAACCTTTCTTTCTCTTAGGCAGTGAGCCCTCCAATAGTGAGCCCTATTATATTTAGTATTGATATTACTTTATATTATGAGCTAATCCTCACTGTGGTTTTTCCCATATTTGGTTTTCCATATAAGTCTGATATTAATTTATATTGTGAGCTAATCCTCATTGTGGTTTTACCATCTAGGGTTTTTCACGTAAATTTGGTGTTCTTTTGTGCATGGTGTTGATTAAGTTTCAGTTTTTACTAATTAATTTTCATGTTGAATTATTATAACAGTTTAAGGGTTAATTTAATGAATATGGATCTGAATGTTTATGAGGGTTTTGAAATTTCCAGGTATAAATGATTCACCCCCCTCTCAATTATCATGTACATTCAACAATTGGTATCAGAGCCAAGTTCCTTGGAAGAAAGCTTGATTTCTTGAGGTAGATTTGGAATGGCACACAAGAAAGAGATCCCTATATTTTATGGAATGGATTATGCATTCTGGAATACAAGGATAGAAGGTTTTCTGGTTTATCTTGGATTTAATTTCTAGAATTTTGTTAAGAATGGATATATTAAACTTGAAAATGGTCCAAGTACTGCTGATGAGATAAAATCCTATGAAAGTAATGGTAAATCAAGGTATGCTCTCTTAAATGGTCTTTAGTAATTCTGAATTAGTGAAAGTGATGAGTATGAAAATTTCTAGAGATATTTGGGTGAAGTTATAAATCATTTATGAAGGAGTTGATAAGGTCACAGAAGCTAAGATGCAAAATATGAAGATCATGTTTGAGAACTTGAAGATGTCTGAAGAAGAAAAATTTACAAGCTATATGCAAAGGGTAGATGAAGTTGTCAGCTCCATCAAAGGTCTTGGTGGTGAACTCAAAGAACCCAAAATGGTAAAGAAAATTCTTAGAACTCTTCCTAAATCTTATAGTCATAAATTTTTTATTATTGAGGAATTTAAAATTTTGAATAAATATACCATAGATCAGTTGTATGGTTCTTTAACTACTTAAAACTTTTGAGATGAGAGAATTTGGTACAAATAGTGGTGCAAAAGTTGAGATTGCTTTTAAGGCTAGTAAATCAGAGGAGATCAAGGAATCATATCAACAAGACCTTGATAATGTGGAAGCTAATTTTGTAATGAGAATGAAGAAGGGTATTGGTAAGTACAATGGTAAGTTACCTTTTAAATGTTTTAGTTGTGGAAAGATAGGTAATTATGCTTCAATATGTCCAAACAAAGTTTTGAATAACCAAAATAAGGAGAAAAAAGGTAAGATGACTAAGAAAATATATTATGTTAGAGAAGATGTAAGTATTTTTTATAATGAATCTGATTATGGAGATGATGATGATGATGATGGTGAATATTTTTTCATGGATTTAAAAGATTAAACTTTTTCTACTAATTATGAGATATGTGTGAAGGAATGTCCTCCAGAGATAAAGGATAATATTGGAGGTACTCTAGTATCCACCTTTCATGCTAGACAAGAGAAGAAATACATGATCATTGATATTGGATGCTCTAATCATATGACTGGTGACAAGAGTAATTTTGTTAAACATGAAAAATATTAGGGAGGATGTGTTATAATTGGTGATGATACATCTACTAAGATATGTGTAAAAGGTTCTATTAGTTTTGATGGAAAGCATAATACTGATGTATACTATGTTAAGGGTTTGAGGCATAGCCTCTTGAGTGTTGGAGAAATGTGTAGAAAAGTATACAATCTTATGTTTTAGAATGATGGATGTGAGATTAGAAAAGGATTTAGAACTATAGTTTCCACTGGAAGAACAAATGGAAATGTTTATCAACTCGAGGGTGCTAATGGTCATTAGTTTATGACTCAAATGAAATTTAGTTATGGCACAGGAGGATGCATCACATCACTTTTGATAACTTACTAAGAATCAATTCAGTTCAAGTTGTGAGAAATCTACCAAAGCTTACATAGCCTATCAATGCTATTTGTAAGGAGTGTCAAATTGGAAAGCAAGCAAGAAGTTTCAGAGTTAAAGAACAATCTACTACTAGATAGTTGGAATTAGTGCATACAGATCTATGTGGTCCTACAAGAGTAAGAATTATTCAAGGTGACAAGTATTTCATGCTATTAATTGATTATTATTCTAGAATGACATGGGTTACTTTTCTCAAGGAAAAATAAAAGCTCTAGACAAGTTTAAATAATTTAAAGCTATGGTTGAGAATGAAATGGTTATGAAAATCAAATGTTTGAGGTATGATAGAAGTGGAGAGTTCACCTCCAATGAGTTTAATATATTTTGTGAGAATCATGGCATAAAGAGGCACTTGTCTTTCCTAAGGACTCCTCAACAAAATGGAGTAGTTGAAAGAAAGAATGGTACTATTTAAGAAGTTGGAAGAACAATAATGAAAGAAGAAAATTTACCAGAAGTCTACTAGAGAGAAGAAATTCATATTACTATTTATATACTTAACAAAGTTTAAGCAATAGAAAACAACACAAAGATTCCCTATGAGCTATTGTATGGAAGGATTCCTACTATCAAGTACTTCAAAGTGTTTGGAAGAAAATGCTATATTAGAAGAGATGAAGATAACTTAGGAAAGTTTGATGCAAGGTGTAATAAAGGTATCTTCCTTGTATATTCTACTAGAAGAAAATCTTACCAATTCTACAACAAGAGATTAAAAAATATTGTGAAAAGTGCAAGTGTCAAGGTTGATGAAGATCTATAAAAGAATTTAGTGGTAAAAGATGAAATGAGTTAGATGGTTCTTCTTGCAGAGAAAAAGAAAAATAAGTGTAGATTTAAGAGGAAGAAGCTCTAGAAAAGACTGCTAAAACTCCTAAGTATGTGCAAAATAATAATTATGAAGAACCAATCATTTGAGATGAGAGAAAAGGTGCACTAGCAAGTAGGAAAGCTACTAAAGAATAAGTAAATCTGTATTTAACTTCTAAAGTTAAACCTAAAATAGCGGTTGAGGCATGCAAAGATGTATATTGGATCAAGGCTATGGAAGAAGAGTTGTTGTAGATTGAGAAGAATCAGACTTGGGAAATTGTCCCAAGACTAGCAAACAAAAATGTAATTCGAACTAAGTGGTTATTAAAAAATAAACTAAATGAGAAATTCCCTTTGGTTTTGATACTTCCACAATTGTAGAAGGGACAAGACAAAAAAAAAATAAAGGTCAAGGTCATAACATGTCTTCACAATAAATGCACACTAGTATGCCACTTGGGGTAACTACACATAACACAACTCATTTCAACATACCCCTTACTCCAAATTTTTGGAACAAAAGAACAAATCCAACATCTCAACGACCAAGTCCCTCATTTTCCAATTTATTTTCTATAGCATTGAACACTATGGGTACAACATTTACAAATCTATTTACCACCATCAAACAACATAATGGGTCAAAATATCACAAATCCAAACCCACCAAACAAAACATGAAGGATTCACATTTCCACGCCAAGAACACAAACCTAAATGGCTAACACTACACCAAACACAAGCATGTATTTTGGTTCAAATTTGAACACCAATCCACCTCCACCTCAACATAACATCAACCTAAATCCCAAATTCACACCATAATACCAAAAAATGAGTCAAAATCCACCTTCACACCACACAATACCAATACCATGTTTACATCTCATTTCCAACAAGGAAATCAAAATCATTTATAACAAAACATCAACCCAAATTCAACATTCACATCACACTTCCATCAAACTAGCCAAAACCCACTTCAATATCATGCTACACCTACACCTAATTTCCAAAACCAAAGTTCATTTCCATCATGTAACAATGTTGACCCAAAAACCAATGCATCCACTCCAATTGTTGGTTATCAACGTGCACCTTCACTTACAACAAACATGAGATACCAATATACCAATGCAATTACAAATGCAACAGACACATCAATATCACGCATGGATACACTGAGACAAAAAATGCAAGAATTACAATGAAAATTCTCCAATATGCAATTGATTTGGAATAAGAAAAATTATTCTATGGAGGAATTATTTCCTTATTCCTTTGATTGAAGCATATACATTCCACCTTTCCCTGAACATTTCAACACTCCAAACTTTAAAAAAATAAGGGAAAGGGAGATCCAATAGAACATGTGAGAATTTCATGCCGCATGCATGTACATCAATTTTGAGCATACGTACTTAATGATATTATTCCCACATCGCCTTTCGGGGCAATCTCTAGAGTGGTTTTTACATCTACCTCCTAGGATAAGGACATGAAAAAAACTAGCCAATAAGTTTGTCACATACTTCTACAATATTAAAAGTGACATCACTCTTGTAAAATTAGCTACAACCAAAGAAAAAGAGGAAGAAATATTTGAATTTTTCCTCCAGAGATGGAGAATTATGGCTAGAAAATGTCTATGTGATATCCTTGAGAAACAATTGGTACACATGATTATGGATAATGTAAACAAGGAAATCATGTATCAACTATCCATTGTTGCAATAATTTTGAAGAGGTTGTTGAGAAAGGTGTTTCCATTGAGAGGTAACTTGTTACACAAGTATTAATCAAAATATTCAAAGAAAACCAAAACAATACCAAGGAAAAAAAAATTGGTTTGGAAACAAGAATGTCACCAATGATGGGGTAGTGGATGCAACAATGGTTAATAAAGTTCACCCCACCATTCATCTTAAGTTTACTTCCACATCAAATAATCAATTGATAATTCAAAACCAATCCATGAATGTAGTCTAAACAATCAGCAAGGATGAGGTCCCCCATGAAAAAACATACCAAAACAAGCATATATATACACCCCTAGGGAAATCCATTGAATTAGTTTTGAAGAAGCTATTGCAATCAAAATTTATTCAACTCCCAAAAATAAGCCATTATGAACCAAAAAATTTCAAAACAACTTAGTGGAATGATAATTATTTTTTTTAATACCATCATACAAGAGGACATAAGGCATCATCATTTTAGAAACTTAAGGACACTATGTTGCAAGTATGAAGATGTTGTCATTGATGTCAACAAGCTTGTGTTGTCATTGATGATAGTTGTGTAGTAGTTGAGAGAGATTGTTTCTTTGATTAGTTTCATTATGTTGTCATCAATTAATTTTCTGATGTTAACCTCTGGTGAAGCTTTGAAAAGATTCTATTTATGGTTTAGATGTTAAGGATATTGAGAAAACTGATAAAATAAGGAAATAGGGTGTCACAGAGGTGTTCTAGTTTGCATAGGTAATCTATTTTTTCTTTGCATTTATTTTGGGTGAAATATCTCTTTGTGTGGTTTGGATATGTTTGTTAGAGGTGTTTAGATTCTCTATATCCAAAATTTTAGTTTCTAGATCGATGTGCAGAAGAAGTTATGTTCACTAGTGTGTGAATTGGTTTAGCATTGTTACTTATAGAGGTGTTTAGGATAAATGTTCTTGCTCTGCGTTTCTCCATAGTTTCTCTTCAAGTATTGTGATTTTGAAGGTATATTGATGGTGTTGATCTCTTTCCTATATAAAGATCATTTATGGTTTGGTGCTCTAGAAGATAGATGTTAAAGTTGTAGTATTTGGCAATGTAGTTTGAGTGTACTAGGCATGTACATTCTAAAGGTGTAAATTGTTGCAAATAAATTTGATGAATTTCAGGGTGATGGAGGAATATTATAAATCATGATGAAGCATGGTATGTGGTTTACAAGTCATCCTTGGATTTGAGGAAGCTTGTATTTAAAATTTTAATGGTGTTTTCATAGGTAACAACTGACCTAGTGTTTACACTACATTCAAAGATGTTTGAACATTAATGAAGGCATAGTGTGGCATGTGAGAGTCGATTTGGGTCCCAGTTAAGTTTTTTATTGGTCCACTTTCTTTCCTATCCACCATGGGAATTCTTAGTACTTACCTATTTCGAATTTGTAGAGTGTAAAGGTGTATGTAGCTAACTTGAAGATATTTTTCAAGTTGAGGATGGTATAAATGCAAGAAGAGTTGATGCAAGATGAAGTGTGCAATAGAGTTAAGTGTTGTGATGCAAAATTAAGTGTAGAAGTGTGAAATGCATTGTGATCTATAATTAAATATTGTTGAATGTAGTGATCTGAGGTATCTTGGTCTTTTGAAGACCATGAGTGTTGTTGGAGCTATTGTGGTGGATTCTTTGTTACATTCAGAGTGTGTTCTTTGTGTAGCATTATATCTTCTTTCTTCTTTCTATTTTGAAAGTGAGCCAGGGCCATGAGACTTTCTAGATAGTGTCTCCTATTTTGGAAGTGAGCCTCTTTGTTCATTCAACAATTGGTATCAGAGAAAGGTTCCTTAAAAAAATCTTAACTGCTTGAGATTAGATCCAGATGGAAAACAAGAAGGAGATCCCTATGTTTGATGGTATAGACTACGCATTCTGGAAGGAAAAAATGGAAGGCTATTTGATTATCTTGGATTTAAAGTTGCAAAGGTAGTAAAGATTGGATACACCATCTCTACAAATGGACCACACATGAGTGATGGAATCAAGGCCTATGAAATGGATGGTAAGGCAAGGTTTGTTCTTTTGAATAGTCTTGCAAATACTAAACTAGTGAAAGTTATGGATTTGAAAACTACTAAAGAATTTTGGGATAAGCTAGAAAGTATCTATTAAGGATATGATAAGGTTAGGCAAGATAATTTACAAAATTTGAAGGCACATTTAGAGACTTTACAAATGTCTGATGATAAAACAATCACAAGTCACATGCAAAGGGTTAATGAAATGGTAAGTTCAATGAGAGGTCTTGGTGCAAAATTCAAAGAACCTAAAATGGTAAAGAAAATTCTCAAAACTTGTCCTAATTCTTATAGTGAAAAAATTTCTGCTATTGAGGAATTTGTAGATTTTAATACTTACACTAGAGATCAATTGTATTATACATTAACTACATTTGAAATGAGAAAAAATGGTCCAAAAAATGGTGAAAAAGTGGAGACTACTTTCAAGACTAGAAAATAAAAAAAGGTTGAAGATTCATATGGAGATGATCTCGATTATGTAGAGGCTAACTTTGTAAGAAGGATGAAAAAGGGCACTGATAAGTACAAGGGTAAACTACCTTTCAAGTGTTTTAGCTGTAGAAATATAGGTCACTATGCTTGAAGATGTTGAAATAGAGCTATGCACAATAAGAATAAGGAGAACAAAGTGTTATGCCTTGCATAACCACCCCATCTTTTGCCTTGGTCAAAATGGGTCCCCCTTTGTTATGTTTGTACTTGGTTGTTTTGGAAACAAAGTTTGGAGTCTTCTTTTTGCCAATACTTTGTTTTTTCTCTTGTTTCTCTGTAAAAATCGGAACCGGAACTGAATCGGGTTTTGAAAGTTCTTTTGAAACTTGTTTTGGTTTCCATCTCGACAGTCTTTTATTTATGTCTTTTGTTTTGTCTTCAGCAGACCCAGAACCAGAGTGGGTGTAAAATTAGTCTTTACCAAAAATTTCAAAAATAATAATCAACTCCGCCCCCGCCTCCGCTATTTTGACTTTTGGTTTTGGTCTTTATTTTTTTTGTTTAGTTTTGTTATGTCGGTCTTTTGTTTTGCTTTTTGTGTTTGGTTTTGTTTTATGTTTAGTTGGCAGACCCAGAACTGGAATTGGGATGAAGTTTGGAAGTTTTCTTAAAATTTTTGAATCAGTTTCTATTTTAGTTCCACCCCCGCCATTTTTCTAGATCGTTGACTTTTTGACTAAAGTCACACTGTTGTGAAGTGTTGGTTCTCTTTTAGTTCCGACTCCACCTTAATTGCATGTTAATGCATTAATGATAGCTGCTCATGTAGGTAGAAATCTTCAGTTTTACCTTCATATAAGGGTTAAACAAATCATTATTATCATTATTAAGAGATTTGAAGAGCACGAAAGAGTAGCGAAAGAGTTCATTTGAGCGGAAAGATTGAAGGAAGAGAAGATTGTTGCGAGCGAATCAGTTCAGAAGGTTAGCTAGGTTCTTGTGTATTCGAGGTAGGTTTTCTTATTGTTGTTCTTCGTTCTATTTACTGTTGCGTGTTTTGAATATATGTTTGCTCGTGCTCTGAATCATGTCATTTTCAAACAAATTCATGTTTCTTGGCATGCTTGTTTGTTCGGGTCTTGTTTTATTTGGTTTGTCTGGTTATGTTCTTTGTTTCTTTTTCTTTTATGATTAGTTCTTTCTATTTTAGGGCACGGTCGCTTTCACGCTTTAGTCATGATTGCATCGTGTCATTTTGGATTTGTAGTGAGTTAGATTAAATTTAGGTTTTAAATGGTAATTAGGTAGATTAGAAGTTTATAGTGAGGTAGATTAGAGATTTATAGTGAGAGATTTATAGTGAGTTAGGGTTAATTAATTCATCATTTTTTTACTTAGGGTTTTGTCGCGTTTTGCGTGTAGATGGCAAGGTTTAAAATCCGTGCCCTAGTTCTTATCATATTTGTTAGATTAGGGTTTTGTAGGTTTTTGAGTCGCTACATTTAAATGATTAAAATATGATACTCTAGGTTTCAGTCGTTTCCCATGGTCATATGAGTATAGTGTTTAAAGCCTCTTTTCATCTAATATGACCTTGGTTTTAGTCATGAAGTTATAGGTTAATCGATAAAATCTTTGATGACGTCTTGGTCAACCTAGGCAGAGACAGGATCGGAATTGATCTTGAACTGGAGAATTTTGTTTTTATAAAAGGTATCGATTCCATTCTCATCTTGTATCCGGCTTCGCGCATAATGAGAAAATCTTCTTTCAAAATAATGATGACCAAGTCGGAAGCGGAAGCGAAATGGAAATAGAATATGAAAATTGAAAATCCAAAGAAAATAAAATCCATTTTCCATTCTGATCCTGGTTCCGATAACCTTCCCGATTCCGACTCCGAGCCCGTTCATCATTAGTGAAATTTCTATATCGGTTTTGGCTCTGAGTCTGGTAGTGCTGTAAAAAGAAACTATTTTAGGTTGTTTTTTTGCCTGGTTCTGCCTCTGGTGCGTATATGAAAGGTATGGTTTTTAGAGAATGTTTTGGTGTTGATAGCTAAAGATCTAATTAGAGGTTTTGCTTGTAGGAAAGTTGAAATATGTCAGGAACATCAGGGGAAACTGCTCAGAGAAACCAGCCTGCAGAAACATCAAAGGTAGCATCAAAGCCAAAGAAGTTAAAGCCCGAACAAATGCCTTATACCTTAAGGTATAATCACAGGAGTCTGATTGTGCAGGTGAGCAAGGTGGAATTAGATTGGTCGGATATCACTAATACCAATCTGGGTCAATAAAATTTTGAGGAATGGTATTCAGAAGCATTTGACAAGGATATTACACTGACTACGGAAAGAATTGTCAGCTCTAGGTTAGCTCATATCACTTTATTTCCTATATATATCCAGTGCCCAGAGTTAATCATGACAGTTGCAAGCGCTTACAGTCCTGCTACAAGACTATGCATGGATTCACAAGACAATGTGATTATTAATCTCACTCCTCAAGCATTTCAAACTATATTTGATGTTCTAGATCCAAAGAACTTGATGCAATTAAATGAGGCAGAGGCCTTGGAGCAATATAGTAGGTATAAGGGATCGAATAAATCTTGCTTGAACAAGAAGTGGTTGAAGATAGAAAATAAATCTCTAACCAAGCTTGTAGATCAGCCAAAGAGGGCAGATTTCTATGAAGAGGTAGCAAGGTTGATTGTGATGTTGTCTAGGGTGTTTGGAAAGAGGGATGCATTTTACTTCAAGGAGTGGATGTTTCCTTTTATTCAGACTATCTTGAAAGGAGAACAACAGTTTGATTGGTCAATGATTGTTTCTGATGCCATACATGATCAGTTAACCAGGATCAAAGAAACCAAGTGTTTCTTTATGACTTCTTACATTGTATATGCCACAACAAGGTTGGGTGTTTTCCCAAGTTTGAACAGAGTGGGCATAATGGGAGCCTTGGATGGACAAAAGAAGGTATGGGAGCACTATGACCAATTATCTCTTCAGGTTGCTGAGACTCATTTCAGAAGAGTCAATGATGCATTTTTATATGTGGTCATCAATCAATTGAATGGAGATGCAGGATACCGATTAAGTCAAGAAGCCATGGCATTCATTGCTGAATGGGGATGTTGGTACATCCAATACCCCAAATTTACATACTTCAGGTTATTTGGTTTTGAAGGTCATCCACATTTACTTCCAAGGTGCTGCAGTAATAGGATGGTGCTAATGGAGTTTGTATATCAAGCTATTGGAGTTAATGCTCAGTTTGGGATTAAGCATAAAACTGGATGTCATAAATTTCCCATGAAGTTGGGTGAATATAGTTGTCAACACTTGAAGGGAGAAAAGGTGGTCTGTAATGAGTTGATACAGTTGAAATTGGGATTGTATATAGCTCGTAAGTATTTTGATCCGAAGAAGAAGATGTATACCTTGTTACCTTCAGTGTTCACTAGACATTTTAATTTGTTAGAAGACTTTTGGGGTGATTGGCAAGATGAGTATGACTTAAAAAAGAAGAATTATGAAAGATTATCGATCTCACTCATGTCAGAGCTTGGTATTAAAGAAAACATTCCTGACACTTTGGTGGATGATGGAATGGTATTGGATCCATCCTATGAAGCGTTGAACATTGGCACCAAGAGCCTGGATCCAATTGATTGGGATGCTGAAGAAACAATTGATATTAAGAAGATTGGAAGGATAGTGTTGGATAGAAGTGTGCAATGGTTAGTGCTAAGAACTCAAGATTCTCAAGGACCAGTTCTTAAAAAGGGTAAAGGATACAAGAGAATTAAGAGAAAGACACCTCTTAAAGAGCCATTAGAATTCCTTCCTCCGAACATTGAAGAAATAGAGCTTGAGGTGGCAGATGATGGAGAGGAAACACAAGAAGGAGATGTTCTAGTAGGATCTGTTGTTTCAACACCTACATTAGGTGAATCATCCGCCCAAGCCCCACTTACAAGAAAGAAGAGTAAAGAGATTCAAGAAGGAGCTCTTCATAGCATGGCTGAAGCTGAAAAAGGAAAAGGAGGTTGAGGAGCTGATTAAGAAACAACAACAAGAAGAAGCAGAAGCTGAAAAACTTAAGATTTTGGAGGCAGAAAGGTTAGAAAGGGAAAGACTAGAGGCCTTGGAAAAGGAGAAATTGGAAAGGGAAGCTCTAGAAAGAGAAATAATAGAAAAGGAAAGGTTGGAAAAAGAAAGAATAGAGAGAAATCAGTTGGAGGAAGAGAGGTTGAGGAAAGAAGAGGAAGATAAAAAAATACAAGAACAAAAGGATAGACAAGAGGCTGAAAAGCTTGTACATATGCATATACTACAAGAACAAAAAGAGAAGGCAAGGGTTGATCCCAAGTAAATATGCAGCCACCTTCTACAATTATTGCTCCCTCTTCCTCTATGATGACTACTGCTCCAAGTGCTCCTACATGGTTAAAACTGGACCTGCAGAAGAGGGCAGTAATACCATCACAACCTCTCAATTGGGAGGACATGATGAAAGGAATTGAGCAGGAGAGGCCTAAAAAGAAGGCTAAAATTCTACATTCTACCCGACTCATAGACAAAGGAGAAATTATTGCTGAATGTGCCATGCCAATGACAGAAAAGGAGGTAGGGGACATGTAGCTAACAGATTATCAATTAAGTACTGTCAACTTGGGAAGGCCCACTAGGAATCAACAAATGAAGTTGATTGATGTGGTGGCTTCAACAACCAAGTCAAGAATGATCAAGGATAAGCAAAAGAAGGATGAGCTTAAAGCTCAATTGGATCAACTACATTCATTCTTGAAGAGTGTCTCCTCTCCAAAATCACAACTGGTAAAAACCATTGAGACTCCTATTTTGTTAAGCAAAAAGGAGGTAGATGATTTGGTACAAGTGAAAGGCAAGGCGGAGATGGTAGACTGATGGGCAGACAAGTTAAACCGGGAGGTAGGTGCAGTTTTGGTAGAAATTTTTGAAGCCTATAAAGACACAGAAGGGTTAGTTAAAGAAATGTATCAATACATTGAGGCATTGGAGAAACAAGGAGAAGAGTATAAAGAATATAGTGAGAAGTTAGAAAGAGTTAGTGTATTGCCTTTGGCTACTCTTTTGGAGCAATCCATACTTGAGGAAGATAACAAGGATTTTGTGGAGAAAACTTCTTGCATACTCCGTTTTAGGACTGACTTTTTATGTAAGCATAAAAATTAAATTCAAGAGACTGTTAATAATTTAACTGAGCAATTGGAAGAGTTAGAAGTAGTTATTGCCATTATTGTAGATATAAATGCATTTACAAAAGAGGGCATGTCCTTGAATCAAACAAAGGAAAAGTGGGATGAAAGATTCAAAAGACTTATGCAAAAAGAAGATGATGGCGGAGAGTTGATGTTAGATCGACTAGTAGAGGTCAAAGAAGAGATAAAAGTTGTTGGGAGAGAGTTAATGAAAATAAAAAGTATGAAGGAATTTGCTACAGCAGAATTGGATCAAATCAAGTTTGAGGATAGCTGTATTGATGGGCCAAAGATAGATACATTACAACAAGTCTTCACTAGCTATGATGAGTTTATTGCAAATCCAGCTTCGCATGCATGAGTCCTTGCATGCATGATGTTCTCCTTCCTTGCATGTTGCATGCATACAACACTGACAGTCTTGGGGACGCATGACTTCTTTTCTTTATTCTATCTTCTATTTTTAGTTAAGATTGAATGTTTAAATGTAAGAACTCAAGATAAAATTGATCTGAGTTTCCAAGAGAGTCTAGTTCCTAAAAAGGTGGATAACCTAAAATTAGAAGTAGAGTTCAAAATTTTGTATATCTATAAATACCTGATGGGTATCATATTGTAAGGGTCAGCTAATTGAGAATTGGATTGGCTTACCTAATGCTAGGAGATAGAATTTTGTAGTGATTTTACATAGATACATTCACTTGATCTTTTACAGTTAATAGAATTACATGTTTTCTCAAAATATGGTATTTAGAATTAAATTGTTTGTTTGATAAGGCTGATAAGTTATAATCTATTTGTATGCAGTGATTGTGCTGAACATAAGAGTTTCTTGAATGATGAAAGTCATTTGAAGGAATCAGATTTAAGGATTATCTTATTAGATTGTCATTGAGTTGAAGTTATTAAAAATTCTGTTGATTTATAATCTTGATGATAAATGAATGTGTGTTGTTTTGAAACCCTTGAAATATTTGTGAAGAGTAATTGCGAAGTTAATTAAGCACCTAAAATGTATGCAGTGGTATAGATTATGCTATAGATTGTGTCATCTTATGGTTTTATGATCTGTTAGGAAACATTCATTATTGAAGGTATATGTCCAGATACTAGATAAATTTGATTCATACTCACTAGTTTACCCCTTTGTCCTATATTTTTCTTTTATTTAAAAACCCCATTGATTTACAAAAGCAGTAAAAAAAAATGAGTCATTGCTTGAATCTTTTGTTACCAGCATAGGCCCCTTGAATATTATAGTTGCATGAATCGATTGAGTGACACCAAATAGTTGAGAACCAACTACCAAGACCTTGGGAGTTAAGCTACTATATGTTGTCTTTCTTTTTCAGGAGAAATAGAGTAGAAATATTATGATTTAATGTTGTTTGTGTCATCTTCACCATCAACAGAAATTGGCGCTAGAAGGAGGGCCTGAAAGGACAAGCTGGCTTGCAGAAGATCTTTTTCACTGGAGAGATACGAGAGGATTCTTAGATCCTCTACTAATCTTGAACTATTTGAAGAACTTCAAACCCTGATTAGACCTAGACCCCATGCTCATAGGGTAGAGATATCTACGCTACCACCACTGCTTAATCCACCTAGATTTCCACCAAATCCACCCACACCACCACCAAATAGGCCTTTTTCACCACCAATTCGGCCTGCATCACCACCACCTGCCCAACCAATCCCACCAATGGCTTATTTTGTGAATAATCCCTCCCCATTAGGGACTATTCCTAGGGGATTCCATGATTTACCAAAAAACCCAGAGAAGTTCTGTCCAAAGTACATGCATGGAGAATCGAGAAGTGTTGAGGAACACATACATGCATTAAAAGATGCTTGCACATGAGCTCAGGTTGCTCACCAAGATGTGGTATGTAGATTATTTCCTTACTATTTAGGAGATATGGCATATAATTGGTATCTAAATCTACCCCAAGGATCTATTCTGGGTTGGACAGATTTAGAGAATGCTTTTATTAATCAATTTAGGGTTTATGTAGACCCTACCATATTATATCACCAATTTTCCACCATCACAAAGGAACATCATGAACCTTTCCCTTGTTCAACACTAGGTTTCATAGGATGTATCACAGGCTACAAGAGCCTTACTTACTGCCGGAGGCTATGGCCATATAGGTGTATCTGAGAGCTGTTGATCCTTTGATTGGCCTGTTCTTGCAAAGAACTTATCAACCTCCTGAGATTGACTCACTATCTAATATTTATCATTTGGCTGTCAAATTACAACAAGAGATAAGTTTGCAATCTTGAGGGTTAGTAGCAACTCTTCCTCCAATGAATTATCACAGGCCTAATCCATCATTATACAATACTATCCCAGGGATGTCTTATTCCCATTATGGACCTGTACTCGAGTTGCAAGCTCCACCAACTGTGCCCTTCTTTGGCAATAGCATGCACGATTCCTCACATCAAGTTCAACAACAACTGCAAAGTCAACCACAATAAGGGGGAGGATCAACCCATGTCCATTCCCTAGCCATAGTTCAAAATGTGCAAAATGATCAAACTGTTCAACTTACAAGTGAAGTAGAGACTCTCAAAAATACTCTCTCTTAGATGTCAAATGACATGGCACAACTTAGGCAAAACCCTCCTCCCAATAATCAAAACCAGAATTACAACAATCAGGGAGGTTATAACTAGAAGAACCTTGGGAGTTAGGCTACTATATGTTTTCTTTCTTTTTCAGGAGAAATAGAGTAGAAATATTCTGTTTTAATGTTGTTTGTGTCATCTTCATCATCAACACAAAGGTAATATGATCAAGAAAACCTACTATGTTAGAGAAGATGTTGGTATTTCTAATAATGAATCTAATTATCGAGATGTCGATGATAATGATTGCCTGTTTTTGGCTTGAAAACATGAATCTATTGCTGCTAACTTTGAAAGATGTGTGAAAGAAAGTGCTTCAAAAAAGAAGGATAAGACTGAAGGTACTTTGGTATCTTCTTTTCATGCTAGGTAGGATAAGAACTATTGGACAATTGATAGTGGCTACCCAAATCACATGACTAAAGATAAAAGTAAGTTTTTTAAACTTGAAAAATATGATGGAGGACTTGTTAAATTCATAGATGGTTCAGGTGCTAAGATTTGTGGAACAGGTTCAATCAATTTTGATGACAAGAATAATACTAATGATGTTGACTATGTCAAGGGCTTAAGGCATAGCCTTTTGAGTGTTGGAAAAATCTGTAGCAAAGGATACAATCTTAAGTTTTAGGATGATGGATGTGAGATCAAAAATAGGTCTTAAACTATAATTGCTGCTAGAAAGAGGACAGATGGAAATATCTATTATCTCAAGTGTGTTGATGTTCGGTGCTTTATGACTTTGGTTAATGATAACTGGTTATGGAAAAGGAGAATATGTCACATCCATTTTGAAATTTTCGTTAGAATCAGTTTAGTTCAAGTGGTGAGAGATCCGCCAAGGATTACAAAGCCTATCAATGTTGTTTGTAGGGATTGTCAATTTGAAAAAAAAAGAACTAGTTTCAAAGTAAAGGATCAATCTTCTACTAGATTGTTGGAATTGGTACATACAAACATTTGTGTTCCTACAATAGTGAGAAGTCTTCAAGTTGATAGGTATTTCATTCTTTTTATTGATGATTATTTTAGAATGACATGGGTTACCTTTCTTAGAGAGAAATCTAAAGCTCTAGATAGATTTAAAGAATTTAAAGCTATGGTTGAGAATTAAATGATTTGAAGATCAAATGTTTGAGGTCTGTCAGAGGTGGAGAGTTCACTTCTAATGAATTTAACATGTTTTGTTTGATTAATGGAATAAAGAGGCACTTGTCTACCTCTAGGACTCCTTAGTGGAATGGAGTAGATGAAAGGAAAATCAAGACTATTCAAGAAGCCACAAGGACTATGTTGAGAAAATATAACCTATTGGAAGTATACCAGAGAGAATCTAAATACATATTATTGTTTATATACTTAATAGAGTTCAAGAAAAAGCTAACAACACAAAAACTCCATATGATTTGTGGTGTAGAATGATCCCTACTATCAAGTACTTTAGAGTGTTTGGAAGCAAATGATATTAGAAAAAAGGCTAAGAAAGATTGTCAAAAGCGCAAGTGTCAAGGTTGATGAAGACCTATAGAATTTAGTTGTGATAGATGGATATGAGTCAGATTAACCTACTTGTGGAGAAGAAGAAGAAGAAAAAGCTAAAGAAAAAGAAGTGCAAAATGAAGAGGAATAAGCTCCAAAAAAGACTCCTAAGAACCCTAAGTATGTGCAAAGAAATCATTTTGAAGAACAGATCATTGGAGACAAAAAAGGTGTGTTGAAAAGAAGAAGAAGAGCTACTGATCAAGAGGTAAATATGTGTTTACTTTCAAAAATTGAATAAAAAATAGTGATTGAAGCATGCAAAGATGAACATTGGATGAAAGAAATGGAAGAAGAAATTATGCACATTGAGAAGAATCAAACTTGGGAACTTGTTTCCAGACTTGAAAACAAAATATTATTAGAACTAAGTGGGTATTTAGAAACAAGTTGAATAAGAATGAAGAAGTGGTAAGAAACAAGGCAAGGCTTGTGTGTAAAGGCTACTCACGAGTTGAAGGAATATATTTTTGAGGAGAAATTTTCTCTAGTGGCGAGAATGGAAGCTATTAGGATGCTTTTGGCTGAATTGTGACACATAAGGATTTCATATTTTATCAAATGGATGTGAAGTCTTCTTTCTTGAATGGAGAACTAGAAGAAGAGGTATACACAGAAAAATAGGAAGGATTTCAGTTATTAGACAAACTAGATATGGTCTACAAATTGAAGAAAGCATTGTATGGATTGACAAAAGTTCCTAGAGCTTGGTATGCAAGGTTGGATATATATTTTATACAACAAGGATTCAATAAAGGTACTACAAATAGAAATATTTGCTTTAAATTTTTAAAAGATCAAATCTTGATTGTGGTTGTATATGTTGATTAAATAATCTTGGGAGGAAACGAATCTATGTGAAAGAATTTTGAAAAATAAAGGCATGAAGAGTTTGAAATTTCTATGTTTGGGGAGATGAATTTCTTCCTTGGACTACAAATAAATCAGACAGATAAAGGTATTTTCATTTCACAATCAAAGTATGCTAGGGAAATGTTGAAAAAGTTTGGAATGGAAGATTCTAAATTGGTATGTGACCCTATGGTTACTAGTTGTAAGCTAAGCAAGAATGATGAATCTCCTAAGGCCGATCAAATCAAGTATAGATCAATGATTGGCGGACTACTATATCTAGCTGCTACTAAACCGGATATCATGCATGCAGTTTTTCTTGTGGCTAGATTTCAAGAAGATCCTAGAGAGTTAGATATTGTAGTACTGAAAAGAATATTTAGATACTTGAAGGGAAATCTAAATCATGTCTTGTGGTATCCAAAGGATGATGATTATACTCTAAGTGCTTACATAGATGTAGATTAGGCTAGTTGCATATATAACAAGAAAAATACAAGTGGTGGTGCATTATTTCTTGTATGTAGATTGGTTTCATGGAAAAAAAAGAAACAAGATTCATTGTCTTTATCTACTGTAGAGGTAGATTACATTGTATTAGCATCTTTCTAGACATAAGTGTTGTGGATGAGGCAATCTAGTATCACTTTCTAAGAGAGAAGGTTGTAGAGAATGAAGTACAACTTGTGTATGTGCCTACAAAGGACCATGTTGTTAATATATTCACTAAGGATATTCCTAAGAATACTTTTGAGTATCTTTGGGAGAAATTGGGGGTTATTGACCCTCCTTTGAACTAGATGCATAAGGAGATGCATCAGTCTAGTAGATTTTAAGATCCATTCTTTTGTCTAGACTAATGCTAATGGATACCTCTCAGTGGGAGTAGGTAATAGCATTATTGGTTGTAGTCAAGAAGAGTGAGTGTTGTCATTATGTAGTGGTTGCTGATTAGTGCAGTATGGTGTGTGATCATAAGGGGGAGTATAGTGAGCAGTAAAGAAAAATAGTTGCAAAGCAGTCTAATTGATGTCAAAGGAGAAACTTAATTAATTCAAATATTTTGTCCTTTTCCATTGATGTCAAACGGGGGGAAATTAATGTTAAAAATCAAGGTAAAGAGAACCATGTACAAGTTGGGAGGAAGCAATAAGTATGTTGTGAAAGGGGGAGAAAAACATAAAAGGAAATAGGTATGGAGCAAAACTATTGTGTTTGTTGTTGATGGTTTTCAAATCATGCATTTCCATCAATGATAAAGGGGGATATTATCACAAGTATGAGAAATCAGTGTTTTAATTGATGTCAACAAGCTTTCATTGTCACTATTTTCAACTGAATGAGAAGAAGATTGTTGTAAGACCATGTGGTGTCTATGTTGTTGCATTATTTTGTCATTAGTAAGCTACTAGTATCAACCTATAGTGTTGCTTTGATAATATTATATCTATGGATGTATGGTTGAGTTGATAAGTTCCAACTGGTTTTAGAAGTACTCTAGGTGATGAGGATATATTCCTGGTGCTTGGTTTCCAAGTGCTTTTGAGAAATTTTGATAAAAAGAGGAAACAGTGAGTTGCAGTGTGTTTTGGGTTGAAGAGTAGGGTTTTGGTGTTGCTCCACATTTCTTCTAGGTTGAAGATCATCCTATGTATTTTGGATATGTTTATTAGAGGTGTTGTATCCAAAATTTGGTGTGTTGGATCATAGTACAAAATAAGTTGTGTTCACTAGTGTGTGAATTGTGTGTTGATAGTGTTGGTATCCTTCTTCAATCAAATTTTTTTCAAGTTTCATGCTTTAGAAGTTAGTTTATTAAGTTACAATGTATGACAGAGTTGTTTGAATGTACTAGGTATGTACATTCCTTGGGTGAAATTGTTGCAAAGGATTTTATTGGATTTCAAGGTACTTATGGAATATTCCAAATTATGTTCAAGTGATATTTATTGTTTGCAAGTTAATGTTTGATCAAAGGAAGTTTGTACTTAAAATTTTAATGGTGTTTACACTCATTGCGGTGGTTTTTTATTGCTTGTAGAAGTTTGTTGTGGAATGGTGTTATATATTTGGGTCCCAAATAAGGAGTGGTGTGGTCCACCTTCACTTCTATCTACCACGAAAGTGTTTTGGTGCCGACCTAATTTAAATTTACATAATTGATGTGCATAGCCAACCTTGGAGAATGGTTTCAAGGTTGAAGATGATATAAATATGAGTTGCGTTGTTGAGGGATGCAAATAGAGATAATTATGATTCGAATGATGTTAATTTCAGAGTGTTAGAGTACGAATTTGGGAAGTGCAATGTGAGCTTTCATATGTTATTTTGTTGGATGCAATGAGAAAAAGGTGTCTAAAATTTTTCAGAGAAACTGTGAAGGTGTCAAAGATATTCTGGTGGATCTCTTTGGTGCTTTAAGATGGATTTCTCATTGTAACATTCTTCTCTATCTTATTTTCTATTCTGGTAGTGAACCTTTGGTAGTGAGCCTTTCTTTCTATTAGGCAATGAGCCCTCTAGCAATGAGCGCTATTGTATTTGGTATTGATATTACTTTATATTATGAGCTAATCCTCACTATGGTTTTTCCTATATTTTTTTTTCCATATAAATCTAGTGTTCTCTTGTGCATGGTGTTGATTAATTTTTAGTTTCTGCTAATTAATTTTCATGCTGAATTATTATAATAGTTTAAGGGTTAATTGAATGAATGTGGATCTGAATGTTTATGTATATTTTGAAGTTTTATGGTACAACTGATTCACCCCCCTCTCATTTTACTTGTGCATTTAACAATATATTCAAATGGAATGTTTCTAAGTGCAATGATTTTGGAGAAAAAGTTTTAAATTTCACCACTTTTGGCACTTAGGGCTTTTAAGAGAAAGCGTCAACACAATGTAGTCTAGAACAATCTGGTATGTTGGGATGCAAAATGGGACCTTACCTAGCATAAACACACCCACCTAAATGTGTTGGCACTATCAATGCAGCCCCATGATGAACATAAAAAAAAGTATGACTCTTGACAAGTCTTTACTAAATTCATTTGATACTTATTAAACATTTCAAAAATTATCGCTACAGTCAAGTGGATTGGATATTTCAAAAATTGAGAAAGGTTATTATGGAGGGAACATAAATGACCCTATACCTTCAAACAAAATTTTTGCAGGTGCCACAATTTTTGAGAAATAGCCCGCCAAATTTTTTCACTTTTTGGCAGTTAGGGCTCTTGAGATAAAGTGTCAACACAATGTAGCCTTCAAGCGAGATGGGGTGTGAAATAGGAAATTTTATACCATAAACCTAGCCATTTGGACATGTTGGAATTGTTAGTTTATCCCTAGAGTGCACTAAATGCTAATTTATGATAGTCATAATAAATTTATGATATTCCTAATGAATTTATGACTAACCTAATGATTCTATAACCATCGAAATGTCAAGTTATGATTGCCCTAATGAATTTATGATAGTCTTAATAAACCTTAGACCATTATAATGAAGTTATGAAAGTCCTAATGAACCTATAACCATCACAATGTCAAGTTATGATTTCCCTGATGAATTTATGACTACTCCATTTAACCTAAGCTTGTCATAATGAACCTATGACTATCCTAATTTAGACCTTATAAGTTTCTAAAAAAAGTCATTTATTCTTTTTAATAAGTTAAAAAGTACCCCCAACTCATGCTAAAGTTCATGAAACTAAATCTAAATAACACCCTTGATATTTGAAGTGTATTTTTGTTATTCCCTTAGGCCTTAATGCATTTACAACTCATAGAAAACATAAATTCATGATACAAACTAATTAAAATAAAACATGAAAATATGCACTTTTTTTTTTTTCATAGATAGGGATCTTGAATCATGAATGATTCAAATAGGGAAAATGATTTAAAATAAATATAATGTCTTATTACTGCATAGATATTAGAGTAAGAAAACAAAGAAATGCCAATTGATGTATACCCAAAAGCAATAATATCAACACCAATTTAGTAATAAATAAATTGAGAAAATAAGAGATAATAATGTAGATTCTTCATAACTCAAACATATGAGTAAATTTATATTCAATTTGTTGCAAACCCATAATAGAGTAACTAATATTTAGGAAACCATCAAGAAAAACTATGAAAGTGTGAAGAGAACAAACATATATTAAAACATAAATTGAGAAGGATAAAAATATTTTCCTCAAACCATACATGAAAAATTCCAACTATTTAACATTTAGAAACACTCCCATTGGATTGATACTCTAAAAAAAAGTCTTCATAAAAATCTAAAAAAACACAAATTTTAAGTAAACATGCAAAACCTACAAAATCATCCATGTCAAATATATTTATGTAAATTTAAACCAATTTTTCATCTTCAATACCCACAAGTCTAACAAAATAAAAATAATTGAATATTATAGATAAGCATAACATAGATTTTTAATTAAAAATTTATAAATCCCCCATATCTATTCAATATAAATTTGAAAAATGCAAGTAATACCATCCAAAAAGAAGAGGTTTTTTATAAATTTCAATCCACCAAATCTTCCAAATCCATAACCACTATCATGTATGTGCATACAAAGTAATTAGGATGTTCTAGGAGCTTCTAGATAATAAAATTACCAACTTCATAACCTGCATACATTTGAGGCTAATAAAATATTGATTTCTAATGAAAAGGGATAAAATCAATAATCCAATATAGGTACACCAATTGTAGCCTATAAAATCAATTCTCTCTCATGTATCTAAAGAGCCAAATCTAGGCACCCAACATAAGAACTCTATTGCACATGATCACAAAATGAGATTACTTAGCCACCATACAAGAGGGTTGTTCCATAATAGAAAATGGAATCTCCAAGTCAACACCATACATATGCAACCAAATGACCAACCAAAAAATCAACTATGTAATACTTACACTAAAAAAATAATCTATACTATATGTATGCACAACTATTCCCATATAGTGGAATCAAGACATTGATTTATTTCCTATATGAACCCTTAAAGGAAACAAATATAGAATTTATATCTAATTAAATTATAGTAGCATAATGGAATGTAAATTAACATTATATGTTATGTTGGCCTAATCATTGCACCAAAAGATCGACCTATCAATCCCCAATACAAGCATCTGTTAAGATCCATGAGATGTGGTTAAACCATGTTGTGAACCTAAAGGGAGATGCTGGCAGTTAGTCCAACAATCCCCCCTCAATGTCACCTAAGGGGTTCAAACTCATGACCAACTCTGATACCAATTATTGGCCTTGTCGTTGCACCAAAATATTGACCTTTCAATGCCTAATACAAGCATTAGTTAAGATCCACGGGAGGCGGTTAAACCATGTCGTGAACCCAAAGGGAGATGCTAGTGGTTAGTCCAACATGATCTTCCAAATTCTTATACACATAGTACTAAGGTTTACACGTAGAAATAGAGTTCTTATGTTGGTATTTTCTAATCAAGATTAGTTTTATGATACATATTTTAATAAACAAAATAAAGTGACCAGTAGCTTGACTTTACAAATCTAATGTACATATTTATAATTCAGCTTGAATTTAATATTTTTTTAATTACAATCAATCCAAGGAACCATACGGGCCTGCTCTAATCTTTAATATGTCAAGTATTGCCTCATGATCAGACTCATGGGCCTTCCTCAATTTCTTGTTCAATGGTCTACCCCCATATTTTATCAAATGAACATTGGATGCCACAACAAGGTTTGATAAATGAAGAATCTTCCAATACATGTCAAAGTCCTCAAACAGCTACACACCAGACTTCTTAATTAGGGACCTTTTAAGCCATGTTCCAATAACAAGAACCGACCCTACAAGATATTCGATGTTTTATCCATCTATAACAAGGGCCTCTAATTTAGTTTTAGCCTCAACATACTGACACAATTAATAATATATTCCCTCTTCATTGTCTTCATCTACAATAACTACATAAACATGCCCTAAATTGATATGTGCATCTAATTAGATGATTTAGTCAACATTACAAAAATACTACAAAGTAAGAAAAATTAGGAATTTAAAAAACTATGTAAGTAGATATATTACTTGGTTGAAATAGATTTGATATGTAATCAAAATCAATCAATGATTCTATCTTTGTGATTTTTAGTATCATCGAGAGTTGATATGTCTCAAATAGGTTTAGAATTCTTCAAAACCATTCATCAACCCACTCCTTTGACTCACACTCATTCTAGGCTTGATTTGTACATGAAGAACAAAAACATACCATCTTTTGCATATAGATACTCCATGAACCTACATTAGAGCTTCTAAAAGTTTGTGTGTCACTCGATCTTGTCAAAGTACAACAATCCTCATATCTTGCAATGTTAGTATCATCTACCAACCAAAAAATTCTATCAACTAAATATTTACATTCATTACCTAGACCCATTGTAGCATTACACCACTCAATGATAGATTTCACATATTTCAACTTTGCATTATCTTTATACTTTAACTCTTCTCATGCTAAGGCTCTTTTAATACATGATCCTACACCATTATCCTCCCCTTTCCATGCCTAACCTTAGAGAAATTCCACATATGTTGAACACCAGTGATCTTATGCACCATTCTCAAGAAATAAAATATCTAGGAGTTCTTGAATTGTGATGTACAATTATCTGACCATATGATATGCTCACAAAATGATATGCCCCTACTAGCCAAACCACTATAGAGCATCTAAAAGAACCCTTGCATGAACTCTGTAGAATGTGTGTGATCATTGCTAATGTAAAAATGGCACTCCCTCAATTAATTCCTATTATCCTCTATACTATCACCTACATTAATTAATGCTATATGCACAAATATAGCAACCTGCATGGAGTTTTAATACTACAACTGCACCTCATTCTGTGGAACTGTAGTGTGTAGTTATTTGTAAAGTCAAAAAATCAAATGATGGTATGAAGTGGAAATGTGTCCTTGCATAACCTAAATTGCAAGTCCAACCATCGAGCTCTATTGGTATGCCTTGCATACTTATACACTATATTCTCACAAAAAATTCCCATAAACTAACAAATTGTAATATTTTCACTAACAATTTCATAATTTTTTGCTTCTTTACCATCTTTTAGATTGTGGGCCATTGTCTTGTATTTTTCCAAATTCTACAAGTTCATTTTCAATTGCATGTGTACTATCCATATCTTCACAAATTGGAAAATGTTGTAAGCCACCAATGAACACACGTGCAATCTAAGCATAAGTTCTTGTAAAAAATTGGCCATCTACTCTTTCACATAAAATGCTAGATATGAAATCCCTTGAAGATAAAAGTGGAGCCCTTATGTTGCATTCTTACAAAATATTGTTAGTATGAAAATCTACACATATGTCAATAAACATCATAATGATTAAAAAATTGAATATGTACTCTACAAAAATAAGTTGTGCATGTATGATTTATTTTTACATAAAAAGGATTTGTCATTTAAAAATATCTTTGACTAATTTTAATTTGAGGATACATCTCTTGAAATTTTACAAAAAAATTGTGTTTGAGTCATATCCAAAAAATGCTTCGGATGTGGATCACGGATTTGACTCCAAATACCTTTTATTGGGAGAGACCCTTGTGTTATTCTTCCAAAATTCATCAATTAGGGATCTCAAGGATTCGATAATTGCTTTATCTTTTTATGGTATTCTATTAGAGAATTCCCATAGTTCATTTTTATTTGGATCCTCCACTCTTTGACACCTTCCCATGGATCTCATTAGAGATGATATACTTATTTTTAATGTTTTACTTGTCTTTGTAATGATGTGAGATTTCTTGGTTTGATTGCTTAGCATTGTTGATGTCATGACATGTCAGGTGACATTACTATCTTTCATTAGTGAGGTAGAACTCCCACTCTCATATGACCTCATTAGATTCTTTACAATAGATTTCTCACTTGAATAATCTAATTTTCTTTGCCCAAGAATCTTCATCATAGTCCTAAATTTTAGTTGTCTCATCATTTCAACAAATATTTGTCATCTTCTAGTCTCATTTAACTTCTCAAAAATATTCTCCATATCCTCTTAGCATATCCTTGAATATTACACTTTGGAATCTTATCAACCATTGGTTTCAAAATATTAGCATCAATATCAATGAAATACTTACGATTTATATATAAAAATCTAGGAGGTGTTCTCAAAGTTAGAGTTTCTTCAACATTAGGAATTCCAATAATATTGGGGATAGATGGTGTACCTTCAATTGGAGATGAAAAGGATTATGCACCTTGAAATTGAGATGTAAAATATGGTGTACCTTCAACTTGAGATGTGGAAGATGGAGTGTCTCCAACTTGAGATGTGAATTTTCATATAATTTAAACATGAAATGTTGTAGATGGTGTTCCTTCAACTTGACTTATGGTAGATGGCATGCCCCCAACTTCAAGATTTGATTGTTTCATTGCATGGAGGTTTTGCATCTACTTCCTTTTGATGCCAATTCCACATCTCTCTTACATTGTATGAATGTTTCAAGTTCCTATTGAATAGGCATACTTATTTTATGGTGTTCAATTTCATTCATTTAGGAAGTTATCTCATTATTTCTCTTTTCTTTACATTCTTGGCTTCACACTCATATGGTGTTAGAGTCCTTGGTCGTTTCCTCAACATGGTGATGAATTCTACATGTATGAAAGATTAAGAAAGGTTAACCAAATTTAAGTAATGTTCACAAATACAAAAAGAACACTATCAAATGAAAAAAATTACAATTGAACTATGTGAGAAGGTGACAAGAACAAAATGAATAAAGATAAATAGAACGCACCTTCAAATTTGAGATTCAATATTGCAATTTGCAAATTATGTCATGCTCTTTCGTTTTTTGCTTCAAAATCCTTATTTTGCAACTTTTTATGCAACTTTATTCGAATTCAATGTTGAATTCAATGTAAATCTAATAGGATAGTAAAAATTATGAAAAGAATGGGTCTATATTCTCAAATCTAAATAAAAAAACTCATAATAAACATTTTTTTGAGCACTTGGAATACTGAGAGGAGGGTGAATTAGTATTATCTAAAATTCATTAACTTGATCAACTTAAACATGCATTCAAAGAATCTCATCAAACTTGCAGAAATGGAAAGGAAAAATTAAAGCATGCATCACATCAATAGACACAAGAACACCAGATTTACATGGAAAACCCTAGGAAGTGAAAAAACATGGTGAGGATTTGTAAAGTGTGAAACTCTTAAATTCAAACAACGACAATACTTTTAAATAAATTTATTATATTCAAAAGAAAGTCGACACTTCATTCATTAGACATCATAAAATCCAATCGATTTCAAAATAATGACTTAAAGTCGATAAGAAGATTCATAATATTTCCAATTAGATTCATACATGTGTCATCTTACACGACATTGATAATGATACAAAAGTAATTGTAATATAAGTTTACATTTTGAGACTTAGGCATTATGTCACCTTAAGCTCTACAATACATAATTTAAGAATTGATTAATACATAAATGAAGAAAACATCATTTGATCTTTAATCCTTATCTTATCTTCAATGATGAAGACGAGAACAAGAATCAGGCACTTTTTCTGCCCAACCTCAAAGCTTACACTTCCCCAGAATTCCTTAGTCATTCAAAGAATACCCGACCCTACACGAATTGCTTAGCAAAAAGCAGTCGACAAGCAAGATGGAATCTGATGTGTGCCTAGTATAACTAGTAATTCCACAAGCATTTTCAATTTTCTAATTCATTTAAGAAACAAGCAAGTTCGATACTAGGATATGGTAGAGAGATAAATATTCCATCCATTTCAATGGTTCTTAAGTTACTTGGCCAAGTAAAATTTCATGCACGACAAATAAAAGTAGATTTGGAAAAGCAAAACTACGCTCTCTATAAACCCATATTCGACACCCGTCCCAGAAGGTAACTTTCCAAACACATGTCATGCACATTCATTTATCAAGCATGCATGATTCCATTCTAATAAATAAAATATCCATCTTTCACAAACACATGAACTGCAATTTTATATTCAAGCAAACATGATTTTTGAATACAACAATTTCTTGGTTTTAAATCACAAATAACATTATGTTCATATCTAAAATAATTAATAGATACAATAAAAGAAGGTGTATCTCAAGTATGTAATCTAAGTACATATAAAATCAGAATAAACGAGCACACATTCTTTCGGTTCATTTACTCATGAAATTTAATCACAAATCAATATAATCCTCTTCTAATTTGTTTAATTTCAAAGTAATTACATTTTTACTTTACTTTCTTTTCTGTTTTTTTTTTTTTTTTCAAATTTCCCTAACTATCTCTTTTAAAAATGTAAACACCTCTCAATTTCTTCTATTTCATAGAAATTTTTAGTTTCATTTCCATAGAATTATCAAATTTCATTCTTACTTTTCAAGCGTAAATCTTTACACAAAATTTATTTAATCTTGTCATTCTAGAAACATTCAACAATTTTATTTAATTCAAAATCAATATCTTTTTTTTTTGTTTCTATTATTTTGAAAGTAATATCTCTCTGACAGTTTGATATTTTTGAAGCATTTCTAGATCTATATGAAATATATGTTTTTCTGTGTGAATCTTAAATAAACCAAAATTTCCTAAAATAATAAATCTACTGTCTCTTGTTCATTTTCTGTTCAAGATCATTCTACAATTTTCTGTTCAGATCTATACTTTGTCTTCACTAAAATCTCAGTCTTGTTTTTAATCTTTTTCTTTTCATTTTGATAAAAACAGTGATAATTTCCAATAGATAATTATATCAGAATGAAAGAAAACAATTAAACTCGGGTATTAAAGAGATTGTAGATTTAAGAAATAACTAGTTATCATTTAAATCTACCTGTGTTTCCTGAATCTGGTTTGTTTTGCTTCCTCTGTCAATTTTCTATTCTATTTTTTTGCTATGAATTTCCTCTATCTTCTGACATTCTTGAATCAGTAATATATGTTTCCTTCCTTCCTTCCTCATGCACTTGGGAGAAAAACCAATTAAAAATAATATATAGAATTCCCTTATTCTGGCCGCACCTATCTTTTGGTCATGCCTGGGAAGATATCCATCTTTTATTTTGTTACTCTTACCTCTCCCTATCCTCCACTAGCCACACCTTGCCTTCTTTCACTTTCCTTTCTAAGACCTCTCTCCCTCCTTCCATTCACTGGTTGTTGTTTCCTCTCTTCCCTTATTCTGGCACATGGGAGATATTCTTTAATAAAGTTTAAGAAATAGAAGTCAGTCTCCTTCCTACTTGTTGCGCCTACCTTTGTACTCCCTTGTGCACCTCACTTTCTCCTCACACTGCCCTGTTGGCCATGCCTCCCCTCTATCTTATCCCATTCCTATTGGTCGTGCACCCTCTGCTTCCTCATGCATTCAAAACCACCTATTTCTCTCCTTTCTTGCCGCACCCTATCTCCTTTCTACCTGATTCAAAGGTTCTATCTCCCTCCATACTCGCCACATGGGTTTGAGAAGATTATCGATCAAGAAGTTTACCAATATCCTAGCCGCGCATGGAAAATGAAGGTGAATAAAATCAAGATAAATAAAGCTCTCCCTGATTCCTACACATGCAAGGTGAGTAGTATCTAAACAATATCAAATTCCCTTTTTATTTGTTGGTCGCGGCTCCCTCTAAAATCAGATAAATCCCATAAAAATATTTATAAAGACTGTGTGTTTCTATCCAACTCCCTCTCAAAATGGATTTACTCTTCCTGTTCTGATTCCAATTTCCTCTCTCCCAATTTCATGCAAAAATGGTGGAGTCACCAATAAATCAAATACACTTTTTATGTTTTTATCTTCAGAACTCCAAGTTTCTCTCTTTGATTGCATGAAAATTCATTGAAAGGTGTTTGTTTTCCAATTGATAACTATTGTTTCAATTTCTATTTTTGAATTTCAACTTTGAACGTATTGAGGTTTTCTCTTTTTCATTAAACAACTAATTTTAATATAAATATTTATTTAAACCTTTATTTCTTAGTATTTTAAATAACTTAATTTAATATATATAATTATTTAAATATATATTTCTACTCTGTTTTCACATAACAACATAATTTAATCAAATTGACTAAACTTTTCGCAAATAAATCAATCTTTTCATTTCAAAGAGCAACATATTCATTTTCACACAAATTTGAACAATCAAACAAACTTGTTAAAAATTTCCAAACAATAATCATCACGAAAAACATATTAAAATAACTAAGTGGTGTGTGAGATTCCATCATCCTTATTAACATCTAATGGATAAAATGACTCTATCCGATTGATGTTCTCACCTTCATTCATGTTCACCTGTTCCTGCATTCACTTGCACTCGAATTTTCATCAGCAATGACAAACCCCAAATTTAATAAAAATGCATTTCAAATCATTTCATTTGCATTTGCATTTAAATTTAAATTTAAATCCCACTTCCAATTTCAATTTTTAATTTCACTTTAATTTAAATAATCATTTAACATAATAATTAACAATCTCATGATTAATAATTGCATTTAAATAATCAACAAGATCAGTAGGTGACAGGATTAGCTCACAATATATTATAATTGGTTATGATGGATTACAAAATGGAGGAATCATTTTCCAAGCACTCACTATCCAGAAAGAATGACTCACCACCAAGGGCTCATTTTACAAATGATTCATTGTCTAGAATAGAAAAGAGAGTAGAATAATGGCTCACTGCTAGATTTTGAACTGCTAACAATGCATTTACAACATGCTAAAGATACAATTCTAATTAAGCTCAAAAAACTAACTTTAAACACTTTATACTTCACCAGTATAACCTTTCACATTTCACTCCACATCACATCTCTCTCACAATCTCTACAATTCCTCACACGCTAAATCAACCTTCTATATATACCACAAACACCCACAACATCAATTAGGTCATCCTAATTGCATGAACCATGTAACACCATGCCCTATCAACCCAAAAAACATCACACATGAGTGGAAGGAACCAAAATGTGTTCTTCATCAAAATAGGTTAGAATGACATGTAATCACTCCCATGAATCTACTTGTTACATAACTCAAATTTGCATGACCCCAAAACCCTTAGGTTGACACCTCATAGGAAAATTAATGAAGCAAAAATTGAATGAACAAATTGTTCATCCACAAATTGACATGCAAACCACAAAATCACTTGCCACTTGGAGTGTACAGACTTTTGACATACTCAAACACTTTCTCAAAACTGTACAACATAATAATTGTCCATGGTGGAATGTGAAGCATTCCAATATGCACTTTGCACCTATAAATTTTCTATTACTAAGCCAATACACTATTATCAATATCTTCAGCTGCAGAAGACATACAACCCTAAAAATATGGATATATACCAATTCAAAAAATTCCATTATTACCTATAAACTACATGATAGGATGATGCAAAGTGGACCACAAAATTATTCCTCTATTTTACTAAAAATGCATTGGGACTTACCCAATTTCCTTAAACACACTTGGTCTACTTCCAAACTATATACATATTGATATACCATCATTTTTAAAATGGTTTTCCATCAATGACAACACCATATTCTACCATGCTCATGTTGCCAACAATCTCCCCTTTTATCATTAATGGCAACACACTTCTCTAAAATACTCTCCAAAACATTCTCCCCCTTTGAAATCAAGGGCAAAGGGTACCAAAAATATAATTCTCTTCTTTAATCTCCCTTACTAATATATTTACATGAGAGTAGCTTCTATATTATCCATCACCAAAAATTTACCACAACTCCATCTACTAACTGTGCATATGTACATTGAAATCAAAAAATTACATATACAAATAAAAAATATACACCTTAACTAGATGAGGATAAAATACCTTGATATGACACCTTCAATTTTTCAAGGTGTTCCTCCCAATCCTTCTTTGCAAAGGAAATCATATGACACTAATTTTCAAATTGGACATGAAGGTCTTCTCCTTTCGGAGAACTAGGAACTAGATACTTTTGCACAATCTTCTCAACATCAGCTAAAAATTTAGTTAAGTAAGTCTTGCACTTACCATGTCTTTGAGCTGACTATACTACTTTTTTTATTTTCTCATTTCATTCTTGTAGTAGAAAGAATTGGCCATGTATATTTTCAATGATAGCTCTTGTAGCTCCATCTTCATCACTCACTGGATCATAAGCACCTAAGGCTTGAGAAATTTTAGACTCAATTGAGTCCATCTAATCCTTAATGCTCCTTGTAGAGACTGGCCACTTCAAATAGTATTAAAATAATTTTTTGGCTTCATCCAAACACTTCTTAACATCCTCCAAGTTGCCTTGCAGCTTGGTATGTGTAGTACCACACTTATTAGAAACATCAACTAACCTTTTATCATTGAATTTATTTTCCATTTCCTTCTTGTTGGTGAAAAGATTTGTCCTTTATATGATTAAATGCAAAATGACTCTATAATGCCCCAAAAAATACTAATCAACCCACAACAGTTGGGGAGATTTACGTTGCATTGGTAATCTTCCTCTAAATTTTAATTGAAGTCTAGCTCCCTCTTCTAATATAGTTTTGATTTTTAAAATATATAAAAGTGGGGGTATGCTTTTGACCAGAAAGAAGGAAAGGAAAACTAGCACCTACTCATAGCCATGAAATAGATGAAAACAAAAATACCTTGAAATTAAAGAAACTACTTCAATTTTGAAATAGACTATCAAAAAATTAATATTGTAGCTCATAGACTAGACTACCAAAGCTTGTTGACTCAAATAAATTATATAATATTAACATTTGATACAAATAAATGAATCAAACACCAATAAAAATCACATCCTCACAAGGAAGGAATATCCAAATTTTTATCTAAGCTCATAGACTTATCCATAAAAATTAATATCTAAATCTTAATTTACTACACATAGACAATAAACATTCACATCAATATATTAAAACTACAAAATTTGATCCTTCTATTATGATTGATTCTCACTCATGCATGACACTACAAGGGGGATCAAAATGTCAAACCCCTACAATATCCAATGAAGGGATATTTAAAATTTTACATTGTAATGGTTAGGATTTCTTGAAAACTGATTCTTAGATACCAAACGTCATCTATTCGAATAAAAGGTTGATGGGAAATCGAATTGCTAATTTTAAGGATGGTTATGATTATTGCACATTTTCGTATTGATATGACAAGAGAATGAATCATTACTTGTTGTAAGTAGACCATGTGGCCTACTTCCGTGCAAAATATATACCACCTTTAATTTCTAGAGACTGTTGGAAAGCCACCTAAGGTTGCTTTGATGTGATTTATGCAAATGCAAAGGATTTCATCATTGTCTGCATCCAAATCACTAAATTTCCATCACATCACCTTTCTTAAGTTCATTGAGTTCAAATAAATTTAGATGTAATTTTAGCATTAATTGATTCCAAGCAATCTTTGCCAATTTACCTTCACAACTCTATAAATTAACTTCACCACTATTCATCTACACAATACTAATTTATGCTTCTCGTATGTTGAGTTCATCAAATGAAGTGGTTGTGGAGGGTATTAAGTGTAGTGTCATTTTTAGGTTGGTGATAGACGAACTTAGAGAAATCTTCTAGATCCACAATGATGTGAAGGAAGTGATTCGTAAAATCATTTGCGAGCACTTCATGTCCTAGGTGCACATCCACAATTCCAATCTACTCAAGTTTTTCCTATATAACATCCTATGCATCTCTATAAGTTTCAAATGGGGGTTACGATATATTGAGCATCTAGTTTGGCCATGATATCTGATATGCATTGAAGACACTTTGAGAGGCCTCTCTCTTCACCTACATGTGGGCTTAGTTGGTGACGTGATTTATACCGCTTCGACATTGCACAATGGATGGGCTAGTCAGGCCATCACCTTGTTGTGTGCTAGTTTCGAGTGTAACAACATGGAGACGTTTTCCTACTTTGTTGGGTTTAATGAGAACCTCTTCTCCCCTTTGCAAATAGAGAATATACAAGAATTAATTGAGGCTATTAGAGTCCTCATATTTACTCTCTACAACTAAGACCTCTTGTGTTGTGAAACCCCTCTTTTTTTCAATGTAATATAGAATATTTTTAATGATAAATACATAAATATATCTCTCCTGTTGGCTTTCAAAATGTTCTGTATTATTGGAATGTCTTGGAAATCCTTTTTTCTTTCATGTATTTTGTTTATAACCTTTCATTTTATGCTCATGGTGAATGATTTTAGTCTTCATTGATGAAAACCTTTATTTCTATAAGCAACCTTCCTTTTTGCAATTATATCATTGAAAAGACGAAAATTGTTGTTTCCCCCTCTTTCGCTTCTAGGGTTTTGGACCAAAAAGGAGAGAGACCAATTTCCTCTCTTTTCATTCAAGAAAAAGCCCATGATATTTCAATGCAAAGGAGATTGAAATCTAGCAAAGGGACTGTTCTAGGGAATTGAATGATGTCAAATGAGGGGTTCACCACCAACTGTAAGCTTGGAAGAGACAATGAGTTGCAAAACACTATGTGATATGCAAGATGGCCTAGAAATATGAACAAGATGCAGTAAAAAGCTATGAGACTGAAAGTGTGCACCTAGAAGATTGAAGAAGGAAGAATAGAGGTTTGGATCATTAAAAAAACTACTGTAGAAGTTGATCGAGACTCATTTTCCAAGTTGGGCAAATCAGTCCAGTTTTTGGGAAAACGTGCTAGAGCAGGTTTCATCCAAAAGGGTATCCAAATCTGTAAAAATCCTAATTAGCCTATATAGTGGGACTCATTCGCCAATAGTGGTGAATCAATCCACTTCTACTTTTTCAGAAGTTTTGAATTGGATTATGTGTCTCTTGGTCTACTCTACTCTTTTTGACTAGTTTCTAGATCTGAATCTATAAAATACCACCTATAGGTCTTCTCTAAGCTTCTCCAAGGTTGAATGACAACTATGACAACTTTTCTCTAACTTTGCTTCTTGACAAATCTGCAACCTAGACCTACAATTCAAACACAAGAAGAGGGGAAAATGTTGTGGGGTTAGAGAATAGGTTTTTTCCCTGGTCAAACCCCTTGTTGGTAATCAAACCTTGAAATGAAAGAAAATGTAAAGGGAGAATTATGAATGAAGAAAAGATAATGTTGCAACTCACCAAACCCTAGAAATTAGGTGTTGCAATTATGTTTGAAATGGATGCAATGGATTATTGCTTGATGTTGATAGATCTTGAATGTAATTCTTGCTTGAATCATGAACTCTACATCACAATTGTTAGCACAATAAAGAAATGAAGAATGCAATCTGTAGACACCAAAAATTGGTCTAGACCTGCGAGTACACATTCGACATAATTTTCTATAGTCCGTGGTCATGATTAAATAATATTTATTATTTAATTAACCTTTCTAACACATATTTCCTCTATTAATTAAATACCCCTTTTTAATTAATTCATAAATGACCTTTATTCAACTTGGATAATTAAATAAATCATATTTATTTAATTATGTCCCTAACTAATTAATTATTCCCCCTTTATCTATCAATTAAATAATTTATTATTTAATTAACCCCTTTATCATACTTCCTTCTTAATTAAATATTTATTATTTAATTATTCATTTAACCCCCTTTATCTATAATTAAATATTTATTATTTAATTATTCAATTTATCCTTTTCATATAGTCAAATTAAATAAATTATCTTTATTTATTTTAATTTAATTCAATTCATTTTTAAATGTTGAATTAAATTAACATTTAATTCATTTATTTAAATTATTTATGTCACATTCTTCTATTAATTAGTTATCTATGTCATTTACTCACCTTCTGACTCGAGATCTATTTTTAGTTCTCCAGTTATCTCCGGATTCAACACCTGTTTATCTCTGTGAGAAGACTCTCCGTCACAACTAGTCGATTAACTAGTTCTAACTCCTGGTTGCATTCGAATGCATTATTCTTCGAGTTCTAACTTTGTCTTTGACATACAAAGTCTATTTCTTTTATTTTCGAAGACTCTTAACTGAAGATTTAAACTCACGTTCTAAATTAGTCTTTATCCTGCAGTCTTTTCTGACTCATGTTCTAACTCACATTCTATCTGAGACAGAACTCACATCGCATGGCATTCATCAATCTCATCCGTCGATCTCTCTGCCAATCTGAGCCGATCATTTGGAAACCCAAAATCTATAAAATGGCCTGTCATTATCTTTATTCCACCTCCCGAAATCATACACTTTTGACAAGAAACTTATCTTTGATATTTTGCTTAGACATTCGACGAAGTTATGCTTGCATTCAAACACATAAATTTGAGGGAAAGAATATCGAAAAGGAAAAATGGAGAAGACCAACCAATATAATTCGAAGGAGTGAACGCATATTTAGTGAGAGCTTCCCATTAATTTGTTTTAGTTTATTATGTTTACTTATTCGTTCTTTGTTGTTTGATTTTAGATTATTATTTAGATTAGGATTAACATTGTTATTCCAATTTGTAGATTGTCTTTATTCGTAGATCTTTAACCTATGTTACATTTGGTGAACCCGAAGTGAACAAGCTTCAAAATTCACACATCTTTTCGTCTTTCCGTTTTCCATTTTTCTGTTTTTGCAGGTTATCGTACGGTGCACCACATTTGTTCGACACAACGACGCATCTATATCCATGAGCCGCATCTGCTAAGAATAGCGATGCAACTGTAAGTCCGCACTGCATCCACCTATCAACAATTCCCAAACCGCATCCATGTGTCAACATTGACCTGCATCTATGACTCGAAACGCCGCATCTGCCTGGTAATCAATTTTCATTTTTTTAGTCATTTCCATACATTCATTTTTCATTTTTCGCTAATGTTTGGCTACAGCTTTGTTAAGGTGGATTAACCTAGTGTTTGCAGGATGAAGCATAGAAGACCGTAAAAACACAAACCATTGTTTTTTGCAAGACGAAAGTTGAAGACACCAAAAAACATGAACTACTAATCAATTCACATGTAGGAGCTTATTCCTTTATCTTTATTTATTTAGCAAGCTTTTTATTTGGTAGATAGATAATTGTCATGTGGATTAAAAAGAACTTTCTATTTGGTAGATAGATAAATATCATTTGGATTAAAAAGAATCACTGTCTACTTTGTCTGGTACGTTGCACATATTTTTCACCCTTACGATTTAGTATATCGGAGTATCCTCTCCCCTTGTGCATTCATGCGATCCTGGGTGTAAGAGAAATAGTTACCGACTCTAGAACTTGGGCCTGTCTTGGTGGGAAAAATTACTCACCCCAAGACGACTCAGACTGGTAACACACTTTAGCCAGCGACTTCCACCCGGTATATAAAAATGGATTTCTAGGAGAAACCCCAAAAATCATGCACACTATTTCGATGAGATGGACAGAAATGGACTCTCACCGATGTTGGATAGTGCCCCATGAATGGAATGCTCTTATTAAACACCTTGTTGTAGATTTACCAAAATCCTACCTACTTGTTGGCGTGTCAGGGTCGGCCATGTGAAGTCATCTTACATTCTTACAGTTTATGTGTGGAAATGAGATGTATGCCATGGGAGTTTCATGGGTACAGTAGCTTGGATGCCCTGTATAAGTGTGTGTAGTGGAGGAGAGCCAGTGGGGTCAAGCTACTAGTCATTCGCCATAAATATGCATAGCTGGAGAAATCTAAGTAAGAACTCAACAAGTATTGTCCAAAAAGCCTAGGTTGTAAATGTTTTTCGAGTCTTAACAGTTCTATCATCACAAACTGAAAATACATTGATTGCTATGTTTATTTTTTTATGTATTCACCAAAATCTTGATCAACAAATGGAGTTAGTCAAAACAACTTTCAAGAAAAATTTCAACTATCAAAAAGTGAGTCGCAATTGTTAGTTTAAACGCCGCATCTGTCGTAGCGAGTCGCAATTGTTAGGAGAAACACCACATGTGTTTTTCAAAAAAATCATCATTCACAGTCTCGATATTATGAGCCACAACTGTCATATTTTGAGTCCCATGTGTGCATGCAAACCACATCTGTCAATTTTTGACCTGCAAGTGTCTGTCAAAAAATTTAGGTTTACAGAGTCCAGATTCAGAATCGCATGTGTATTGGTAAACCGTATTTTTCATAAGAAAAACCACAACTGTTAGAAACACTGCATGCACAATTGCAAACCGCAATTGTCAAAATTTGAACCGCAACTGTTAGGTAAACCACATTTGTCTGTCAACACAAAAACTTCGCAAACCGCAAACTGAGTTTGAAACATCATTGTCACTATTTGCTTTTGGTTCTTAAGATCAACCTTGGATAGAAACTGATAATTTTTTCTCAAAAACCTTGCATCATTAAGTGTCATATACGTCATAGTCATAGTCATCCTAAGTTGCACGCATATAGATACTTCCTAGGAAATTGCATATCACAGAATAGATAACTTTCCTCGTCATTGGAAATGTTCATGTTTCGGTTTGTCACAATCATTGAAACTAGTCATTTTAGTCCCATTTAGTGGATCTTTTCAGCTCAACGGTCTAGTTTGGAAAATTCACCTTCTCAACTATCCTTGTCATACAATCAGGTTCCTTGGTCAAATACAAATCATTGCATGCATTTATTCCATAGGTGGTAGGTTATACCCGTCTTAGACTCATTTATCATCATAGTCTACTCAAAATTTTGCATATTTTCCATCCTATCATATGTCATTTTAGTATACGTCTTTTTAGAAACCATTTTAGTAACGTCATTTATTGTAAAAAAAATCCAAAAACATAGACATAGGTCATATCGGTTTTTAGACGTAGTCTACATTACTCCTTTTTGAGCAACTTTTTCATGGTCGAAACAAGGTCTAAAGATAAACATAAAGCAATGACAGACCCCAACGAATTGATCAATCCATTCAGAAATCAACCATTAGGAAGTAAAAGACCACACAAACCTTTGCTTGAGAAACACGTCACTAGAGACACACATGGACAAATTTACATTGAAGACATAGATGCAGCAATACAAGATCCTGAATTTTCATCCTTTATGGATGAGTGTTTGGAAAATGATCCCCAATAATATCTAGCAGAAGGTGCCAAACTACCACCAGGATTTGATATTCATACTTTGCAAACACCGTTGATTCAACCAACTCAAACTGTCACGTCAAGTGTTTCTATTCCCCAAATCACTATAGCGATACCAACCGGTATACCAACTCAAACATCGTCAATTGTAAACACAACCCCTTTCAATATACCACAAGGTTTACAATTTACTACGGGGGAAACTTCCTCCAACCCCTTTGACACCAACACTACTGGTAAGAGATCCAAAGTGGGAATGAGAATTCCTATACCAATTCAGAACATTCAAATAGGAAATATTCCTATACCGAATCAGAACACTGAAACAGGAAATATTCCTATACCGAATCAGAACACTCAGACAAGTAATATTCCTATACCGAATCAGAACATTCAGATAGGAAACATCCCTATACAAAATCAGACCATTCAGACAGGGAATATCCCTATACCAAATCAGAACATTCTAACAGGATATATTCCCTTGCCAAATCACAACCCATCACAGAACATGGCATATCAGAACATCTACATTGATCCAAACAATGCAAACAACATGTCCTTGACACAAGTAGATGTCCTTCAAAACCAAATGCAAACTCTTCAACAATAGATAGACAACATGTCTATGTCAGGCAAATGAACTATCTCAGCGCAAAACCTATGTCCATGTCCATTTGACAAAGCGCTTTATATGACACCTTTCCCCCATGGATACATTATACTGATTTTGCCTAAGTATAATGGGAGGAAGAATCCTTTGGAACAAATTAGAGAATTCTCAACAGCATGCATGGACATATCATATGATCCCACATACTTGATGAGACTATCTCCACGAACCCTTATCGGGATAGGACTGGAATGGTTTTCTAAGTTACCATATGGTATACGATCTTGGGGTGAATTAGCTAAGAAGTTTTTCAAACATTTTGCCTTTAACATAGACAATGAAGTAACAGTAGCAACCTTGTGCCACACAACACGAGATGGAAAAATTTTCACCACTTTCTTCCAGAGATGGAGAAGTCTAGTTAGCAGATGTCCAATTGAAATACCAGAAAAACAAAAGGTCACGATATTCCTAGAAAACATCAATCCAAAACTGCGAAGTGATTTAAGGGTACACTATTGTACTTCATTCCTAGACTTGGTACAAAAGGGCATCATCCTTGAAAAAGGACTTATAGACAAAGGAGAAATTAAGGTACCAAGTAGAATTCTGGTTATCCAACAGCAGAATGCAGCAAACGATAGAAACAAATTCTGGTCTAGAAACAAAAATGTTACAAATGATGGCATTGTCGATGCTAAAAACATACATACGGGACCAGTTATTACACTTAGAGGTTACAACTCCAATCAAGACATGATGAATAGTCTAGATCAAACCGCCAATTATGTCCAAACCTCACAGCAACGACCTCAAAGGAGATTTCCTACACGTGAATTTACACCTTTAGGACAACCAATCAAGACGATTTTCAAAGAATTGATTAAACATTATCTCATCAAACCTTTGGAACCAAGAGAATATGATCCTAGACAATTTAAACCTTCATGGTGGGACGAAAATTCCAATTGTGACCATCATCGAATGAAAGGACACAACCTACAACAATGTCGCCAATTGAAGAATATTATACAAGACTTTGTTGAAAATGGAACAATAGATGTCGGTGGGTAGAAAAATACCAAGAAAAGTGATCATAAGGTCTTCACGGACCCATTAAATGACCATACAAAAGGAAAAGCCTCCAGTTTGGGACCTAAGAATAATCCATCAGCCAATTATACCAATACCAAGTATGACTATGGTAAAGGAACGATCATAAATCACCTTAATTAAATAATTAAAGATTATTTAATAATGTAGATAGAAGAAATGATAAGGATAATGATGAAATGACAATAGACATTTTTAGGTGTCTATAGTTTGTATCAATTCATCTGTTGTTTTTGTTTTGAATATATTAAATGTCATAGATGATTCCAAATACAATCAAATACTTCCTAGTGCCTTTCTATCCAAAATTTCCCATTCTTCATCTAACATTGATGGTGGTTTCTTTTATTTTCCTTACAATGGCTACCACAAATCTTTCAATAAAATAATCTTTCATTTGCATTTTCCATAATTGATAATTTTGATCATTGAAATTTTTGACCTTTAATTTTCCTTCTTCAAAAATTGCTCCCACTCAAGCTTGAATCTCTCCTACCAAACAACCGAACAACTGAACAACTCCGCTCTGATACCAATTGTTGGGATTTACCAACAAGATGGAGCAATAAATTAACCAATTATAATACATATGATAGAAATAAAATAAAAATAAATTTACATAGAAAACAAAGATTTAACGCGGTTCACCCGATGTGGGCCACATCCATAGAAACAACCATCCAATATTTTATTATATCCAACAAAATACAAGCTAGATACACTTGCACCACTCTCTATAACTAGAGACACACATGGGAAAATTTACATTGAAGACATTGATGCAGCAATACAAGATCCTGAATTTTCATCCTTTATGGATGAGTGTTTGGCAAATGATCCCCAACGATATCTAGCAAAGTTGCTAGCAGAAGGTGCCAAACTACCACCAAGATTTGATATTCATACTTTGCAAACACCGCTGATTTAACCAACTCAAACTGTCATGTCAAGTGTTTCTATTCCCCAAATCACCGCAGCGATACCAACCGATATACCAACTCACACATCATCAATTGTAAATACAACCACTTTCAATCTACCACAAGGTTTACAATTTACTGCGGTGGCAACTTCCTCCAACCCCTTTGACACCAACACTACTGGTAAGAGATCCAAAGTGGGAACGAGAATTCCTATACCAATTCAGAACATTCAAAATAGGAAATATTCCTATACCGAATTAGAACATTCAAATAGGAAATATTCCTATACCGAATCAGAACACTCAGACAAGTAATATTCCTATACCGAATCAGAACATTCAGATAGGAAACATCCCTATACCAAATTAGACCATTCAGATAGGGAATATCCCTATACCAAATCAGAACATTCTAACAGGATATATTCCCTCGCCAAATCACAACCCATCATAGAACATGGCATATCAGAACATCTACATTGATCCAAACAATGCAAACAACATGTCCTTGACACAAGTAGATGTCCTTCAAAACCAAATGCAAACTCTTCAACAATAGATAGACAACATGTCTATGTTAGGAAAATGAACTAGCTCAGCGCAAGACCTATGTCCATGTCCATTTGACAAAGCACTTTATATGACACCTTTCCCCCATGGATACATTATACCGATTTTGCCTAAGTATAATGGGAGGAAGAATCCTTTGGAACAAATTAGAGAATTCTCAACAGCATGCATGGACATATCATATGATCCCACATACTTGATGAGACAATTTCCACGAACCCTTATCGGGATAGGATTGGAATGGTTTTCTAAGTTACCATATGGTATACGATCTTGGGGTGAATTAGCTGAGAAGTTTGTCGAACATTTTGCCTTTAACATAGACAATGAAGTAACAATAGCAACCTTGTGCCATACAACACAAGATGGCAAAATTTCCACCACTTTCTTCCAGAGATGGAGAAGTCTAGTTAGCAGATGTCCAATTGAAATACCAGAAAAACAAAAGGTCACGATATTCCTAGAAAACATCAATCCAAAACTGCGAAGTGATTTAAGGGTAAACTGTTGTACTTCATTCCTAGACTTGGTACAAAAGGGCATCATCCTTGAAAAAGGACTTATAGACAAAGGAGAAATTAAGGTACCAGGTAGAATTTTGGTTATCCAACATCAGAATGCACCAAACGATAGAAACAAATTCTGGTCTAGAAACAAAAATGTTACAAATGATGGCATTGTCGATGCTAAAAAACATACATACGGGACCAGTTATTACACTTAGAGGATACAACTCCAATCAAGACATGATGAATAGTCTAGATCAAACCGCCAATTATGTCCAAAACTCATAGCAACGACCTCAAAGGAGATTTCCTACACGTGAATTTACACCTTTAAGACAACCAATCAAGACGATTTTCAAAGAATTGATTAAACATAATCTCATCAAACCTTTGGAACCAAGAGAATATGATCCTGGATAATTTAAACCTTCATGGTGGGATGAAAATTCCTATTGTGACCATCATCGAATGAAAGGACACAACCTACAACAATGTCGCTAATTGAAGAATATTATACAAGACTTTGTTGAAAATGGAACAATAGATGTCGGTGGGTAGAAAAATACCAAGAATAGTGATCATAAGGTCTTCACGGATCCGTTACATGACCATACAAAAGGAAAAGCCTCCAGTTCGGGACCTAAGAATAATCCATCAGCCAATTATACCAATACCAAGTATGACTATGGTAAAGGAACGATCATAAATCACCTTCGAGTCGCAAATGTGAACGTCAATACGATCATCATTAAGAAGCATCTGGAATGTAATGTAAACACAGGCATAACTAAGATTACTATTCCAGGACCTTCTTCTGAGCCACCTACATAGTCTTCCAAATCTAAGTACAATCTCCTTGATCAACTAAGCAAAACCCCTGCACATGTATCCATCTTGGAATTGTTGACTTTATCACCTGAGCATCGAGCCATTCTTGACAAAGATCTACAAAACACAACTATCCCTATAGACTTAGATGTCAATCATTTTGAAGAAATGGTGGGATATTTAACCAACTCACATCATGCCACATTTTCCCAACAAGATTACTCAACTGAAAAGTTTGATCATAATGACCCCTAACATCTTGAAGTCTTAGTCCATCAAACTAAAGTCTGACGAGTCTTGGTAGACGGAGGAGTAGGTTTGAACTTATGTACCCTAAAATTCATTAAGGCATTAGGATTCTCAGAAGAATGCGTAGAAACCTCTAAGAGTATAGTCATCAAGGCTTACGATGATGAAGAAAGATCATCCAAGGGAGTTGTCACACTCCCTATCAGATTTGGCCTAGCAATCATGAATACCAGCTTCCAAGTCTTGGATGTCACACTTCCATACAACTTGTTGTTAGGTAGACCTTGGATACATGCAATGAAAGTTGTACCTTCAACATATCACCAATGTCTTAAGTTCCCGTATAATGACACAAAGATCATGATTGATGGTGATCCAGATCCTTTTTAGTATTGTACAAGCCTAAGGGAAATTCCACAATGACAAGTGCCAGTTAACCAAGAGGCTTCATCATCCACTTTATCCCTATACATTGACCCATCACATCTTACTAAGTCCATTTCATTCAAACCACCATCATCCACTCCTAAGCTCGAGATCCAAGACAAGGGCTGTGGCGAATATCAAATAAAGGAATCATATTGTGTCAGTCAACTGATTCCACCTAAGGCATATGGCTTACCCATGGCAAGTAGAAGACAGTTAGTAGTCACATTCTGTGTTCCCCTACAATGACATTCACCAAATAGGGAGAGTTAAGTGAAGAGGTTGTGGGCCAAAGTGATATTACCTCTTGCTTGTATCAAGAAGACAATGAATACCCCTCACCGTCTATTCAAATAGCTAAGGACCAATATGGAAAAGGCTTTAAGATAATGCAAAATGAATGCTATGACAAGCACAGTGGGTTAGGACTACATCAAAATGGAAGGATGGAACCGATCACTATCTCAACATGACCGAAATACCTATGGCTAGGGTTTCAACCACTTAGAATTGGGTTTCCTAGTACTTCATCACCATTTCAAGAGGAAGTGAGTGCATGCATAGACATCAAGATATCTCATGAACCACTTCCCCCAGTTTACGACAAACCTCCAATTTACGATGAATCCCCTGACTCAAGTGATTATGAATGGGATTCCCTTTCCTCTACCAGTACCATGAACATAGATGCTCTATTTGGAGAATTGGACCTAAAGATCAAACCTGTCCCAAAATAATCTAGTCCTCGTCATAGGAAACACTTGTCCAAAGAAGAATGGCAAAATAACTATTATTGGGAAACCCTTGATCATGCATCTTGGGCACCTGACAAACCATCTTCTGAAAATTTAGCCCTAACTATAGTCCCACAATAGAGTTTACCTACCCATAGGAAGAAGAACAAGAAGGAGTTAGTCCAAAACTTCTGTGACCATGTCAACCATTCTATACTCACCTTGTTGGCTTCCACCTTTGCTAACTCCGATGATGGCATGCCCCTTATATATCCCAAAATTATCGACTGGGATCAACAAGGTACACCTATCATAGATACATTCAAGAACGACGAAGCAATTGTTGAGTTCATGGGACTAAGAGAAGGCATACCAAGAGGGGATCATAAAACTAGTTTTACCATATACTTGGATGACAAAGCATACTTTGGGGAGTCTATTTACACCTCTAGTCGAAAAAATGAGAATAGAAAGAAAAAAGAAAATGAAAAGAAAAATGATGAGTCCCTAGGTGAAAATCGAAAGGCGCCTTTGGACGAAGAAACAGTCAAAATAAAGGACGTATCTGAGGGTGAAAACCTCTCAGAGGCACCCAAGGATAGAGGTTTAAATATTCTCCCCATTGAATAGGATAAGTCACCGATGCTAGTAGAAGAGTCTGTTGAAGTCAACATAGGTACAAAAGAGAATCCTCAAATGGTATATTTTGTAGCTTCTTTAACAAAGATAGAAAAACCTAAGTTTAAGGACTTCTTCAAAAAGAGACAGATAAACTTTGCATGGTCATATGCTGACATGCCTGGGCTGGATCTAGACCTAATATTGCACCATTTACCACTATAGCTAGGTATTAAGCAAGTCAAACAAAAATTAAGGAGAATGCATCCGCAAATTGCTCTATTGGTCAAGGCAAAACTTAAGAAACTCTTGGATGTAGGATGCATAAGGACCATAGATTATGCATACTGGATGTCAAATCTTGTGCCAGTGACTAAACTAGCTAGGGGCATCCACATCTGCATAGACTTTAGAGACATCAACAAGGCATGTCCAAAGGATGACTTCCCTTTGCCGAACATAGATATGATAGTAGATCTTATAGCAGGATGCGAGATGCTATCCCTCATGGATGGTTTCTCTGGGTATAACCAAATCAAAATCGCAGCTGAAGACCAACACAAGACAACTTTCATGTGTCCATGGGGCACATACTATTGGAATTTTATGCCTTTTGGCCTTAAGAAAGCAGGAACTACCTATCAATGAGAAATGACTATGATTTTCCATGACTTTATACATATTCTCATGGAAGATTATGTAGATGACATTATAGCTAAATCAGAAACAATGGAAGATCATTTCAAGGTTCTAGAAAAGATATTCCAGAGGCTAGAGAATTACAACGTCGGGCTAAATCCGAAGAAGTGTGTCTTTGGAGTGAAATCAGGGAAATTGCTAGGGTATATCATCTCTAGATGAGGCATTGAAGTAGATCCAAAGAAGGTAAGAGCTATCATAGAAATGCCTCCTCTAGTTAGCATTGGTCAACTCAGAACACTACAGGGAATATTATAGTCTATTAGGCGTTTCATTGTACAAATGGTAGATAAAATACACCCATTTCAACATCTACTCAAGAAAGGAGTACCATTTGTGTGGACACCTAAATGTGAGGAATTCTTCCAAAAAATAAAGGATTACTTGCTCACTCCACCAGTCTAAATGCCACCTACAGATGGAAAACCATTGATACTATACACTTCAGCAACTCAGTCGAAATTAGGAGCTCTTTTCGCACAAAATGATGATCGTCATGAAAGAGTAGTCTATTACATCAGTCATACCTTACTGGGATATGAATTGAATTACAACAACATAGAATGTGCCTGTCTTGTGGTAGTCTTTTCTACCCAAAAACTTTGGCACCAAATGCTCAAACGTCAAACAATGTTGGTTGCAAAGATTGACCCTCTCAAATACCTCCTAAGTAAGGCAACATTAACAAGTCGATTGGCTAAATGGGTTATGATACTTAGTGAGTATGGCATCCAATATGTCAAGAGGAAGGCTATAAAAGGATAGGTGATTGCAGATCAGCTAGCAGATGCTCCTATGAAGGTAGACCATCCTTTAGTGGTAGACTTTCCTAATGCATTTCTTTTTAACATTGACATTAAAACTGAATGGAAACTATACTTTGATGGGTCACATACAAATCATGGTTCAGGAGAAGGTATTCTATTTGTTACACCTCAAGGTGATACCATTCCTAAATCATTCAGGATTACTTTCCCTTGTACCAACAATATAGCAGAGTATGAAGCCTTAGTGACAGGGTTAAAAATGGCAGCTCAATGGAAGATTAAGAGTCTACATGTTTCTGGCGATTCTTAGCTAGTAATCTGGCAAGTAAATGATTATTATGAGACTAAGGATGAGAAGCTTGCCCCTTACAAGTGTATGGCTGATAGTTTCAAGTAGTATTTCAATGACATTACTTTTCAACAAATACCACATATCCAGAATAGAGCTGCAGATGCTATGGCAACTGTGGGTTCCTTGTTGGATATTCTGAGTAATGTGCCTAAGTTTTGAGTTTCTAGTTGAACAGTTGTTGGTCCCTGCCTATGATGTCCCTAATACTACGATGGTGTGTACCATTGTTGGTCCTATGTCTCTTTGGTATAAATACATATTCGACTATCTAACTGACCAAACCTTACCTCTAGACTTGTCCAATAACCAAACCTGTACCTTTATCCGAAAGTCAGCTAAGTACACAATCATCGGAGAAACCCTATATAGATGTACCTTAGATAACACACTAATGAGATGTCTCGATGCTGAGGAAGTATAAACAACTTTACGAGCGGTACATGAGGGTATATGTAGATCTCATTCGAGTGGTCCTACTTTAGCCCATAAGATTATGAGACTAGGTTATTATTGGCCTACAATGGAGAAAGACTCATATATCTTTGTAAAGAAATGTAGACAGTGTCAGATACATGGAGATTTGATAAGAGCACCAACACAGGAGCTTTGTCTGATTACATCACCATGGCCCTTTGCCCAATGGGGACTTGACCTCATAGGTAAGATACACCCTCCATCATCCAATGGCCATAAATTCATCATAACCACCACCGAATACTTCACCAAATGGATTGAAGCTATTCCCATGACTTACGTCACTACCACACAAATATCTAAGTTTATCCTAAACTATATCATTTGTCGATATGGTGTACCCCAATCCATAATCACAGACAATGGCCGCCCATTCAAGAACTAAGAAGTACACCATTTATGTGAAGAGTTCCATATCAAACATCATTTTTCCACCCCATATTACCCACAAGGTAATGGCCAAGCCGAGGCATATAATAAAACCATTGTTAGAATCCTAGAGAAGACTGTCAATGATGTTGGTCATGACTGACACCTATAGTTGAATCATGCCTTATGGGCTTATCGTACAAGCATCCATACTCCCACTGGTGCCACTCCATATTCCCTAGTATTTGGATCTGAAGCTATCTTACCTATTGAGGTCGAAATACCTTCCCTGAGGGTATCCTTATAGGGTCCCATTGACGATGAAGAATACCGTGTATCTAGGTTACAAGAGCTAGAATTACTGGATGAATGAAGACAAAAAGCGCTAGACCATTTGCAAGCATATCAGAATCATCTTCATCATAGCTACAATAGGAGAGTTCTAAATAGAGACTTTGACATTGGAGACCTGGTTTTAATGGAGAATCCTAAGAATCAAGTTGAACGAGAAAAACCAGGTAAGTTTGAACCTAACTGGTTGGGGCCCTATATTGTCATAGAAGCTTTTGGATTAGGAGCATACCAACTCTCTACTCCTGAAGGAGAGCCACTTTTGTCACCTATCAATAGTCTACATCTAAAGAGGTTCTATGCTTAGCTTCTGAGAATCCGTGTCTTAATCTAGAAAATATTAAAAAATGGAAAAAACAAAAAAATGGTTACTTTGATGAAAACCTGGCAAATAGGCATCTTTGTAACATCAAAAAAGTTGGTCAAAATAGTAAAGAGAAATAAATCCATCCAATAGTGAAAATCGCTTTGGTGGCGCTATGGATAAGTACCATGGTGAAAACCTAGCAAACAGGTGCCATGTGTAGTCGAACTCACTCTTTCATCTACCATCATTCCAATCAGACCTTTTCACCATCATTCATAATAAATGGTTGTCTTATCCATTGCTTGGAACAATTGACATCTAACGTCCATTTCGTCACATTCCCCACTCCATCTTGCAAGTCTTATTCCTGATTGGGGGAAAATCCTTGTTATGTGCCCTGACACCTTGTACATAATGTCACACCATCGAAAATGTTCTGAAAAAATCCCAAAAACATTGGAAAACTTCAAAAATCCAAAAAAATCAAAACATGTCAGAAAATACCAAAAATAGAGTCAAGTCAGTTATGTTCAGTCAGTTATAGTCAAACTATGTTGCCTCTGTGACTAGGATTAGGCAAGGCCATCAATCGATGTGCCCCTGAGGAATTAGGTCTATCAGTCTAAGTTTTTCATGTATCACACACATTTAAATCATGACTCTTTGTACATTCAAAGTCATTGGTCATGTGGAACTACGAGGTCTCTGTGTGTAAAACATAGGCAAGGCTAATCAATTGATGAGCTCTCGAGACCACACTAGGTTAGTCCAATAGGGTTCATTCACAATCACTATCACACAAGTTGCATATCATATTTAGGGTATCATCTCATGTCATACACTGTCTACGCACACACTTTTTTATCAGTCAAAGAATCAAAACAAGTCATGCAACAACAAGGAAAAACATCTCAAACTGTCATCAAGTCAATATCAAACACATTTTCAAAGCGATCAACCTATGTCTTGAGCAAGATATGTCTTTCTTATCAACATACATCGTCAAATTGTCATAGTCTCATGTAGCTTGTCACTTCAACATCATTAGGCTCCAACGTCTTATACCGCATGTGTCTTTCTGAAACTAGGCTTTGTCATGCCTTATACAGATAATCACCAGGTCGAAACCAGACTCAATGTCTTATGTGGTATGTGTCATCTCTCACATTACGCTATGTCAAACATCAAACATCAAACAATCCAACAAGATCAAGTTTTGGCGAATACTTTTATTTGGCTTTATGACTTTATATCTCATTTTGTCTCATCTTTCTATCGATTCGTGAAATAGTCCGGTTACTAGCTTTCTCAAGGATGTCCCTTGAAGGATTTAGAGAAGCAAGGATGTCTTAGGACTCTTTTTCTTTGGCTACTATTTTTCAAGTGTCTTTTTTTTAAACATTGGTTTTTGTGTCATGTTACTAGCTTTCTCAAGGATGTCCTATCAAGGATTTAGAGGAGAAATGATGTCTTGTGACCCGTCTTTTATTTGTCTATTGTATGTGGTTTGTCAAGACAACGACAACTGGGGCATCTTGTCCTCAGTATGAGTTAAGACATTCCTTGTCTGTGGCTATCTGTTCTTCATAGATGGATGACTTTGTACACTATGGTCTATCTCATATCATGGTGTGTACTATCCATTTGTGTCATGTCCCACCCAATGATGATAAAAAAGCAAGCATAGCATATTTGGCAATATATCAAAGATTATATGTTTTTCTCAATCAATCAACCTTCATTATTTCTTACTAACATTTTGAATTTATTTGTGCTAACATTTCTCTTCTTCGACATAAAGATAAAGTCCTATGACAAAACAAAAGCATTAGATCATCTACATATGCATAAATATTATAAGCGTTTCACATAGTTGCATTGCATTTCAAAAATATAGATAGTAACATTAACATCTTCATTACATACATCCGAAATCATGACATAATAGGCATTTCATCATTATAAGATACATAATGTAAACATTGCATGTACATATCACCATCACATATAAATAAGCATCATGTAGAACATTGCATCCATTATCATTAGTAAATTAAGACATCCATAACATTATAAACTACATAACTCATAACATGTAGAAACATTCATTCATAACACATGTACATACATCATCTAGGAAACATAATCATGTAGAAATAATGCATCATCCATAAAATAGAACTGCATATCATATAGAAGCCGCCAAAATCATATATATATATCGCTCAAAATCATGTGTCACAATACAATGTCCAAGTGTATCCATAAATAAAATGAGCTCGCAGGCTCTCTGATCAAAATACAAATGTCTACATATGTAACCATATCATCGTGTACCACTGCCACTTCTGTCACATGGTGAAGGTGGTGGGAAAATCCACAAAGGTGCTCTCTGTGAGGTGGAAGGCCTCTCATATGGACCTGCCCTTAGTGGTCCTACCACACCCTCTATGCTCTATGTCCTGGTATGACCCCTACTTTGTGATCTCTGACTACTTGCCTCTGAAAAGGTAGGAGCTCATCTCTCTACTGGCACCGCTACCTCATATAGATCCCTGTAATACGTAGCTCTCTCAACTGATCTGACTAACTCCTGTACCATGCCATCAAATGAAGACCCACTACAAAGGCGTCTGACCTCTGTGAACTATTGCTCAATCTCCTATCATCGGGCTATGGCCTGATCCCTCTCCATGAGTGCACTATCTCTCTCTACATGTGCACTATCTCTCTCTGTATAGGCACTATCTCTCTTACATGTGCACTATCTCTCTCTGCATAGGCACTGTCTTTCTCTAACCTCATAGCATCGAACTCTGCTGTCATCAGTCTGAGTATCTCCTCCAAATCCTCCCTATCACCATCCCTAGGAGCATCATCCTCCCATCTCCCCTCCATAATTCGATCCTTGAGCTCTCTCCTGCTCCTCCATCAGTGCCTTCTCCTCAACATCATCCTCCTCATATCCTACCAAAATACCTAGAGGGTCTATATCCATGTCCATATCCATATCCACCTCCTCATCCTCTCCTCCAATATCCACCTCTGCATGGTCCTCTACAATTGCCTCCTCGGCAGCATGCTCATCCCTAGCCTATACATCAACTCCACCTTTGATGTCCAACATTGGTGCATCCTCTACCACTGTCTCTTGAATAGGTGATAGTCCACCTACCCAACTCCCTCTCCATCCTCTTCGTCCTCGCCTACCACCTCTACCATCATCACCTCTCCCTCCAACTCTACCAACTCTAGCACCTCCACCTCTCTGCCATCCTCTAGGTCATGTGCTTCGTCTCTCAATAGGTGTCAGCTGATCTGGATCTGTGTAAGGAATAGGCCGATCCTCTACCCACCATGCATCATATGTAGCTGTCATCCCTGGGTCCGCTACTCCATCTCTCCAACCCCACTGAACCAGCTGTAAGGCCGGCATCTCTGCCTTTGCGATAGTGACAAGAACCATGGGTCCCCAATATGGAACCTCTCTAGATGAACGAGCATACTCTGCTCTACTCCAAGGCTCATCCTAAACCTCGCCAAACTATCTCAAAACTCTATCTGGCAAGTGTCTCTCAATGATATGTACACTAGAAATAGTCCTCCCAATAAGGTATTGTGTCTATTTGCAGAATACCAAATGTATCTCCTCATCAACCCACTCCTCACAATCCATGTACAGTCTCCACATGAACTGATCTAGAATGTTCAGTGCATGTCTCCAAAACCCAGTGTCTCCCACATGATTCTATGTGATGTGTCTTGTATATCAAAACACATACAGGAATCTCTCTCGTCACTCTACTGTAACTGGAGGACAAAAAATAGCTATCCTCTCCCAAGCCTATACCATCAAAAAAGTGGTCCCATAGCTCAGTGACTATGCATCTCTATAAGCAATGTCATGTAAGTGGAAATATAACATCCCTAGTAAACAAGGACCCCAAGCATACCTAGTCTCACTCTCCAGCATACCAACCAACATCGCACCCAATCCAACTGGAAATCCATGACCCCATCGATCTAGAAGAACTATCCCCCCTATCAATGTACACAATATGCAGTCAATCCTATCGTATCTATCTACTAGCACTGGCCATCTGATCTCATAATGCTTGATGTCGAGCCTACTGATATCATCCACCTGATAGAATCTTGCTAACTTGGTCAATCTGCACTAGGTATCATACATCACCCACTCTTCTCTAATCAACAGTCTCAATATCCTGTACACATCCTCCAATGTGACAGTGGCCTCCCTAGTTGGCAAATGAAAGGATGATGTCTCAGAGTGCCATCGCTCACATAATGTCGTAAGCATCCCCCTGTTCACTCAAATAGTGGGCATCGGCAGATAGTGACGTAGACCAAGTCTCCATAGAAGTCGTATCTCTGCACCAGTCAAATGATCCCACAGATCGAATGTGTCCAGACATGACTCCCACGTATATAGAGGATCTAAAACAACCTGCATTTAAAACATGATGTCAAGAATTTTCAAGTTTTTCTTAGAAATTTTTTTTGAAAACTTTACCAGCCAAATGTGGCTCGCTTTAACAGATGCGGTACATTTTTACAAATGTGTTGCATAACACCTAGTTTGTGGTGCATATAACATATGCATCACATATTTCCCACACCCACTTTCAACCTACTGCAAATGTGGTGTAATAAACCACATGCGGTGCATTTTCCACAGCCTACCTCTCTACTACATATACGTTTCACTAATGCATATGCAGTTCACCACCCTACATGTGATTATTCCTAATGCCGATACGTTGCATAACTACATATGCAGTGCATTATGAATCAAATGCGATCATTCCCTAAAATGCCTAATCTAGCCTTGGTGTGTTTTCGCACATGCGTCGTTTCATAGTCAAATGCGGCGAATACGATGACATATGCGTCGTTCACGATGGACCACATTTGCTAATTGACTTTTCAACACCTAAAACTATGTGCAAAAATAAATTTCAAGAGTTCGTTTTCGGGTACATACCGGTGGTCCTGCATGAGCTGGCCGCCTGAATGTCCAGATCCGATATCCTCGATGCGCAGCATAGGGAATGTGTGACATTTTCGTCAGCTAATCAAAGCAAATTCTTAGTTTTTCTAACTCCTCTAGGTGTAAATGAATTGGATTTCAACCTAATTCCTATTTATAGGTAGGGTTTGAATGGCATTTCTTCAGACCTAGTCTATTGGCCGCTTAACCTTTCAACTTCAAAGGACCCGTACATGTTTGTATCATCTCCAATTTCAATTCTGTCAACTCCATAGTATTTTTTACTATCAAATTGACTTATCGGGAACATTTCCTGATTTTTTTGAATTTTTTCAAAAATTTGTCAATTTTCCCGAGGGGGCATACCTTAACCTGTTTCATGCTGGGGCACGATCGGGGCATATTTTTCTTTGACACAATCCTATAACAACATTATATCAAAGAGGGGAAAACTGTAGACACCGAAAATTGGTCTAGACCTGGGAGTACACATTCGACATAATTTTCTATAGTTCGTGGTCATGATTAAATAATGTTTATTATTTAATTAACCTTTCTAACATAGATTTCCTCTATTAATTAAATACCCCTTTTTAATTAATTCATTAATTCATAAATGACCTTTATTCAACTTGGATAATTAAATAAATCATATTTATTTAATTATGTCCCTAACTAATTAATTATTCCCCCTATATCTATCAATTAAATAATTTATTATTTAATTATTCAATTTATCCTTTTCAAAGAGTCAAATTAAATAAATTATCTTTATTTATTTTAATTTAATTCAATTCATTTTTAAATGTTGAATTAAATTAACATTTAATTTATTTATTTAAATTAACATTTAATTCATTTATTTAAATTATTTATGTCACATTCTTCTATCAATCAATTGTCTAAGTCATTTACTCACCTTCTGACTCGAGATCTCTTTTTAGTTCTCTAGTTATCTCCGGATTCAACACTTGTTCATCTCTACGAGAAGACTCTCCGTCACAACTAGTCGATTAACTAGTTCTAACTCCTGTTTGCATTCAAATGCATTATTCTTCGAGTTCTAACTTTGTCTTTGACATACAAAGTCTATTTCTTCTGTTTTCGAAGACTCTTAACTAAATATTTAAACTCGCGTTCTAACTTAGTCTTTATCCTGCAGTCTTTCCTAGCTCATGTTCTATCTGAGACATAACTCACATCACATGGCTTTCATCAATCTCATCCGTTGATCTCTCTTTCAATCTGAGCCGATCGTTCAAAAACCCAAAATCTATAAAATGGTCTATCATTATCATTATTCCTCCTCTCGAAATCATACACTTTTGTGAAGAAAATTTCCTTGATATTTTTCTTAGACATTCGATGAAGTTATGCTTGCATTCAAACATAGAAATCTAAGGGCAAGAATACTGAAAAGGAAAAATGGAGAAGAGCAATCAAAATAATTTGAAGGAGTGAATGCATATTCGGTGAGAGCTTTCCATTAATTTGTTTTAGTTTATTATGTTTTCTTATTCGTTCTTTATTGTTTGATTTTAGATTATTATTTAGATTAGGATTAACATTGTTATTCCAGTTTGCAGATTGTCTTTACTCGCAAATCTTTAATCTATGTTACACAATCTTTGACATGATGATTGATGCTTGAAGAATTCTCTTGAATGCTTGATAATCTACCCTTGAAGAATCTTGAATGACCTTGTGAATTCTTGTGAACTCAAATTTTCTATAAGGATCACTTGATTGCTTGTTAGGATGAAAATGAGTGAAAGAACCTTGTATTTATACTCAATTATGCAAGAATTCTCAAAATTACAACACTACAAGCTGACATAAGATCTAGGAGAATAAAATCCCATTGGAAATTTGATTTAAATTTGAGTTTTGGTCACATGGGACTCATTCTCCCAACATGGTGAATGAGTCCCATCACACATAATATATGGAACCAAAAATGAAAAGTGTCTAGAAATGTGTGAAACCTACATCAGGGCCAGAAAGATCTAGGTGGGACTCATTCACCCAAGGTGGTGAATGAGTCCCAAACACTAAATCTATACCACATAAGCTAGGAACACTTGAATTATGATTGGTCAATGATTGGTTTCAGGATTATCCTAAAAAATATGCAATAAATGAGGCTTGTGGATGCAAAATAGGGCCAATTAAAGCATTAGAAAACCCAATTATTAATGACAAGCCTAGAGGAAATGTGAAAGTGTGTTACAACACTTTACAACACTCCAAATAAGACAAGATTAATGTTTATTGTGATTAAAATTATTTTTATTATGCTTAGTTAATTGATAAAACCCTAGAAAAGTGTGAAAGTGTGTTACAATAGTTCACAACACTTTAGCAAAGCACCATTGAAATACTTTAGTTCACAAGGGCCCAAGACCTAATGTGAATGTGTTATCCACATTACAACACTAAATCAAGGCAACATTAAGCCAAAATCCACAAGGAGGACCCAAACAAGTGCGAAAAATTCTAAGGGTCCATTTTTCAACACTACAATCACTAAAAATGAAGCAATGTTTGGCCTCAAATGCACTAGTTATCTATTTTTGGGTAGGTTCTTTAAATACTTCAGATTCTTCCATTGTTATGAAAATTTGCTCATATGCCACCTTACTGATCAATTTTGAAATATATTAATCTACTCAATAACCCCTTCTCACTGTTATAAATAGCACTTAGAAAAATAACCATAGCTTAACTTGAAAAACCAAGGTGAGAATGAAGAAGTTTTGAGAACCCTATCGGCAACCAAAAAAGGTTTCAAAACTTTGTGAAACACTATCAATTTTCTTAATTATTTTGATCTTCGCCTATTTGATCCCCTTCTTTGGTCACATAGCCATTTTGACAATTGCTTGACCATTTAACAACTTGTCACAAAGACCAACACATAGAATTCAAAAATTTAAGCTTTTTAGGTGAGAAGGAAGTTCTTAAACCATGTCAGTATCCAATATAGGTTTGCAAAATTGGTTGAAAAACTAAAAAAAAGTAATTCTTTGATTTGTCTAAGTACTCTTCTTATTTTTTCTTAAAAGGGGTGACAAAAAATGATGAAAACAACTAGCTTTGACTAGGGATGAGGACTATGAAGGATGAATATATGAACACAAACTCAAAACTTTTTTACACTACTCCCTTATCCATTGGGCAATATATTCAATATTATGTATTAAAGGACCACACACCAAAAATGGGCCAAAACCCAAAAGTAGGAAGACAATAGGAAAAAAAACGTATTTACAAGGCAGAGGGACACCTACTGACTAAACAAACCAATATTTATTATACATAGCCATTGACAATTTGAGGAAAGTATGACCCACAATGGCTAAGAGGGACATGCCTATGTCCTAACTATATATTTATATGTAACAATCAAAAAGAGAAAGGACTTAAATAGTGAACAGTCACCTGCACCATTCTTCTAAATGTATTGGTTGGCCTCTGAATGAAAAGACTCCAAGTCATATCTTTAGCTACTTCCCTGGTTAAATCAACTTTTAAGGGAGTCATCCAAGTGATAGCAACAACACCGCTTGGGGTCCAACTGACCAGTGAGGAGGAAACATAAACCACTTCATTCCTCCTATTCAATGTAGTAATCTCATCATTTAGAGTAATATCTACAAGGACCAGGGCTCATATGCATTTCCAAGATTACTCACTCCTCTTTCCAATCTATAGACAAGTGTAGATTTTGTCAGGGATTGTTGTTTTGTGAGAAAATTTGATGCCCCCTTTGTAAGAGAATCTTCCAATGCAAGATTCTCATCAGTACACATCTCTTCTCCCATTTTCCCTTCTTTTTGTATTTCAATTTTAGGAGAAAGACCTTTTTCTCCTTTTTTCGTGCTCTAGAGTGAAAGGATGTAAAATTTCAAGCTTCTCTGCTCATTTTTCTCAATTTATTTTTCTTGTTGATTTGTTTGAATATTTTTCCTTGAAGGCACTATGATTACTTGAGCCTCAAGACTAGGTGATTGCCCAACATTCATCTATGTCAAGGTATCAAGACCTACATCATTATGGTAAAGGAACTCTTCTTCATCCTTTGAACTTTTGGAGTACTCATCTTATGGTCCTAAGAGTTCAACCTAAACTTCATTCCCATTTCTTGCTCTATAGGTATCAGAAAATCCTTCCTAATGCAGTATGATTAGGTTCAAAGAGTTGGTCTTGGCTGGTTCATCATTACTTAGAACATTGAGAACTTCCCTCAAAATAAGGCTTGGACCCAAGGAGTATTTCTCTTCAGGACATTCGCAATGCGTTGTCAAATATTCTTCTATTTGTATGGATTCAACCTTTACCACTTAAAAATTAAATATGCCCCTTCACCTTAGGATGAAATAAATTTTAGAAGGTAAGGAATTCATGAAGGAAGCTACCAAATTGGATTGGTTAGGCCTATTAGATTTTGGTGAACCTATCAATAAAGCTCCTAACATCTTCACCTCCATTTTTGAGCATACTAACAAGAGTCCTCAAAAAATCCACTACATTGACCATGATCTTAAATCTCTCAATAAATATACCTCTCAGAGTGTTCCAATTAGTAAGGAACCCATCTTCGAGCCATTTGAACCATTTTGTTTCTCAACCTTCTAGAGATGCAACAAAAATTTAGATAACCACATTTTCTTCGATAATTCCAAAGGTAGCACATGCAGTGGAAAAGCCATGTATATGATCTTCAGGATCTTGTGCTTCTTCCCCAGTGAATGTTTGGAAATTCTCTCTTGATCCTTTAGGAAGGGGAGAGTAACTTGATAGTTCTAAGGGTCCAAAACTAGCTCCCCAAGGCCACAAATGAAGAAGAGGTCGTCAAAATAAATTACAAGTGAGGAGGTAAGGTTATTTTTTATTGTCACCAATATTTGAAGAGAGATAATACCATGATTCAAATTAATTTTGAGGTGGATACCCTCGACCTGGTGGCAGGTTCTGGTTTTGATTAAGTTGAGGTGGAAGGTTAGGATAATGTATGATCTCGATTCTTGGAAACCTCTCAACCATGAGTCCTGGCAGGTGTTGTGCACGTTCTTCTTCTTCTTCAAGCATACAACTCACTCTCATATTCTTCTACACTTCTTTGATACCACCATGCAAGGGTGTTCAATTGAGAGATGATGTATTCTTGTTTTGATGTAACCAAATCTAAACGTGGCTACAAAATAGGAAATATTCTCTCATGTGATAACACCATATTTTCTCATGATATAGATAAGGTGACTTATGAAAGTCTTCACAAAATATCCCTAGTGGGGTCACTAAAAATATTTTGGTGAATGGATTTGTCCTTTATATGTTTAAATGAAAAATGACTCTATAATGCCCCAAAAAGGACTAATCAATCCACGATAGTTGGAGAGATTTCCATTGTATTGGTAATCTTCCTCTGAATTTTAATTGAGGTACAACTCCCTCTTTTGATATAATTTTGATTTTTAAAAATTGTGAAAGCGGGGGTATGCTTTTGACCAAAAAGTAGGAAAGGAAAACTAACACCTACTCATAGCCATGAAATAGATGTGAATAAAAATACTTTGAAACTAAAGAAACTACTTCAATGCTGAAATGGACTAGCAAACAATTTATATTGTAGCCCACAAACTAGACTATCAAAGCTTGCTGACTCAACTCAATACAATCTAAAAAAAAATTGTAAATAAATGAATCAAATACCACTAAACAACACATCCTCACAGGAAGGAATATCCAAATTTTCATCTAAGATCATGGAACTATTCATAAACATTATTATCTAGCTCATAATTTGTTGCACACAGACAATAAACATTCACATCAATCTATTAAAATTGCATAATTTGATCATTCTATTATGAATTATTCTCACTCATACATCACAGTGCAAGGGAGATCGAAATGTTCAACCCCTGCAATATCCAACAAAGTTTTATTTAAAATTTTACACTGTAATGGTTAGGATTTCTTGAAAATCGATTCTTCGATACCAACTGTGGTCTTGATGAATAAAAGGTTGGCCAAAAACTGACTAACCCTTGTTAGATTATGACAAAAAATTCATTAATTACTATTTTTAAGGATGGTTGTGTTTACATCACATCTTCTGATTGATATGACGAGAGAATTAATTGTCTCTTGATGTAACTAGACCATGTGGCCTACTATCATGTAAAATTTATGCCACCTTCAATTTCATGTTACTATTGGCAAGCCACCTAAGGTTCTTCCATGCAATTTATTTAAATGCATAGGATTTCATCGTTGTTTGAATCCGACTCACTAGATTTCCATCACATCACCTTTCTTAAGTTCATTGAGTTTGAAGTAATTTGGATGCACTTTCAATATTAATTTATTCCAAGCAAGCTCCTCCAATTTTCCTTCACCACTCTATAAATTAAATTCACCACTATTCATCTGCACAATGCTAATTTATGCTTCTAGTATGTCAAGTTCATTAAATGAAGTGGTTGTGGAGAGTATTGAGTGTAATGACACCCATAGGTTGGTGATAGACCAACTTAGAGAAATATTATTGATTCAAAATGATGTGGAGGAGGAAGATATTCATAAAATCATTTGCAAGCACTTCATGTCCTAGGTGCACATTCATAATTCCAATCTACTCAAGCATTTCCTATATAACATCATATGCACCTCTAGAAGTTTCAAATGGGGGTTATGAGCTACTGAGCATCTGGTTTGTCCATGATATCAGTTGTGCATTGAGGATGGTTTGAGAGGCCTCTATGTTCATCTATATGTGAGCTTAGTTGGTTATGTAATTTTCCTCACTTTTGCATTACACAATGAATGGCTTGGTTAGTCCATCACCCAACCCATGTTGGTTTGGAGTGCAACAACATGGAGACGTTTTCCCATTTTGTCAAATTTAACAACAACCTTTTCTCCCCTTCATAGATAGAGTGTATGCAAGAAGTCATCGAGGATATCAGATTCCTCATATTTACTCTCTACATCTAAGACCTCTTGTGCTGTGAAACCCCTCTTTTTGGCAATGTAATACATAATGTTTTTAATGATAAATATATAAATATCTATATTTTGGAATTCAAAATGCTCTATATTATGGGAATTTCTCAAAATTATTTTATTTTTTTTATTTTTTATTGTTTATATCCTTTTATTTTATCCTCATGGTGAATTGTTTTAGTCTTGATGGATGAAAACCTTTATTTATGTAAGCAACCTTATTTTCTGCAAATATATCGCTGAAAATGAAGCAATGTTTAGCCTTGAATGCATTGGTTATCTGTTTCTAAGTAGGTTCTTGAAATACTTTAGAGTGCCATTCTTATGAAAACCTACTCATATACCACCTTTCTAATCAATTTTGAAACATATTAATTTTCTCATTAACCCATTTTTACTGTTATAAATAGAACTTAGAAAAATAGCCATAGCTTAACTTGAAAACCAAGGTAGAATGAAGTTTTGAGACCCCTGTTGGGAATCTGAAAAGTTTTCAAAACTTTGTGAAACATGCCAAGTTTCTTAATTATTTTGATCTTCATCCATCTGATTCCCTCTTCGGTCACATAGCCATTTTGACAACCGTTTAACAACTTGTCACAAAGACCAACACATAGAATTCAAAAATTTAATCTTTTCGGGTGATAATGAAGTTTTAAGACTATGTCAATATCTGATATAGGTTTGCAAAATTGGTTTAAAAAGTTGACAAAAGTGACTCTTTGATTTGGCTAAGTATGCTTCTTTTTTTTCTTAAAAGGGGTGACTAAAAATGGTGGCAACACTTCTCTATCTTCTCTTTAAATCCGACATAATACTCAAAAGAATAAAGTAATAACCTCAATTTTTGCACACTAGATAAAGCTCTATCAATAGATACTTTAGGAAGTCCTTCATGTGACACCTTTGTAGCTTCATCAACCAACTCAGTACTCTTTTGGCGAGTTTTAAGATTCTCCTTCCTTGCAGAGGCATGAAATACTACACAAAGATGTAACTTCCATAGAGGGGAAATATTATCTAGGTCCACTTGACCTTGTTGCATAGGAATTTATAGCAATTTTTGAGAAACCACTGGTTGAAACTATAACTACATATCCAAAAGATATTTTAATGAATCTCTAGAGGTTCCAAAGGATTCACCACCAATTTTGTGCTTTCTTCTTCTTTTTTTTCATTCCTTTTCTTCTCACTACTAATAGGGATTTCTTCTACATTCTTCTCAACTTCTAGAGGAGGCAAGGTTTCTTCTTTTTGTACTTTAGTCTTCTCCAAGGCATCTTGCTTATCTTATATTTTTTCCTCAGTAGTTACTTCCACATCCAGAGGGGTGTTATTTGTCAGCATATCTTCTTTCTCATTCTCTTGCTCATTGATTTCTAGGAGGGTTGTGTCTTGTTGCATATATTCTTCATCACTCAAAGGAACTCCCAACTCTTTATCATGTGTTTCAACTATTTGCAATGTCTCTTTCCTTAGCCTTTCTATATCATCCTTATCTCTGCTCATAAGAGTGCTTGCTCTTTGTTTTGTCCTAGATTTATTTCTATAAAACTAAGACAACTTGAGTTTATCCTCATGAGACAATGTCGAACCAATCTTCTCCAAGGAAGATATCTTCATCTTTTCATCCTCTACAATAGCCTCTTGTCTTATTGCATTCAACACACCTTTTATATCATCTAGAAATTGATCTTTTATCTCACCTAGGTCAGTATCAAATGTCACCATGTATTTGACTATAGCCTCTTCAATTATTTCCTTGTCTTCATCATTTGCATCTGGATACATTGCATCCATTTCCTTCAACATACCAAATATCATAATACCATTGAATAGTGCATTTAACTTCATAAGACTATGGACCGAAGGGGTCTTCTCATATTTCTTAGCTATTCCCTCTCCTTTTTCCTTAGTTTTAGAAGATCCTTCTTCTTCTCCTAACCTAGAACTCTTTTCTCTTCTTTAAAATATGAAAGATTTATTTTCCTTTTCTACTTCCTCTTCACTTTTTGTATCCACCACATTAAGTTTCTTTCTTTTTGTACCAATCTTTTCTTGAGAGACTTGAGACTTTATTTCTTGGATCAACTAATTTTCTTCCTCTTCCTCTTCTTATTCTTCTTCAACACATATTATTTTCTCTTGTTTCTTTTTCTTTCTTTCTCCTCTTGGGAAACTTATTTTGCATAGTGGTGTTGGATGTATCTTTCTTTTTAGAACCACTTGTTGGTTTTTTTCCAGAAGGCTTTCCAATAGTAGGTAGTGTGGGAGCAAAGTTCCTACATGACCTTCTTGATTTATGTGGAGTATCTAGAGGGGAAGATGTACCTATATATTTCTCTATAGGGATTTAGGGGTATCATACTCTCTCTCCAAATCAGCCTTCATCTTCTCAACCTTTTTTACAATATCTTTATTTTTCTTCTCTAGGTTTTCTTTGTTGGATTTTTCTTCATAGGTACCAAACCTATCTATTGTTGGATTTCTAGGTTTAATGAATACAATATATGCACGGCCAATAAGTTTACCTTTTTTTACCTCATAACCAAGCTCAAGAACCCAAAATATTTTAGGTTCAACTACTTCCATATAGCAGTAATCTCTACTAACCATAAATGTTATGCCATTCTTATATTTATTCACAACGCTTGTCCAAATCCTATATCTCTTGCATTTAGTCTTGAAATATTTTAAAAAATCTCCACAAAGCTAACTTCCAAGACTCAAAATCTACAAAACTCCTTAGCTGATCTCTAATTTGTGCAACTACTCTAGAATACTATTATTCCATACAACATTATTTTCTTCGAACACTTCATTTAGAAAGTAAAACAAAAAGCAAATTATAGATTGGGCACAATTTATGGAAAAGCATGAATCAATGATAGAAACCATAAAAATGCCTAGTTCAAGCCATGAAGACCCTAATATAACAATGAAGCACAAATGACAATAGAAATCACAATAATAATGCAAAAAATCTTAATTTATATGCCAAAGTTGAATCGTCTCCATTGCTTTTCTCCATTTTGCTTTGTTTGTTCTCAAATTTTTAGTATGCAATGTATTTGATAAGCTTGGTATTGAAAATTGATAGCAACATCTAAAGATAGTGATATGATAGAAAATCTTAAAAGACTGTGGTTGACCTTGAAATGAAATAGATGGGTTGATTTTATAGCAACCCCAATTCAAATGAATGGCGAGGATTGGATGATGAGGCATGATGATTAATGAATGAGATTAATTGAAAGGGAAAGAGATGAGGATGGGAAGGATGGACCAAAACTCAAGAAATTAGTTAAGATTTAGGGCCTAGCTAAGAAGAAATAAATTAAATAATGACAACAATTATTTAATTTAGGAGAGGGAAAATGAAAATGAATAATTGAATAAATAATAATTTATTTAATTATAGAGGGAAAAAGGATGATTAGTGACATAATTTAAATAAATTGATATTTACTTAAATTAATCAAAAGAGGAAGAAAGATAAAGTGAATTAATTAAATAATTAAGAATTATTTAATTAATAGAGGAATATGGAATTAGGAAATAATTAAACTATTTAAATTATTTAATTATGCAAGAAAGAAGGAAAATTAGTTAGAAAATGTTGCTTGCAAGCTCGAGAAATTTTTTAGTGTATATTTTACCCCTCTTTGATACAATATGATTTTGAGCATTATGTCAAAGAATAATTTGAAAAAATTGGCTTAGGACCTATGCCAGTGTGCCTCATCATTCCCTAGTTAATGTGGTATAGTAAGATGATTTCCCCTCAAGAAATTTGACAAATTTTCAAAAAATTCCAAAAAAAAATGGCAAGTTTATCAACAGGTCAATTGAATAGGTGCAAAGGCATTGGCAATGAAGAACTAGGCTCAAAAGTCGATGTAGGCCTTGATATTTGTGTTCAAAGGAAAAAGTAGATGCCGCCAATTATAAAGCTAGGGGCCCTATTATTTGAAATTAGATATAAATGTGCCTATGTGGATGAAAATTGATCATTTGTGCATTGTGAGTTTAGAGATCTAGGAGCTCTGGTTTGAGATTTTGAGCGGACATGCTATCAAAATGTTGCCTATACCAGTCAATGTGCATAGGGATATTAAGTATGATCATTTGGGCATACAAAGGGCTTGGGAGTGGTAGTATGTATCTAATCCTTGCTTCATGATTTTATCATTTTTATGTAGATTTTAGGGCTCAAAGAAGGGAAAATAGATGCAGTGCAATTTCTGAATCACATTTATTATCGTGTTTTCTGCATCTGTGGTGTCATGCACCAAATTTGAAATGTGTAACACATTTGTAAAATGGAAATGCATAGGTGTGACTTAGGAATTAGCCTACTTGCAACTATCAAGTGCACCACAACTGTAAGATAAAATGATGCATGTATAAAATTGCACCACAAATTTTGGATGGTGTGACATAGGTTTGAAAGTGCAACACATATGAATGACAAAGTGATGCATCTATGAAGTTAGCTCATAATTGTAAAATGTGACACATATGATAGATTGTGCGATTCATTTTATTGACAGGAAAATTTAAGAAGCTTTGGACAAAATTTTGAATATTGAATATGTCAAATAGGCTAATTTAGGCATTGTGATTAACGTGGCACACTTTGCATGAGTTCATGATAGACTTCCACCTATCTAAATTCTAGCCACGATCGACATCATTCAGTCTACGAGATCATCTCAATGAGGAGGAGTAGGATACCCTGACTGTGCTTGGATTTTATCATGTGACCTCCATGCACATTGTGTGGGCTAATAGGGGTTTACTCACAATTCTTGTAGAGAGATGGCACTCGATGACAAGTTCCTTCCACCTACCTAATGGAGAGGTTACAGTCACTCTGGAGGACGTATGGAAGATTTTTGGCTGCCTATTCATGGAAAGCGAGTGGCATATGACCTAAAAAAAGGATTGGCCGCGATTCAGAGAGTGTTCAAAACTCAATATCTTATGTAGCTATGTTTTGAGGACTATGAGATTAGATGGTACATCCTAAGAGAAAGATATCATAGATTTATTGTAGTACTATGCACTATTATTGGGAGTGTGGTCTTTCCAGATCGACAAGGCCATGTATTTTTGGTGGGGTGGGGAGAGATGCTAGAGGGGATGATGGAGTAGGCAACAATTTATGCTTGGGGGCCTTGTCTATTAGTGATGTTATATTTTTAGTTACAAGATGTGGTGTACAAGGATGCACAGTTTATTAGTTGTGGGATGACATTGATCATGGTGTGGGCATGGGAGCATATTATTGTAAACCACCAGTAAATAGGTACCTAGATCTGAGCTTGCCTTATGTTTACATTTATGGAGGGTTAGTGACATAAATATGGGTTGGTGATGTGGGTTATTGGAGACATGGCATCGATCTACTAGATGGAGATGGGGATTATTGTGTGGATAGTGGTAGAGGACAAGGAGATCACAAAAAAGGAGCTAGAGGGAGAGGTGATCGAGGGAGGGGAAAAATGATAGGGGTAGGTGAGGTAGATTAATTCGACCACTGCAAGCATCATAAAGGATGCCACCCATCTAGGAGGAGAGGAGCATGAGCAAAATATAGGATAGATGGAGGTTGATGTTGAGGAGGTGAGGGTGGAGGATATAGTTGGTGATGTTGGTGAGGAGGTGGTGGTTGGTGAGTTTATAGTGGAGGAGATGGAGGATGGGGATGGAATTGTAGTTTAGGAGGAGGTAGGTAGAGATATGGCCATTAAGGAGGAGGGACTAGAGAACATCCTGATTAGTGAGGTGATCATGGATGTTGTTGGAGATGAGGTTGAAGATGTATGGAAAGGACCCTAGGTGTAGATTCAAGAAATTTAGGTATAGGTACAAATGCTACAGACTTAGGTCATGTAGATACCAGGGTTACAAAGTTGAGTCTCACAACTTACTACAAAGAGAGATATGGCAATCATAAGGGAATAGTGAGCCGAGTAGAGATCTACTGATTTTATTTCCATAGTGAGTGGGCTTGTTGCAGATTTTGCATAGACCATGTACTGAGATAGAATGGAGGCTTAGTATTAAAAATATTTATATGAGCGGGCAGTTCCAATACCTTAGAGAGCATCGAGCTTCCAAAGCCAGAGCCATACTAGGTCTCATTTATGTAGGGCATAGAGCAATGGGGGTGTATCATAGAGGAGATCGCCATATGATAGGCCATCCCAGTATTCTCATGGAGAATAGTTAGGATAGAGAAAGTACAAGCCACCACCATTAGGACCATCTTGTTGGCAACACAAGGGCAGACAACTAAGAGGGGGGGTTAATCCGTTGTCATAGAATTTCAAACTTAGTAAACTTAATAACCTTTAATCTCTGATCTGATTAATAACAGTGAAATCATGCATTAACAACACATCGAAAACACATAGAACACCAAGATTTTTGCATGGAAACCCTATTAGGGGAAAAACCATGGTGGAGGTTAATCCACAAGTTATACCCTATTAAAAGTATAAGAAGAATATAAGAGGAATGCGCATGCATTCAGGAACACTGCCTAGAGCTCACTGCTCAAAGGAAGACTCACTATCTTATAGAAAATATTTAGATTAAATCCATCTAAAGAATTTGAACTGAGAAAGTAGCATCTACTAATGCATGAGTACAGTTCTGGTTAAGGACACGAACATTTCTTCACTTTCTTTCACTCTTCTTCACACTCTGCTCTACCTTCAAATGATCTAAACCTTTTTCACACATAGCACTTGCACACTTTGCATAAACACACTTCACATCCTCCTCAAATGAAGAAACAATCACTTATATATATCCGCAACAAGAATTTACATTGCTTTATGTTGACTTCAACACAATAATAGAATGAATGCAAATTTTTGGCCAAAAACAATAAAGATTATCAATGTGCATCAACCAAGGTCATCCACAACATAGTAGAGACCCAAAACAATGTCCTCAAACACAAAACACCTTCAAATATTCTTCCTCGAAGATCCACGACATGCTTCAAACACCTTGTCAACCACGAACATGGAAAACATGAACACGCAAGAGAAAGTATCAGATCGCGAGCACAATGATCAATGTGGACATGCAACAAAGATATAATATGATCTAGAAACATCCATGAACACCACATGAAAATACACAATAACTCATACTACCAGAATCACATTATCTTCTTCCGTGAAAACCTTTTGCACTAACAAAATAGTTGTTAGAACACAAAAACTTATAACTTTCTCAAATCTTCATGTGCACCTCTAAAAATTTCAGAGTAGAAACTAGATATGCTTGAAAACAAACCCTTTAATCCACAACATCTAGTTATCAACATACTAAACTTTCTACCATACTGATCTTCACTGCTTCATAAACAACCTATAACATGTTTTATTACAATTTTCTCAATATCCTTGACATATACAGTCTTAAAGATATTAATGCTAATACTGTTGACATCAATGACAACCACATATCATAAATATGACTAAAACATCCAACAATATCCCCCTTTAACATTTATGGCAACACATGATGTGAAAAAAACACCATCAATGTAACTAACTCTTCTTCCAACATTCTCCCCTTTACACATTGCTCTTCTCACTCTTAGTTCACACTTTTCTTCTCCCCCTTTCTTTTGGCTCTTCCATAGTTTTTTACATTATTATTCTCTCCCTTTGACATCAATGGAAAAGGTACACAAGCTCTAAACCACATATCTAAATCATCTGACTAATCCCCCTGAGTAGTAGCCACCACAACATCAATCCAGATCAAGATATGACTATGAATGCACAGGCTAATGCAAATACTATGAATCTTAGTTCTGATTAGGAGGGGTAATCACCCCTAACTTCCCTCTAAGATACTCAAAATTATCCTGGGAAAAGGCTTAGTAAAGATGTTTGCAATCTATTCCTTAGTAGGCACATACTCCAGTCTGACCTCCTTATCACTCACCTTATCTCTCAAAAAGTGGTACTTGATAGATATATGGTGTGGTTTGTGTGGTTTGGAGATCTTGGTGTTATTTGGCATTATTGTCAGATGGACATGTTGATTTTACCTGGAGTTTTTTCAGATCACTAGATGTTTGGTCATGATGCTTGGAAAGCTTGGATGTCACGTTTTAGCGGGAGCTTTAGCAGTGACTGTGAATTCATCACTTGGTAGTGAATGATCTTGTTTAGTGTTGCAAATGTTACTAGGAGGGACTCTTAGATCTTGTTGTTGCAGAAGGGTTCTTTCGCATTTGCATGGACTTTATTTGAGGATGTACAACATCTTAGAACCATGGAGGATTTTTGGAGTCTTTAGTTGAGGCGTTGGTGGTGCTTGATAGGTGATGGTGGTTTGGAGTTTGTTTGCTTGATTTCATGTATAATCTTGCTTGTGTATTAGAGTTTTGGCATGAGGCTTTGCTCTTGAGACTATGGTGAAGTCACCTAGAGCATGGTATCTCCTAAGGGGGATGTGTAGATCATGATTTCATGATAAGTTTTTGTTTCAGATGTTTGGAGCTTTAATAGTGGTCTGGAGTTTCCTTGTGTTCTGAGTACATTAGTCATATGCTTGATAACTTCATGGTAAGTGCAATAATGCAGATTGGAGTTTAGCATGAGATGATCGGTTGTTGGTGCTCATGGATACATGGAAAATGAGGTGAGGTTTTGATTCTCTTGAGATGAGAAATATGTTGATTATAGTTGAAAGTTTGAGTAGACTACACCTTGGCTGAACGTGAGTTCAATAGAGACCAATGAGGATATTTATCTTCGATGATTCATGCTCACTTGTATATCTTGGAGGAGCATTCTCTTTTCCCACTCTTGGTCTTCTCGACTATGAAGTCAATTTGAGAGGTATTTTCCCATTATATCTTTCAGATGTGTTTTATGCTTTATCTTTCATGATATGGATCTTGAACTATTGTTTTAAGGTTCTGGAGGATTCATAGTGGAAGGTGGACAACATATTTTATCTCCTTGAGCCTTTGTGTTATATATATTTTTTGATGAGAACTGGTAGGAGATAGTTATATGGGTTGTTTTCTTGAAATGGGAAAAGAAAGCCAAACCTGACTTTTTCCAATGCTCTGAATCCAATGGTGAATCCCAATTTGATCCAAGACGCTGCATAGATGAACTCAAGGCATAAAATCCTCGAGGAACCCAGAACGAACTCTGCAATGATTTTCTCTAGAATTTGAGAAGGGGATGCATGTCAAGGCTCTGATACCATGTTAGAAACTCTAGATCAGACATGCAAACCTAAACACCTTCCACAAAAGAGAAAAATAATGAAAAAGAAAAGCTTTGCATGAAATGTCCAAATTGATAGTATTTAGAATTCAAAGATTACAATGAGATGATTTTCTTTATAAAAGCAAAGTATGCAACCCTAATGTTGACCTAAAAATAACTAAACTAAATAAAGCTTAATATTTAATTACACTTGCATAATTTTACTTAGGTTTTTCTTAGGTAATAATTAGTTTACTTAATTAATAAGTAAGCTTTATTTAGTTTAGTTGTTTTTAGGTCAACATTAGGGTTGCATACTTTGCTTTTATAAAGCAAATCATCTCATTGTAATCTTTGAATTCTGAATATTATCAATTTGCACATTTCATGCAAAGCTATGCTTTTTCATTATTTTTCTCTTCTATGGAAGGTGTTTAGGTTTGCATGTCTGATCTAGGGTTTCTAACATGGTATCAGAGCCTTGACATGCAGCCCCTTCTCAAATTCTGGAGAAAATCATTGCAGAGTTTGTTCGGGGTTCCTTGAGGATTTTATGCCTTGAGTTCATCTATGTAGTGTCTTGGATCAGATTTGGCTTCACCATTGGATTTAGAGCACTGGAAAAATTTAGGTTTGGCTTTCTTTTTGCAGATTTTGGTCATCATTTGCCAGATCTGTGAGGGTTTCAAGTCTGATGTTTTTTTGGAAGCTCTAGAGGTAGCCTATTTTTTAGACCACTTTGAGCACAAACAGAGGTCACCATCGCGTTCGCAGTGGCCAAAAACCCTAAGATCGCCCTTCATTTTGTTGATTTCTAAGAAGTTGGTCTAGAAGGGAAAAAAAAATTGTCAGGGAGGCCCTACGACCTCCCCAGCACACTCCCTGAGGCACGAAAATCAAAAAAAAAATTTAAAAATTGATTTTTTTGGATGCTGCACCGACGCCTCTAGTTTTAAATTGCTCCGCTGCTAGGTGGGCACTAGGTGGGTGGCCGCTCAAAGTGGCGGCACCACCAACCGGCCGCCGGCCTATGTTCCGCCCCCGTCGGGGCCCCTTTGGATAGATCGAGATCATATGGGGGACCGGGAGCTATGCGCCTAGCCCCCGGCTGACCCCTTAGCCCCTGCGCTGGTCGTATCGGCAACCAAGGGCTCCACCATATCCCCCAATCACCTTTCCCCTGGTCATCCATAGGACCAGGGGCCGAATTTTTTTTAGCCCCCTCGGTTGCCTGTAGGCCAAATTGGCCATTCTGGAGCACTTTCACCAAATTGGGCATAACGTTTGCGTACAGAGTCAGTTTTTCACAAATGAGATATCATTGGAAAGCTGGTTCTGAGCTAGTTCTATTGATGTAGGTTATTTTTCCTGATTATGTCCTAGTTTTATGTTGTAGGTCCTTGAGCTCAGAACTTCTATTTTTCACTCCGGAGGGCATATCTTTTGACTCGGTGATCCTTTTTTAGCCATTCTTATGGCATTGGAAAGTTGGTTCAGTCTTTTACACAAATCTGAGGTCTATTTCTATTTTTTTATTTATGAATGTTTAGGAATTATCTCCTTTTGCAATCATTGGGTATTGTAATAAATGAACTGATATAAAGTTCGATCGGGGGGGTTTCTTGCATAATAATCTAATTAGAGTGTGCATGCACTTTGATCTTCATCGTGTTTTGATGACAACTTGCATGGGTTGTAATCTAGTTTCTTAGTTTCTTTTGGCCATATTTTGTCTTAGCTTGACACATATTAGATTCATATTGGTTCACACTTTAGATTGAGAGCCTATGGTTAATGATCCGCATCGGATCCATCTCAGTTTGAGGGCCACTAAATTTGTGGTTAATGTTCCAGAGTCTGTATGGTACTTGTTCCCATGGAAGAGTTTCAGTCTCAGTTTGGCATCGACATCGAGATTCATGGCTTCTAGATTATGTCATCATCATATCATCTACTGTTGCTTTATGGATTCCAGGGTTGTTCTAGTTTGGTGTTTTCGAGTGTTCTATGGCATCGGGTCTATTGTTGCATTATTATGATTCTGATATGGTTTCTTGTAGATAGAAGTATCTTTCCTTGCTTACCGAATTGCAGTTCTAGTGTTACTCCATAGTGTTCTTCCAGTGCTTCTTTGTAGTAGTCATCTCATTGTAGGGGGGGTTGTCCCACTGGGTTTTCCCTCTCTACCTCATTATTGGATTTGTACATGGGTACCTGATTAGGCCTTGTTGTTGGGACCCATTCATGCTTTCTTGCATTCATCTTAGTTTTAGGTGCATGCTTATTTAGTCTCCCTAAGTTTCTTTTATGGCGAGGTGTTAGTGTAATTAATATTTAATTACACTTGCATAATTTTACTTAGGTTTTGCTTAGGTAATAATTAGTTTACTTAATTAATAAGTAAGCTTTATTTAGTTTAGCTGTTTTTAGGTCAACATTAGGGTTGCATACTTTTCTTTTATAAAGAAAATCATGTCATTGTAATCTTTGAATTATGAATATTATCAATTTGCACATTTCATGCAAAGCTCTGCTTTTTCATTGTTTTTCTCTTTTGTGGAAGGTGTTTAGGTTTGCATGTCTGATCTAGGGTTTCTAACATAAGCTTGATCTTCTTTGAGAGGCTTACATCCATAATTGTGAACGATTGGGTGTAATGGATGTTGTTGAGGCTTTTCAGTTGGGGTATTGTGAAGGAGATCATACTTGACATAGCTGGATTTTAGAGGTGTATGTAGGAGGATGTTCTACAAGTATATGTTGTGCAGAGTTTCTCTCTTTCGTCTTGGTTGTCTTCCAAGAAGTTGAAGAACTTCGAAGGACTCTGGAAGACTGTTGAGAGAAATGATTCTTGTAGCAGTTGGGTGTAGGTTATGCACTTCATTATGGATATTTCCTTGGTACTACATGGTTATATTTTTTATGTGCTGAAATTGGTAGACTTGTTATGTCGTTCATCTTTTAGATTTAGCATTACCCATGTAGTGGGAGTACATGGATGTGTTTGGTCTTCTTCGATTGGTTTGTACATGGCGCTTATATATGTGGTTTATGGGTTGGTTGTGTTGTTTTGGATGCCTTGAAGGTCTGTGTGATTGGATGAACTAGCACTTGTTGTGGGTGTTATTTTTCAGTCACGTGGGTTGAACAGTTCGATGGGTGCAGCCAGTGTTTTGGTTGTTGTTCTAACCAGTGTTCAATCTTGTTTCTAGAGAATGAAATCATGGTTATGTTCATGATTGAAGGCTTTGAAGTTGATGTTTTGTTACTTCTGTATAGCTTGTGAGAATAGTGGAGTGATGGTAGTGTCTTGTTGTCGGTATCACTACGATATTTTTCTTGTGTTCATTGGACTAGTGCATATTTACCTTGGTTGGTACCTTTCTTCCATAGGTGGCATGTTGGAGGATGACAAGTATTGCTTCCTGAATGATGGAAATCTTAGATGTCATTTTAGAGGTCTTGATGGAGCATGAGAGCATGATTGAGATCTATGTGGTTTCAAGGAAGACTGTGTTTGGTTACTTTGTTGGACAGCTGGTTATAGTTGGATACCTGATTATGTTGTAGATTGTCTGATAGACTATTATCTATGGAAATGTGTTGGTTGGGTGTCCTGAATGCTATTAAATAGGACCTGAACTAGAGGGGCCTATGATCTTCATTAAGTTTGAGTTTGGAGGCAGCCAGTAAGTCTTCGTCAAGTGGGAGCTTATTGGAAAGTGTGCCTCAACTTGTTGGCCTGAACCTCTGCTAAAGGACTTAGCAGATCTCCCTTTATTCATGCCTTTACCTCATTACCACTAGGTGTTTGTGGAAGAGGTGTAGTAACACAATTACCACCTGTAATGTCACAAAATCACACCTATGGGGAATTCCACATTTTTGCATCTTTCCTAGCATTTATGACACCTTAGAAGCATTAATGAAAAAATACCATGAGATAGAATTTTGTGATTTGAATCTATGCAAACACATGGCAAAATGACAGAAGCCTGATAGGGCATTTCTCAAAAACATAGACCTCGAACACCTGCATGGCGCGTGGTTGTCCACGCGGCGCACGAGCATCCTGGAAATTTTGAGTCTTAAAAGGTGAATCTAGAACCTTGACCCTTGCGACACGCATCCTGGTAGCTAGTTTTCATGTGAAACTTCTCTATGTCACCCTTGCATGCATTAAAAAACCTTTTGGGATCTCATTTTGGGGTTGGAAATCTTCAATTCAAGCATTGCCATCACTTGCTCTAGTCTTCGGTAAGCTCTATCCTTGAATAGCAACACTTTTACTGGTGAAGCCATACCAGACTGAGGTCCCTCTAGTAGCTACCAGCACCACAACAAGCACATCATGGTGCACCTATGTGCCTCGAAAGAGGGTCTTGACCCATGGGTAATGCTCTCTCTCCATATCACTCCTTCTTACTAGTTCACTTACTACTTTTTGGTGTGGGCTCTACTCTGAAGGGGGTTTTATTTTCACCATGTACTTTGTTTATTTCCTTTGCACTCTTTTCCAAGCTTGGCTATTCCTGGAGGTGGGAACACCAATATGGGGGTCTGGCTGAGGCAGGCCCCTATACAATCCCAACCTTTTCGCCTTGATATTTTTTGTACAGGTTATGAAGGGACGCTTGGAGTAAAGATTTAGACGCATGAAGGTAATCTTGCTTCAAGATCACTTGTATTTCCATCTAATCTTTGGCTTCCTATTGATTATCTGACCCTTCACTCTTTTTGACCTGAGTTGAGAAGTAAGATTCAGTTTCATATATCTAAGCTCCTAAGTTCCTTGTGGCTTATGATGCCAGCATGTCTTGCAGATGACGGTACATTGCGCTGGCATCCTCAAACTATGCTGACCTCTCTTGGTCGAGAGCTCCATAGCCAAGGATAGAAATCTTGAAGTCTTTCTACTTCGGGACATGAAATCACTTCTTCACTTCTCTTCATAGTTTCATCGATTCATTTAGTTTGAGGTGTATAAGGGAAGTTCATTCCCTAGTGATCTCTTGAGAATAAAGAGACCCATGTGCAGTGAATCCCTCTTATATCACACTGCCATATCGTGGGAGCCTTCTAGCTAAGGTGCAATAGTGCAGTGTACACTACCATACCACAAGAACCTCTTCACAGTAGAGCAGTAGCATGGGGTACCATCATACCGCAGTGGTCTCTAGACTTTATTGTGGTAGCATGAGGCATTGGTTGTTTGGTAGTTGTGTGGTGGTACTGCCATACCATAGATTTCTTCAATTTGGGACACAATAGTGTGTTGTATACTGCCATAACATGAGGGCTTCACACCTAGCCAATAGTAGCATGGTATACTGCCATACCATAGGGTTCTGTTGACTGTATGGTGTGATTTTTGGATGTTGTAGTTTCATTTTTCATATGTGGTTGTCACTGATGTCAACACTATTAGCATTAATGATGCTTAATGCTGTATATGTCAAATATATTGAGAAAATTGTAAAAATAATATTACTAGCAACCAGTGAAGTTGAGAAGGTCAAAATGTTGGAAAGTTCTATACGTTGAATATTTGAAGGTGTGCTTCAAAGGGTTTGTTGTTGAAGATTTCTAGTATGTTTTCTAAAAGTTTCATTGGTTCATATCAAGATTTGTGGAAGTTATGAAGATATATGTTCCTAAAGTTATTCAGTTTCTATAGATGGTGTTCTTGGATGAAGTGGATGAAATTTTGGTAATTTCATATGTTGCGCATGTACCTGTGACATTCATGGATGAGTCTAGATCATAATCTATCCTTTTTGTACATCTGCATTGATCAAAGTGTTCGTGACCAAAGATTTTTCTGATGTGTGCTCGATTTTTCATGTTCTTGGTTGACATGATGGTGTTAGCATGCTGTGGATCCATGAGCATTAATATTTTATTGTTTGGCATGTTTGAAAGTGTTTTTTGGGGTCCTCACTATGTTTTGGTGTGCATTGAAATTTATTCATGTATTGAAGCTGACAGTTGTAATTTATTCTTTATTTGAGGTCAACTGAATGGTTGATGTAAATTCGTATAGCAGATATATATAAGTGTTTGTTTTCCTCATTTGAGGCAATGCTTAGTGTGCACAAGAGTTGTACATGTGTGAATAAAGTTGAAATTATTCAAGAGTAGAGCAGAGTGTGGAAGATTGTTTGTGCGCCTAACTGGAACTGTAATCAGGCTTTGGTAGAAGATAATTTCTCAGTTCAACTTCATCATATGGATTTAATCTGATTATTGTATGCAAGGCAGTGAGCCTTCTTTCTGAGAAGTGTTCTCTAGGCAATGTGCCTAAATGCAAGTGCATTCCTTTTTCATTCTTCATTATACTTCTAATAGGGTATAATCTTGTGGACTAACATCCACCATGGTTTTTCCCCTAATAGGGTTTCTACATATAAAATCTTGGTGTTCATGTGTCTTTGATGTGTTCTTGATTTATGCCTACACTATTATTTATCATATCTAAGATTTAAGGTTGATTAATGTTGTATAAGTTTGATTTTGGTAACAACTGATTCACCCCCCCTCTTAGTTGTCTATCCTTGTTTTTCCAACAATTGGTATCATAGCTAGTTCCTCTAAAGAATCCTAACATCTTGAGGTGATTTGAGATGGCATCATACAAGAAGGATAGTCCTAGATTCGATGGTACAAACTACTCTTTATGGAAATTCAGAATGGAGTGTACTTGTAAGTGCATTGGAGAGACTTCTTGGAAGATTACACCAAGTGCATATACTATTCCTCAAAATGGTCCATCCTTTGAATATGAGATCAAGCAAGTAGAAGCTAATACCAGGGCTATTGAAGCATTGTTGAGTGCTTTGATAGATTTGAAGATGACAAATGTGTTAGTATTGAAGACTACATACCAGATCTGGAAAAATTTGGAAACATTGTATGGAGGAGATGCACTAGTGAAAAGTGCTAAGCTACAAAGTTTAAAAGGAAAATGGGAAGACATCAAGATGAGTGAAGATGAGAACATCCTCTCTTTTTCTCAAAAAATAAATGAATTGGTGATGAGCATTAGATGTGTCAATGGAAACTTGGATGAAGAAGAAATTGTGGCTAAGATACCTAGATCTGTGCCTCCCTCTTACAAAACAAGAGCTCATGCTATTGATGAAATTAGGACAGTGGAAAATATTACAAGAGACATGCTGATTGGAAAAATTTCTACCTTTGATTTAAGTGAATTTGGTGAATTTGATCCTAAGACTGAATCTGCATTCAAAGCTATAGTATCCAGAAAAATCCAACAAAGATACAATCTAGGTGAGAGTTCCAAAAGGACATTCAAATATGAAGATGAGATGAAAAATATTGAAGATGGAGAAAGAGAATTAGAAGAACTGGAAGCATTGATTGTGAAAAGAGAAGCCAGAGGTCATGGTAAGTACAAAGGAAAGTTACCTATTAAATGTTTTTCTTGCATTAAAATAGGTCATTTTGCATCTAGATGTAATTGATGAAGAATCTAATAAACTTAAAATGAAGATGAATGAGTATTTATAGCTATCAAAGAAAATGGTTAGGTTTCCATTGAATCTACTAGTAATGTGAATGTTGAGAAAGCTCTTGCAGCAAAAATTGAAGAAAAGGATGAGTGGGTAATTGACAACAGATGCTCACATCATATGACCGGTGACAAAAGAAAGTTTGTAAGCCTGGAAGACTATGATGGTGGTGTTGTAAGATATGGAGACAAAACTTCTGGTGTGATTCGTGGCAAAGGCACTATTTCTTTTGGTGGTAAGCATAATACTGATGATGTTCTTTATGTAGAAGGGTTAAAGCATAACTTGTTAAGTGTTGGAAAGATGGTAGACAAGGGTTACAATCTTCAACTCAAGGATGGTAACTGCAGAATAAGGGGAAGTTCTAGAAGTATGATTGCTTCAGGTACAAAGACAAAATGTAATATCTTGCATTTGAGTGTTGCTAGTGAAAGTTGCTTAATTTCTCAGATTGATGTAAGTTGGTTATGGCATAGGAGGTTGTGTCATGTGAAATTTGATAACATTGTCAAGATAAGAACTACTCAAGCAGATAGAGATCATCCTAAGTTAGTGAAGCCTACTAATGCTATGTGCAAGGAATTTCATATGGGAAAGCATACAAGAAATTATTTCTGGAGAAAATAGTATAGCTCTAATGGAGTACTGGATTTGATACATACTGATCTATGTGGTCCATCTAGAATTAGAATTCTAGAAGGTGAAAGGTATTTTATTTTGCTCATTGATGATTATACTAGAATGATATGTGTTGCTTTTTTAAGAGAAAAACATGAAGCATTAGAAAAGTTCAAAAGTTTCAAAGCTATGGAAAAGAATGAGATAGGTCAGAATATCAAATGTCTAAGATCAGACAAAGGTGATGAATTCACTTCTCAGGAATTCAATTCTTTATGTGAAGAGAATGGAATCCAAAGACAGTTATATGCTCCTCAGACCCCTCAATAAAAGGGATTTGTTGAAAGAAATAACATAACCGTTCTAGACACTACTAGAACCATGATGCTGGAAGCAAATGTTCCTCATTTCTACTGGAGAGAAGTTGTAAGTACTATTGTGTATACCATTAACAGGGTGTATGTCAATAGTAATTCTAGTAAGATACCTTTTCAGCTATGGTTTAGTTATAAGCCTACTGTCAACTATTTCAAAAAAATTGGAAGATAATGTTACATCAAGAGAGATGATGATATAGGCAAGTTTGATGGTACAAGTGATGAAGGAATATTTTTGGATTACTATACTAAAAGTAAAGATTATTGGTTCTTTATAAGAGGTTAAATAAAGTGGTTGAAAGCGCAAATGTCAAAGTTGATGAAGATATTGCTAGACCATCCAAATGTAGTGGATATGATTCAGATGATCAAAATGATAATACTAACAATGATGTTCAAACACACAATCAACTTCAAATTGTTCCGGTGAACCAAGGGAATCAAGAGGCAGAGACTAGCAAAAGTGCAAAAGAAAGAACACAAGAACAAGAAGTCAGAGAAAATCCTAAAACTCCCAAATATGTAAGGATAAATCACTCTGATAGTCTGATTATAGGAGACAAGAGCAAAGGTGTGCAAACTAGAAGAAGAATTTTGAGGAGTACTATATAATTTCCAAAGCCGAGCCTAGCAATATCAATGAAGCATGCAAAGATGAACATTGGATGGAAGCCATGAAAGAAAAACTAATGCAGATAGAGAAGAATGATACATGGGATCTTGTTCCTAGACCTCAGAACAAAAATGTGATTGGTACAAAATGGGTGTTCTAGAATAAGCTGAATGAGCAACGTGAAGTGGTCAAAACCAAAGCAATAATGGTTTGCACAGGGTAATCACAAATGGAAGATATTGATTTTGAAGAAACTTTTTCCCCTATTGCTAGAATTGAAGCGGTAAGATTATTTCTTGCTTATGCTACTTTCAAGAATTATAAAGTCTATCAGATCGATGTAAAGTCAGCCAATCTGAATGGTGATCTAGAAGAAGGAGTCTATGTTGAACAACCGAATGGATTTCAATTGACTAATGAAAAAGACATGGTATGTCAATTGAATAAATCTTTATATGGACTTAAGAAAGATCCTAAAGCTTGGTATGCTAGATTGGATAAATACTTATTAAAGCTTGGATTCAATAAAGGTAGTGCTAACAACATTTTGTATTTCAAGTTGGATCAAAATACAGAACTGATCATTCAAGTCTTTGTTGATGACATTATTTTTGAAGGTGATGATGATTTGTGTATGGATTTTGTTGAGGAAATTAAAAGTGAGTTTGAAATGTCAATGATAGGAGAGTTGAAATTATTTTTTAGGATTGCAAATCACTCAGTTAGATGATGGAATTTTCATATCTCAGTCCAAGTATGTGAAAGAGCTACTGAAATTTTTTGGCATGGAATATTCAAAGCCAGTTGGTACACCTATGATAACCGGATGCAAACTTACATAGAATGATGATTCTCCTAAAGCAAATTAAACAAGATATAGGTCAATGACTACTGGTGTACTCTATTTGACTCAGACTAGGACAGATATAATGAATGTTGTATGCATGGTTGCTAGATTTCAAGTTGATCCTAAAGAGTCTCATGTTACTGCTGTGAAAATAATTTTTAGATACCTAAAAGGGACAATTGATCTTGGTCTTTCATATCCTAGGGATGATGATCTCATCCTAAATGCTTTCACTAATATTGATTGGGTAGGAGATGTGGATGACATGAAGAGTACTAGTGGTGGTGCATTCTTCTTAGGGAAGAAATTGGTATCTTGGCTAAGAAAAAATTAGAATTTTATTTCATTGTCTACTGTTGAGGCATAATATATTGTTGTTGCAAATAGTTGTACCTAGGTATTTTGGATGAAGAAAATGTTGAGAGATGTCAAAATTGAGTATCAAGAACCCATTTCCATATTTTGTGACAATTCAAGTGCCATTAATATTTCCAAGAATCTAGTGTTGCATTCAAAAGCAAAGCATATATCCATCAAATATCACTTTTTGAGAGATAAAGTGAGTGGCAAAGAAGTTAGACTAGAGTATATACCTACCAAGGAGAAAATTGCAAAAATATTTACTAAGTCGTTGCCTAAGGATACTTTTGAGTACCTCAAAGGCAAGTTAGGGTGATTTTCCCTCCTGATCAAAACTAAGATGCGGGTCTTTGCATCAGTCGGTGAATTCATATAGCCATATATTATTCTCGATTGATATTGTGGTGGTTGCTACTTAGGGGGAGTAATCAGATGATTCAAATATGTGATCACGGCATGTGTACCTTTCCCATTGATGTTAAAGGGGGAGAGAAGAGAAATGTGAAAAACATGGGAGAAGAAGGAAACAAGAAAAAAGTGGACAATCTCAGGGGGAGACTGTTCAAGAAGAGCTAGTTGGGTTGGTGACATTATTTTTCACATCATGTGTTGCCATTAATTCCAAAGGGGGAGATTTTTGGATGTTGTGGTTGCATTGTTGATATGTGGTTGTCATTGATGTCAACACTATTACAATTAATTATGCTTAAGGCTATATATGTCGAAGATATTGAGAAAATTATAAAAATAATTACTAGCAGCGAGTGAAGCTGAGAAGCTCAAAATGTTAGAAATTTTTGTACATTGAAGATCTAAAGGTGCACTTCAAAGGGTTTGTTTCTGAATATTTCTAGTATGTTGTCCAAAATTTTTAGAGGTTGGCATCAAGATCTGTGGAAATTATGAAGATCTGTGTTCCTACAGTTATTCAATTTTTATAGATGGTGTTCTTGGATGAAGCGAATGAAATTTTGGTAATTTCATGTGTTGTGCATGCACCTGTGACATTCGTGGATGAGTCTACATCGTACTCTATCCTTTTTGTACATGTGCATTGATCAGAGTGTTCGTGACCGAAGATTTTTCTTATGTGTGCTTGAGTTTTCATGTTCTTGGCTGACATGATGGTGTTAGCGTGTTGTAAATCCATGAGGATTAATATTTTATTGTTTGGCATGTTTGAAGGTGTTTTTTTGGGTTCTCACTATGTTGTGACTAACTTGTAATGGTGTGCATTGAAATGTATTCATGTATTAAGGCCGACAATTGTAATTTATTCTTTATTTGAGGCCAACTTAATGGTTGATGTAAATCTGTGTAGCAGATATATATAAGTGTTTTTTTTCCTCATTTTGAGGAAATGCTTAGTGTGTACAAGAGGTGTACATGTGCTAATAAAAAATCAAATCATTCAAGAGTAGAGAAAATTGTGAAGAAGTTTGAGCAGAGTGTGGAAGAGTGTTTGTGCACCTAACTGGACATGTAATCAAGCTTTGGTAGAAGCTAATTTCTCAGTTCAAATTCATCAGATAGATTTAATATAACTATTGTATGTAAGGAAATGAGCCTTCCTTCTGAGAAGTGTGCTCTAGGTAGTACGCCTGAATGCAAGTGCATTCCTTTTTTATTCTTCATTATACTTCTAACAAGGTATAATCTTGTGGACTAACATCCACCGTGGTTTTTCCCCTAACAGGATTTCCACGTACAAAATATTGGTGTTCATGTGTCTCTGATGTGTTATTGATTTATGCCTACACTATTTTTTATCAGATTTGAGATTTAAGGTTGATTAATGTTGTATAAGTTTGATTTTTGTAACAACTGATTCACCCCCCCTCTCAGTTGTCTATCCTTATTTTTCCAACAACAATTGTCAAATCAATGGATGAATGATGTGTCGACACGTGGCATGATTTCATTTGTTGATTTTACATCATTGTTGTAAATCAACAACCACTGGTTGAAAGCTTTATTTTTTGATAGTGATATATTTGCATTAAATGCATATGTTGACTCGAGAGTTGACAGAGTGGAAATATTCTCTATAACCAAGATTTAATGTTGGGCAACACGATGCATGTTGCAAGGTGGTGTGTGTAACCAAAGATGGAGGAAGCTTATCGGTGGGGTAATTAAATACTCTAATGGTTGTTGGTTGTAGGGATAATTGATGAGAGATCAGATCAGATAGATCAATGTGTGTGTTCAAGCAGTATGCATAGAGCATTGTGACCATGAAAATTGATACACATAGAAGAAAGAAGGATGTGAGCCTGTGGTGGCTGTGAGGCTGTGCTGGTCGAGAGGTTGGCTAAGTGAGTTGATAGGAAATGAATCTGCATTGTATATTATGTGAGGACATTGTAACAATGCAAGGATTGTGAACAATGTTGTTGCTTGTATTCTCCAGATGGACAAGATTTAAACTCCTAAAGAGAGTAGCTCTGAGATTGTATTATAACTATTGTTGTTGTTGATTAATACAATTGAGCTGAGTGTTTTGGAGGGTGGGGTTTTTTACCCGAAATGGTTTTCCCCACATAAATCTAAGTGTTCAATTTTTGTCTTTCATGTTGTTTGATTTTGTAATTTTAATTTGTGCATATGTGTTAAATCTGGTTAAGTTGCATGTGCTTTTCTCAGAAGGACTAATGTGGAAAATCAACTGTGCTAGTTTTCGCTTTACAGAATAGTAGTTAGTGTCTTTGAGGAAATTTGAAGGAATTAATTTTAACGAAGGCACTGTTGTTCTTAGATGTTTCATTCTAAGATGACCCAATTTTCCCAATAGAATGAAAACCTTTCTTGAAATAAAATAAACAAAATTAAAGTTATGTTACTGAATGTAGATATGCTTTAATCATCATTATCATATGTTGTTTTAGATAATATAGATTTTTTATTCTAAGCATCTTATTGCATTACATAAATCATTCATTACATCTATAGAATGAACATACACACATAGAAACACATCCATACATACATCTTGCATCATCATATATCACATAGAAATTATACTGAAAAGGAAAGTAAGACCATACATCACATTTGCTTCCATGTCATACATCCATAACATTGCATACATCACATCATGAATCATAAACATCATAGCATAATCATAAATAACAAACGCATGCATCCATAAAGTATGAAATAAAGAGACATCACACCATAGAATGTTACATCAGAGCCATCTCATATATATATATATCAAAACTCGAATGTCATGGTACAAACCAGACTTAGTGTGTAATATCATCAAAATAGTATACAAGAGGCTATCAAAAAACTTAGCCAATGAATGTATACACATCAAATAATCAGGTTGTACATCCAAAAAGTGTCTATAAATCAGTAAATTCTATCCATGGCTCTTTCGATCTCCATGGATTTGTCGATCACCATGGTGAGAACCTGACTGATGGTGACTTATTTATGGGGCTCCTTGAGACCCATTGGGTGCCACTCTACTCATCTATGAAAAATCAGGCTGATGACGATGTTGTGGGCACTCCTTGTAGTAACACATCTTGTAGTAGGATGCCTCTTGAATCAATCTCCCATACATCTATGTTGGGACCATATCCCCCACCTATCCCTACACCTATTGTGTGACAACCTCAAGCTGCTACCAATGCCCTATCTCTTGAGGTAGGGAAAGATTGGCATCCTTCCACAACTATAGCTCATTATCTATCTCTCCCATGGCAGCTTGAAGTTGTTGCCTAGTCTAGTCCCTCTCTTGAGTGACCACCTATAACTAAGTTACTTCCTATTATAACTAACCTGACATCTATAGTGCCTATGCTATCAACGCCATGATTTGAGTGTCTCACTAATCAGGACCCTACAATGGTTGTTAGGGTGGCCTTTGATCCACTAGCTAAACCAAGGAGACCTCCTAGTCCTATCTCTTCTCCTAGTCCTATCTTTATCTATGTTCCTACCAATCATTACCATCATGCTAACCATGGGGTGATGGTTGATACTTCACTATCTGAGGACCTCTTTGTCATCCTCTACTTGGAGCTAGAACAACAATTGGACTTGTAAGCCATACTGGGGCATGAGCCCACCAATATGTGTCATAAGCTACTATAGTGCAAACATCCTATGGCCCATAAAAGTAGGCCCATATCTTTGCAACCAACTATCTAAAATCATCCACAACAACTTGGGGGATCTGCTATCGCTAGGCAGTCTCTTGGGAGGTCCTCACGAACACAACCCTATAACCATCCTGTGGTACATCCTCCACCTCTTTGAACTAGTGAGCTACCCTATCTAGAAGGTAGTTATTGATCATCCTGTGCTCACACCGCTACATGTATCTTGTTTGGTGGGCATAGAATAACTATTCATCATCATCAATCCATCGGCAGGCATGGACCTAAGGCCTCCATCAAAAAATTAGCATCTCATCAATCACCCACCAATAGTGCAGGATACCTATGATCCCTATGTACTATAAGGTCATCATCACCCCATATTTGTATATCACAGGATTATCACAGTCTATATCTACAAGTGTAATAACCGGCTGCAGCACCGCAATGTGCTCATAAGCCCAACTATGAAGTAAGGTAATCCTGATGCCTATGTTGTGTGCACCAAAATATACTACCTAGTGCACATCATGATAAAGAGAAGCCAAAACCACTAGGCCCTGGGAATAGACTATCATCTCCTCTAGTATCCATGACCATACGATGCCCCATCCAACACTGAATCCTTTAGCTTATATGTCGAGTACTAAGATCCCTAAAATTAATGCTTCCATGAACAATTTCAAGTCTAGGGAAATCCTCTCGTAAGCATGAAGTTTTATCTGGCCTCTATCAAGCTCATACACATCTATGTTAGCACCTAAAAAATTGCATCACCTCCAACCTCTATGTCATACATGATCCTTTCACCATGGATGGGTATCCACAGGATCCATCATACATCCTCAAGAGTCATTGTCACCTCTCCATTAGGTACGTGAAATGATGATGTATCACTCCACCACCGCTTGAATAGATTTGTCATCATCTCCAAGTGTGTGAAAATAGATGGCATGCATGTGATGTACCTGAAACTAAAGACCCCCAAGAAATACATCATATCATCCATCAAGTCTCTTGTGCAACGCAAAATACAACATTGATGCTCCTTGGAATGGAGTGAGCAAAGAACCTCCTACACTCATAAGGCACACCTTGTCAAAATTTACAGAAAACGATGAAAAAAACCTTAAATCTAAATCCTCACATAACAAAGGCAAGTCGGTATTTTCAAAGGCAATTCTCTAGCTTTTAGTGGTGCAGGAGCACCTATTTTCTTTCAAGCCTCCATGAGGCCATATTGTATAAATTTATTAAATTATGTGTTTTAATCATGTAATAAGGTTTAATGATCCATTTTATATATTTTTTAAGTCATTTGGAGTCATTTATGAAGGTTTGGTGTCATTTGGTTGAAAAAATGAAAACATTGTCAAAAGTTGTCAAAAGTTGTCAAAAGTTGTCAAATGTTGTCATAACAACTTTTCTTGTTAAATGACAACTTTTTAAAAGTGTGTTAAAATTTTTTAAATGGTAGTTGTAGGTTGGTTGGAGAATAACTTGATTTTTCAAGTATAAAAATGGGCCTCCAAGTCGAATTGGTGGGTGGAATATAGTTTTGAACAGGGATTTATGAAGGAAGGCATGAATTTTTCTGCAATTTTCAATGTTCTGCGCTGTTCTTTTATATGGTACGGTTTTGTATGAAGTTTAAAAGATCTGAAATTGATTTTTATTGGTAGAGGAATTAACTAGCTTTAATTTTCAATTGGTTTGGTGGTTTTTTATTGAGTTTGGAGAAAGTTATGATCATTTTACCATTGGCAACCCTTTGGAATTGTTTTCTCTAAAAGTTGCAAGCTGTTGCAGAGAATGGAAAATATTGTAAAGATAAAATAAAGACCTAAGACATTTTGGAAATTTTAGATATGTGAATCTAGTTTCATTTTATTCAAGTCTCATCAAATTTCAGTAAGATTTGAATAATTTATGACCATTTTGGTGAGGGCAGGTTTGAACACTGCCTAGGGTTTGCAGTTTTGGGAAAAATAAAATAACTTTGTTTTACACCATTGGATCTTCATAAAAATTGGAAGGGAGGTCTGTAATTATTATATATTAAATCTCACCGAATCGATTGGCTTTATTATTTGTTGTGTAGAAGTTATTAATGACTGTTCATTGCATTAAATTGTGGGCTACCATGGTTATGTTTCTGATGTGGTCTAGAATGCACTTAATAATTCTTTGAGATGAGTAATTTTATGAAATTTGTGAAGTAAATGGAATGTTGAGTTGTGAATCCTCTTTTCTCTGCATCATTTAGCAATAGTGATGCTAAAATAAAAGGTAACACCATTTCTTAAAGGTGATTTGATACTTGTAGGTAGTGCTAAACCTAAAGGGACCCATGTGACGCTATTTCCCAAGGGTGGGTTGACATTCTAAAGAAACACTATACCTATTCTAGACCATGTGACACAATTTTACAAAGGTGGGTTGGTATTTTCTGAGCAACGCCTGACCCAAATAAATCCCTGCGATGCTATCCCAGAAGCGTGGCACTCCAGTGTCAATAGTGATGCTGACTAGAGTAAACATGATGCAATACAGTGCCACTTTTGACTAACACAAATTGAATCCTAAAAAACTGAAAAAACATAAAAGAAAGGAAAGTTCCAATTTGCATACCGAGGGTCCTGCATCTGGAGACCATCGAAACTCAAGAATTTGATCCACGTGGTGTTTGGGAAGCACATGATTGCCTATAATGTCAAATCCCCTAAGAAAAATCACAAGAATTCTATAAAGACAAGTGCACAAATGAATTGAAAATGACCTATCTTCTCCTATTTAAGCTTGAAAATTAGGGTTTTTGAGGAGGGAAACTAGGGTTTTGATCCTTTTTATCCATTCTTTGCACCACATAGCTTGTTTTGATTATTTTTGGCATCTTGTAACCTATTTTCTACAACTAAACCTTTGTTGAATCTTTATCACGAGCTCGACCCAAAAAATTGCAATTTTCACTTGATCTCCCGAGGGGGCAATATAGCAACATAATTCCTTTTGCTGGGGCAACAATGGGGCATCAAAAAAAGCAAGAAATTTTTGAAATTTGATATTGACAATGTCAGTCTTTGAACAAATGTAGAGGGTACATCACTTCAAAGAGGGGAAAAATATAGACACTTAATAGTCCTGATCAGTATCACACATCTGAATCTAATTGCGATCATCATTTCTTCTTAAATCACTTCTATTCTAACTATTTAATTAAATAATCTTTATTTTTTAGTTAAATTCATCAATTTCCACTATTAATCCAATAATTAACTTTATCAAATTAATTCATCATATTCTTACTAATGTTTTTGATTGATTAAGCAGGGAAAGGGCCTTGACCTGAATATCAATACATCAAGAAAAGAACAAGTGGTAAGAAATAGAAAAAATAGGAAGCTCACCAAACTTCCTCCCTCCCACAAATAAAATGATTAACCAATTCTCATACAATTAAACATAGTAGTTCTATCATAGTAATCAAAATACATTAACCTAACATCAATAGCATCCTTCCCTATCCATCTAAGATACCTATTATCATCTATCATAGAGTCCCTACTTGAAATACAAACAACATTACAGATATTTTAGTTCTGGCACCAGCAGCCATAACCAATAATAACAGTCCTAGAAAAAAATAGCAAAACGAAGAAACCAAGTTATGCTTTCTCTATCAACTTCCATGTGTTCATCAGGTCTTCAACAGTGTCATTCATTGTTGCCTTTAGCTCCGCCTTGTCAGCCAGATTTGTGCCTTCACCCACTGCATTTTTCCTTTGCTTCTGTTTTTATTTTTCCCATGCTAGAAATAGTAGCCATTATAGCCTTCTTCATGATAGCATCGACCACCAAGCACACACTCTTTATCGCTTCTTCCAAGCTTTGAATTTTTTTGTCATTTCCTTGTTCATGCAAACCTTTCTCAAGAACCTGCAATCTTTCCTCAATTATATTCTTCACCTTATTTTAAAGGGCTTAAATTTTTCTATCCTTCTCCTTCTCATTTATCCTTTTTTCTAGGATTTGCAACCTCTCCTCCAATTTTTTAATCCTCTCAATCCCATTATCCTTAGTGTTTTCTTCCTCTTTTCTTGTTTTCTCTTCCTTCTCTTGGTTTTCTAGGACACATCCTTCCTCCTCCTCCTGAGCCATTTCATGTTGCGACTCCTCATCCTTATCTTCATCACCATTACCATCCTCAATTACCGCATCTAAGTCCTCCTCCTCATCCGAGTCACCAACTAGACTGTCAAGAATCTCTTTAGTTGAGGAGTCATTATCTTCTTCCTCTTTCTTTTCCACACTATCTTGTAGACTATGGGTACTTTTCTCCTTTGGGCTTTGCAAATTATTATTACTTTCCTATCCCTTCAATGCCACCATTTCCAATCTCTTTGACCTCCTTCCACCCATGTTTGATCCTTCCATCTCATTATCATTAGGTATGGTATTGTGTCCACCTCTTCCCCGAGTTCACGCAGAATCAACTTCCTCTTCTTTTTAGACCCTATCTCCATCAAAACACCCCTTCTTTTCTCTAACATAATCATAAGCAGGTCCTTCCACATAGTAGTATCAGGGCTTTGGGATTTCTTATTGGATTTTTTAGGCATAGGGTGGGGATGGTCTTCAAGAAGCTCAATTTTCATCGAGCTTTGGGGTTTTGGGTCTTCAATCATTTGAGGATAGGGTTTTTTTGAGGGGTCTTAGATAGCACAAATTTTCATATGGTTCTTATGAGGCCCTCTTGTAATGGTGGATTAGCCCCATGAGTAAGACTTTGGCTGAGGGAAGAGAATAAAAAGAAAGTAAAATTGATTTTTTCCTAATGTCTTATGTGGTTGAGGATGGGAAAGTGGTATCCATGGATAGACTAGTAGCAACCTTCAAGGGTAAAATACTTCATTATGATAAAACAAATGCTATGATACTAAGGAAGAAATTCGACCCTAGAGTAACCATTCTTGGACCTTTCTAGTTTTTCTTTTCCTTCAAATTTTTTATCAAAATAGTCCCGATACTTACCGTTTCTTATCTTAGCAACCTTCGTTCCTTCATAATCCAAACCCATTGCTTCCATAATCAACTTCACATGCACCTTGAATTGGAACCCGCCCAAATTCACTTCGCCATCTCTCCAAGCATTGGAAAACTTATAGCTGAGTCTTTTGTTGTATCCCTCCATTGTAGAAAAATATGGAGTAAAACCCACTTGCTTGAATAAACCCTAGAGCTCCTCATTGTTGCAAATAAAATCATATTTGTGAGGTATGGTTTGTTTCCTAGGGCCTCCCATGGTGCTATCTAGGTAATGGAAATTTTTTAGGAATGAGAATGAAATAACGTTTATTGCCTTTGGCATCGTCAACACTAGCAACAAATAAATCCACACTCTCATTTCTAATGGTGATTCTGCGACTATTCATTTGAAATGCAAACAAACTTAGGGTTATTTATTCAATGGAAGAAAGAGATCACACCTCGATTACCACCTTTTTGCTTATCATCATCATTTCTAACGATATCTCCACCTCCTTTTATAGCAATGATCACACTTCTTTTGTTCCTTCTTTTATTATTATTACACACGCAAGTCTATCTATCATATTGGAGATCGAACTCAATATTTTTCCCCATGCGATTTAAATCCCTCTTTAAATGAATCTTTTCAAGGTACAAATTTTTTTTGTCCAATCCTCCTTTCCGTCTTTGGCCTTTCCTTTTATCAGGATTTGGCAATCCTTTCACATCGTGCCTCCACCACCAACCAGTCATGTTGCCAACTTGCCTCCACGAGGTCCACATCCGTGTAAGCCTTCTCACCCTAACACTCAACTTGCCATCTTGCATCTATGGGGTCCACCTTCTCATAAGATTTCTCACCCCAACACTCTTATTGGTAAATAAGATTCTTATCCTCATAATCCTTTACTTGGTTATTTTTCATGTGTTTGTCCATAGCTAGGGCTTCTTTAATATGTGTTTAAATGAATCTTGTCAAGGTACAAAGTTTCCTGATTAAAACCAAGGTTGGCCATCACATGCACTATTTTATTATCTTCCCTCAAGGTGTGGCTAATTTTAACACGTTGAATCTCTTGTAACATAATTTTGCAATCATCTAATAGATCTTTGATTTCCCAAGGAATATTCACCCAATTGTTGAGATAATCTATTATAAATTTTGGGTCTCCTTCTATATTTACCTTGTTATATCCCTCCTATTTTAGAAGTATAATTCCTAACCAAATAGATGATGCCTTAGCTAAGTTGTTCATTTCCATTCCTAAGCCTTTGTTGTATTTGGTCAAAAAAGCACCCTTATCTTTCCTTATTACTCCACTCACAGCAACCTGTCTAAGATATCCTTTTGAGAAACCATCAAAGTTCCATTTCACCCACCCTGGATCTAGGAGGATCCAGATAGTATTCCTTATAATAAGTTGTTTTTTCTAGTTTACATTATTTAAGTCATGAGAGAGCTCCCATTGTTGTTTTATGCTTAGATCTTATTGTGTAGGTTATTTCTTAGCCTGCTTGTACGTGCAACTTTCCACATTTTCCTGAATTTATCTTTTAACAATTAAACATAGCTCCTTACTAGTTCTTGCAGTATCCCTAAACACCTTATTATTTCACTCTTTCCATAGGCCCCAAGTTAGAAATGGGGGAATCTATCCCCACAGATCATAAATTATATTGTGGGAAAAGGGGCAGAAGCTCCATCTTTCAAAAAACATTTGGACATTGGCAAGAAAGACCCACTCCACTTTCAAAATATTGAGGAAAAAACCCCAGACTTCCTGGGCATAATAACATTGAAAAAATAGATGCAAGATAGATTCCTCTTCTTCATTATAAAGACTGCATTTGTTGACAAGGTACCAACCTCTTTTCTATAGGTTGTCTATAGTGAGGATCTTACCATGTATAATCATCCACCAGAAGCAATTAATTTTTGGGATAAGATTCTTCTTCCATACATTAAGCTATTCAAAAGATCCTAAAACCTGAGTTTGTTGAATCATGGAATCATAGGTAGATTTAACCGAGAACCTACCATTGGAATTTTTTATCTAGATCCACTCATCCTTTCTATTTCTTGAGAAGAGGTTAGGATTTCCTATTTGTTTCATTAGCAAGTCAATAGCAGCATCCCAATTCTATTGTCTGCTTCCCCTAAGAACATCATTATTTAGGTATTCTTTGAATCTTTTCCATTTGGGTCGCAAACCTTCCCACACTAGATAATTATAAACTTCTTTTCCAATGTCTCTTTTCAATATCATGTTAATTTGTTGGAGATCACTAGAGGTCAACAGTGGGGTCAGTGTGGACTAGGGGTCATCCCAAAAATTAGTGTTTAGCCCATTACCAATCCTCATTTTGACACCTCTAGTCAGTACTCCTCTAGTCTTAAGGAGATTATTCCAAAACACGGACCCATGTAGAAGCTCCTTCTTCCTTGGAAAAAAAAATAGCACCCTATTTATGAGATATTTTTCCTTTAGTATTTTAGCCCAATCTTTTTTATTTTCTAGGAGAAACCAACCCATTTTCACCACTAGAGCCTTGTTGAATAGTTTTTATCTTTTGATTCCCAACCATCTTTCTTTCTTTGAGTCACGCACCTTATCCCATTTGATGTGTGCCATTCTTTTATTTTCCTCCACTCCTGACCATAAAAATCTTCTTTGAATTTTTTCAATTCTCTCAGCAATATAAGCAGGTATATTAAACATTGAAAGATAATACATCAGAATGTTCTGTAGAGAAGTTTTTAAAAGCTTATTTTTTCCTACCAAGCTCAACAATTTGCCTTTCTAGCCAGCCATTTTTTTCTAGACTTTCTCCACTATATGGTTCCAATAGTTGTTGCTCGGATTTCTAGAGAAAAGAGATAGGCCTAGGTAAGTAGTAGGAAGATCTACTTCCTAACACCCCAAAATCCTTATCACTTTATTTTTCACAATCAGGCTGGTATTAAAAAAAAAAAAAATTCTTTTTTGGTAATTTATACACTATCTTGATAATTCAGCATATGTGTCCATAATATTTTTCCACTATTTAGCTTCAATCACCAAATCCTCCCCCATGAGAATGGTATCATCAACAAATTATTGATGTGACACCGGGGGTAAAGAAGAAGCAACACAAAAACCTTTCAGAGATTTAATATTAAGTTGTTTCTATATGTTGTGGCCAAGAGCCTCTGTCACAATGACAAATAGGTAGGGAGATAAGGGGTCTCCCTATCTCATCCCCCTACCAGAAGAGAAAAACTGTGGGCAATACCATTAACTAGGACTTAGTACTTTGGAGTAGTGACACAAGCTTTTATCAAATAAAAAATTCTAGGAAACCCTATCATAGGATTTGGAGATGTCTAATTTCAAAACCATACTTGGCTTTTTACTGTAGTCCATAGAGTGTAGGATTTCATGAGTGTAGATAGTTGCATCCAGAATTTGTCTATCTTGAATGAAACCATTTTTATTAATAACTATCATCTTTCCTAAGAAAATTTTCAACCTACTGATAATGATTTTGGAGAAAATCTTATAAGTTGTGTTGCATAGACTTATAGGTCTATAATCATTCATTGAAGCAACTTCATTGGTCTTAGGAACTAGGGCCAAAAAATTAGTATTCATCTGATTCAAGAGTCTACTTGATCTAAAAAAATCTTTAACAACATTAAATAGGTTCATAGACACAATCTCCCAATAGACTTGGAAGAAGCTGGGAGGGAAACCATTACGTCTAGGAGCTTTATAAGCTCCAAAAGAGAAAAAAGCCTCCATTTTTTTCATAGTGACAGTCTTAGTTAATTATTTCAAGTCTTCCTTAATGATAACATTAGGTATAACCTATAGGAACTCCTCCAAATCTAGATTGTCGACCCTTGGAAGCTCTGGATAATTTGAAAAGAAGGAAACAACCTCATTATCTATTTCATTATCCCCTTTTAGTTTGATGCCATTAGAGGTGATAAGAGATCTGATCCTATTTCTTCATCTATGCTTCATAATAGATTGGTGAAAAAACTTAGTATTCCTATCTCCTTCCTTAAGACATTGAATCCTTGATTTATGTTTCCAGTAAATTTCCTCCTTCTCACTTACTTTGTGCCATTGGGTTCTGAGCTCCCTTTCTTTGATGTATATCTCATCATTACAGTTTCTAGCCTCCATTTGATCTTTAACTTCTTTAATTCTCACTATTAGGTCCCTCTTAGTAGTAAAGATGTTCCTAAAGGTGTATGTCTTCCATCCTCTAACCTTTTCCTTGATTCTTTTCAACTTTTGTGTTAGCCTAAACATCGAAGTGCCAACACAAGGAAGGTTCCAACATTCCTCAATTAAAGATTTAAAGTCCGGATGAAGGGACCACATGATTTCATACCTAAAGGGGTATGGTTTTTTAATCACCCTATCCTCCCATTCCAAAAAAAGAGCACTGTGATTAAAACATGTTCTAGGTAAGGCAATAAGAGAGATATTCTACATAATGATCCAGTTAGAGGAGATCAAAAACCTATCCAGCTCAACTTAGATAAGTTGATTGCCTTGCATTTTTTTAGTCCAAGTAAAGTGGGAACTAGTAATAGGGACAACCATTAGTCCCATCGAATCAAGAAAGCTTGAAAGGTCCATCATAATCTAAGAGTAGTCAATAAGGCCTCATTTTTTCTCAAATGGGTACAACGGGGAGTGAAAATCACCTCCAAGCATCCAAAGTTCATCCTTGCTATTAGTTATAACTTTATCCAACAAATTCCATAAATCTAGCCTATCCAACCTTGAATTAGAGCCATAGATATTCCCCAAATTCCATTTAATGGAGGAATCACCATCCTCCATCCAAATCAAGAGACTATTCTTATTCTTAAATTTCAACTTGCCACTAACCCTGGAAGAATTCCAACATGTAGCAATCCCTCCAGAAGCTCCCTTCACATCACTGGCTTCATAACTAGCACCAGGCCAAAACCACTTCAAGGTTTTCTCAAAGCTTTCCTTTTTCATTTTTGTTTCCTAGATCAAGAGGATATTAGGTTTCACCTCCACTAAGCATGCCTTTAGCACATGTTTATATGGGCCATTAAGACCCCTTACATTCCAAGATAGAATCTTCATAACCACAATGAGCTGAGGAGTAGTATCAAATTGATACTACCCTAAGTGAGAGGTCAACCTCCCTTCCTTTTTGATTTGCTACCTGCCAAAAAATCAAGGGTCTTCTATTTCCTTGCAGCCACATATTTTGTTGTTTCTTTGATTCTTGTTTCTTTTAATTGGGGTCTACCAAATTTTATATTTCCTCCCACATCTGGTTTTTTCTTTTTTCATGATTTGTTGTTTATCCATCCTTTCTCATCTTTTCTTTGTGATGTTCCCTCCTCCTCCAAGAATGGAACATGGCCATCCTGAGTAGGAGTCAAAAATTATTCCTTTCAGCTTATAATTTCCCCTTCCTCTAGTACATCATTTTATTGTTATTCATGAGGAGTTGGAGGTGAATTTGTTTCCTTGTTTTCCTTTTCTTTATCTAAATCTAGTAGCTTCTCTTAACATAGTGGGGTGGGTGGTTCATCGACTGCTTCTAAAAAAATCCTTTCCAGATTATCTTTGGGAACATCCTTTGTTGGAGAAGTATCATTCATTTTATTTTCCTATTCCGAGTTAAAGGATTCTTCTATGAGTAACAACTCTTTATTGGGTATTGAGGTTTCAGGTTCCTTTGAACTGTTCAACACATTCTTCAAAGGAGCATCTATTTGTGTCTCAATTTGGGGAATCTTAGGCTCAAGAGGAGTTATTTTACAAGAATCCTATAAGTGCCCAAATTTATTGCAACCCTCACAAAACACTGAAGCCCTCTCATATTCTAAAGGTTGAACCTATTTTCCAAACTTGGATTTTAAGGTCACAAAAGTGGGTAGGACTATATTAACCTCTATGTTAACACAAACTCTTGCATAGAATAATCTTTCTTTAAGAAGAGTAAATTTGTCAATGGTGACCAAAGAACCAAAGGAGTCAACTATTCCTTAAAAAATCTTCTGGTGCCAAAACTGAAGTGGCAACCTAGGGAGCCTAACCCAAATTGGAGCAACTTTCCCCAAATCAGCAGAGGCATCAAACCCTAGTTTCCACTTGCATAAGGACCTTTAACATATCCTCAGGGATAACAAAGTTAAATAGAAAAAGACCCTTAGGCATGACACTTATACAAATGCTTCCTTTATGTTTCTAAGTGCCAGAGGCCCATTTTCGTACCTAGTCTATATTGGGTCATCGAGCAAAGAATTTCCCCACCAAGGACAGCTTCAAACCTTCCATAGAATCATTCAAGATTACATCTAGGATGTCCACTTCGTCCCCCACCATAGTACAAAAAGTCAACACAAATTTTCGAGGTGTCCTTGTCAAAGTTTGACTTCCAACAAGCTTTTCCACATAGGAGGTTGTATGGAAATTTGGGCCTAAACAAGTCTTGTCTTTAGGAGAAAAAAAGGGTTGTTCAAACCCCCAGAAGATGAAATATGCTTAGAGCATGAGGATATTTTAGTTCCCCCGCATGGAGAGGTAGTGTTAATCTAGGAAACAACAAGTTGCTTTGGTGGGGGAGCCTCAATGTGGCCCCCTCCAGGCTGATTCATTGAGCAGTAGAGTAGAAAAAATTCAAAATCTAAAAGCACATGTTGTTTGAGAAAATTTTCATCCCATTTAATTAAATAAATTAAACTATTTAATTAAAACCCCTATTCCTATCATTTGATTAAATAAATCTAATTATTTAAACAAATGTCATAAATCCCCCCAACTTTCCTATGTTAATTAATTATGAATTGATTAACCTTAAGCTATCTCCTAATCTCCATTATCCATTTCACTAGCTTTTAACTTCAACTTAGTCAAGTAAACCCTTGGTTTATTAAGCAAGTTGCACATGAAATCCATTTCTTTTAATTACTAATTATCCTATTTTCCCTCAAAAAGGCATATTCTTTGAGAATATTCCCTCAACTTGACTTCCCCCCCAGTAGCTTTAAAAGTCTCTTACAAATTCCTTTAATTCCTCTTACAAAGGAATTCAATTCCTCTTACATGCCATCTTATCTCTTACAAGGGAATTTACATCTCTTACATCCTTACCAACATCCCTTTATGCCCTCAACCGTATTCATTCAATTCTCTTGCATTCTCTTACAATCTCACCTACATGCCTTAACTTATCACTTCTTTCAAAATGTGCTCACACATATCTCCATGACTTTCATTAGACTTGTGACAAGTGTCACAATGCTATTGGTTCTCATCTTAGTCCCACATTGCCCAAATTTTCCCATTCTTCAACCTTTATTTCCTATAAATAGAGGCTTCCTCTATTGAATGTGGATCCACAACTTCATGCATTGTTACTCTACTCACTTTCATCCATCAATTGCATTATTTTCATATTATTTTGCATTAAAATCACCATTGCTCATCAAAGAACTTAAAGCTTATAAAATTGGGATTGGGAAATGGCTACTTTCCACATCAAAGTGACACCAATCCCCTTATGAGATGGAAGTTTGAGCTACTTAGATAGGTTTCCATGCTTTCATTTGCTTGTCTTTCATGATTTGTTTCATGTTTTCATATCTTAGTGTGATCAAGAATCTCATAGGGAATGTTTTTTTTGTGCTCGCTAATGTGACTAACCTTGTTTGTTTTGTTTATGATTAGATAGGTGCAGATTATCATTCACAAGAATATACTCTTGACATATTCTTCCTTCATCTCCTTCTTTGCTTTTGTCCCTCACATATCATATTTAGTGTTAAGCAAGCTGAATATAAAATGTGATGTATTGGGGTGCAATGATGGAATGAATGTGCCAACACATAGCACTATTAGGTGGTAACCAATAAAAGATAAAACTATGATGTGAAGGCATCATGCAATGTGAAAGATTAGAAAGGGCATCACATATCGTTGCAAAGGGTTGAGCAGATGTTAACATAAAGGTGATGCACTAGAGACATACAATGCAAAGACATCGCATATTGCACAAAGACACCTAGTGGCTAAGAAGCAAAGAATGATACAAAGAGGGATTGTGATGCGAAGTTAACAATAAGGCATTACACATCACAATTTTGAATCTAGCAGTGTAAGAGAAAAGAACGTTGCATGGGAAGCTTGCAATGGAACAACTTAAGTAGATCAAGTATGCATATATATTATAAGTTGGTTTAAAGAAGGGAACACCTAGGTAATATGGTTAAACAAGACATAATAAAACCTTAAGGAATAGCCAGACTTTAGGATAATGGGAAACTATTTCAGGGAACACAACCATTCAAAATGTTAATAATTAAGATCATGAATACAATATTTTTAAGAAACGGGAAAAATCAGTAACCTTAGGCATGTAAGGGGTTGGTCAACACATGGATTCATTGACTCGAGTGATAACTTAGATGACTGGGGACAAACTGTAATAGATTAATGATTAATTAGATCAAAAGTACCCAAGGCACAATGAATTAAGGGTTCTCTTTAAAAGGTCAATAAACCCTAAACACTGTAACATTAACCCTAGTCATGTAGAGATAAATAAAACTTAACCAATAATAGAATGAATATCAAAGGACCACAATTTTTTTTGAAGGGTTCCACCTGATTTCACAACCTCCTGTTGCAAGATTTTTGTCCTTACTCTCCTTGTGTTGTGTAGTTTGACACTTGGGTTCATGACATGGATTAATCACCTCGTATGGATCTTGTTGAATAAACCAGATATTGAGAGGGGGGTGAATCAGTATCCACACAAACTCATTGAAAAAATACTTAAAACTTTATTGTATCATAGAACATATTAAAGCAATAATCAAACATCAAGTTTCACAACACAAGAACACCATATTTTATGTGGAAAACCCAATGAGTGAAAAACCATGGTGAGGATTAACTCATAGTATATAAAGTTATAACAATATCAGTAACAAAGAGGCTCACTACTAGATACAAAAATATCATTTCTTACAAGGATTTATTGTCCAAAGATGGAGGCTCACTACCTACAGAAATAAGTAAACAAAAATGCCTAACTGCCAAAGTTGAATTGAGGAGTTACACCACATGTGCAGATTCAATTTCTTTGATGCTCAAAGTATTTGCTCGCATGACCTCAGACTAATCTTCAACCAGTGTTCACACACTTCAATCATACACACATATATACATACACACTTCTTCTTCTCTTCACATTCACATCCCTTTTCTTCACCAGTTCACATGTCTTAACTATCTTTCATATATACTTGATATGTTTGAATGCATTAATTAGGTCGGCCTAATGGATGAAAATATCATTTCAAAAATGGTAACTTATCGGCTTCATATTCATTCATGTCATGCAACATCATGTCGACTGGGACCAAGACTAGGTCACACTTATAATCTATAATCCATGTTTGGTTACACAAAATATTAGGCTGGCTAGGATTAACATAATACTGAAATGCAATCTCAAAAACCAATTCCAACGCATCACCCAATCATATGAACATAGAAGAATGCATACACACACACTTCCAACCATTATCATCCTTTTTCCAAAACCTTATATCATATTGTTTACCAAAGGAAATATGCAGACCAAAATTCCAGAGATATCGGATCAAATACTAGATAGGATAAGCATGATCTGCACACTGGTACACAGTACCAGACCAACATGGTGACATCAATGACAATATATGACATGCTTCCAACATATCTTGGATCTTATATAAATCTAGTAGTTGTATCAGACATTAACAGGTCAATATTGTGGTGCAACAATAGCCACCTATGCAACAATTGGTATCAAAGTCGAGGTCACATGTTCGAACCCCTCGCTTGTGCTGGGGGGATTGTTGGAAGATTTTTTCCCTTGGTCTCCTTGTGCTATGCACTGTGCCACTTGGTTTTGTGGCATGTCTTAATCACCTCTTGTGGATCTTGGATCTTATATAAATCTGGCAGTTCTATCAGGAATTAATAGGTCGATCTTTTGGTGCAATGACAGCCACCTGTGCAACACCTCCAAGTGAAAATGGCTATGTATTTTTGTGAGAATTGGTTGGAGAGTAGAAAAGATGTGGATGTCATGGGTTTTCACAACAAAAAAGTGAAAATGAAGTTTTTTTTTGTTTTTATAATAGCTTTCATATTTGGTGAGTGCCAAATTTGGTGCTCACCACTTGATCATTTGAACCATTTGGTGAGCATCAAATTTGGTGCTCGCCAAATGCTCATTTCAAACAAAAAATTATATGTGGCATATTTTATGTCATATCTTTCTACACTTACCCTTGATGTCAAATGAAAACTATCAAATTCTAGTATGTTTGACTTTAATACATTATTACAAGAAAAATATACAACAAAGCTCTTAATTTTTTCCATGCACTAGATATTGAAGTTGTCTATTTGGGAAATAAATTTAGGGGAAAATTAAATTACTTTCTATTTTTTTTTTGATGTCAACTGAACATCACTCTTTCCCAAAATTATTAGCAATTCAAAATCCACACTCACGCAAGGATAAAAGATAGCTCACATGATCGGTTGTATCATGGATTGAATTCATCAAAGATTATATCTAATTTAAAGATATTGGTCGTAACAAAGGTAAGTGTTTTGGCTAACATGTGTTGCATGTATGTAGGTAACTCATACAAGGAATGAGAAATCTTTAAATCCAAGCGTGCTTGAAACCTTTACCACATGTGGCAGAATTCAAATGGTCTTTTGATTTTTTTAGAAAAAAGAAATGAGTTCTAGTTCTATTAAAGGATTGGTAGTAGTATGTTCTTCACATTCAACAAATACTATAGTTAAAAAATGGAAAAAGCATAAGGTTTTAAGCTCTGAAGGTTCATCCCCAAGAAGAGAATCAAAGGTGGCTCGAATTTTCAATTTGGGTGTTGTGTGGTTGCAGGCATTAAATTGACAAGTAAATGGTGAAGTGTGTAAGTTGTGTTGGTGGGTAATGCACTGCCATGTAAACAATGAAGTACATGTTTATGTTGCCATTTCTTTTCATACCCTTCAAACACATTTCCAATTTTCAGGTAAGAACTATGCTCTATTTTTGAAATAGCTTTGTTACTGGGTTTTTCTATCATCAAAATTCAAGTAAATTTTTGTGGTTGGCTTCAATTGAAGTATAACTTGTTTTTAGTGGAGCAAAATGTAGAAAATGAGCACCATTCAGTGTGTTGCCATTATTGTTTACATAGTGTGTTATCTTGGTCAAAGTGTTGTAATTTACTCCAGATCAAAAGTTTTTGCTCTCAGCGAGTTTTGAGCAGTGAGTTTTTAATAGTGTGGTTTGAATAAAGGGTTTTGTTTTCACTATTTCTGCTAAAATTTTATCATGGAGTTTATGCCAAGAAACCACCATGCCCATTTCCTGTACAAGAATGAGAGTTGTCTTTTTCCAAAGGCTTGGAAAGAGAACATCTATCACATGTTTTTAAAATTGATTGCTTATTTGTGTTCAAATATTTGAAAAATTTCATAGGAGAAGAAATTTTACATCCTTCAACTCAGAGCTTGATTTTTCCATCAGACCTAGTGTCAATATTTGTTTCAAATGTTTTGGACTTGAATCCAAACTATCAAGATATGCAGAAGCTTGCACAAGTTGTCATTCAGGAAGTGTTCTTACAGGACAATGCCCTACTTAAGAGCATACAAAGGTATAAATTTTGGAAAGGGGAAGCATATGTGGGTGGCATATTTCCTAGGCATTACTTATTTTTGAGGGGACAGTGTACCAACATACTTCTTTTTGATGGAGCAACAATGGGGCATCCTAAAAAATCAGATAATTTTTTACTTTTATTGCCAGTGTTATTCTTTGAACAAACGTAGCAGGTACATTGCTTCAAAGAGGGGAAAAATGTAGACACAAAAAATATCCTAATTGATATCATACACTCGATCCTAATTCACGAACATCATTTCTTCTTGAATCACTTCTTTACTAGCCAATTAATTGTATAATTTGTATTTAATTAATTCATCAAGTTTCCTCTTTTAATTAAATAAATCATTTTATTTAATTAATCCTAATTTTCCTCTTTGATTAAATAAATCAATTTTATTTAATTAATCCTAATGTTCCTCTTTTAATTAAATAATTCATTTTATTTGGTTAAATCATATTTCCTCTTTTGATTAAATAAATCACCCTTATTTGATTAAATCTAACATCATCCCTTTTAATTAAATAAATCAAACTTTATTTAATTAAATTTAATGTCTTTTTTTAATTAAATAAATCAACTTTATTTAATTGAATGCTAATGTCATCTCTTTTAATTGAATAAATCATTTTATTTAATTAAAATACTAATATCTCAAATATCCTCTCATTTGATTTAAATAAACTCAAATATCTAAATCAAATGTCAAATAAACTAACTTCATCTAAGTTAATTAATCCTAATTAACTCCTAACACTAATCCTCCATTCCTCTAGCTTTTGCAAGTTGCACATGTAAATCAATCTATTTGATTTATTAATTCCTCCTATTTTCATTCAAATATGGCATATTCTTGGAATATTTGACTTATTTGAATTCTCCCTCCTAAAGGAATTTTTTCCTCCAACTTGGCTTTAAAAGCTCTTGCATGTCCTCTTACACAAGTCACCTCTTCAAATCCAAATTTCACCTACATGCATTTAACATGCACATTGTTCAAAATTTGCTTCTCTCTTTCATTAGCATGTTGAGAAGTGGCACAATTCCATTGGTCCCTTCTTTCATCCCACATTCATCCTATTCTTCATTCTTCCAACCTTCTTCATTATAAATGGAGGCCTTCTCTATTGATTTGGGATCCACCATCTTAGGCATTTTTGATACACAACTTCATCCATAATCACTATAGTCATTTGAATTCATAGCTTTTCATCCTTTTTATCCATTTTAGCTAGATTATAGCCAGTTTTCATATTTGGAATCATATTCAACATCAAATATTATCAAGGGATTGGGAAAGGCCTTCTTTCCACATCAAAGGAGCACCAATCCCCCTATGGGATGAAGGTTTTGCTGGTTTAAGTTAGATTGCATGCTTCATTTGTGTTGTTTCCTTGTTTATTTCATGTTTTCTCTTAAATTAGTTGAAGAATCTCATATGGAGAATTAGATTTGTGTTAATAACATGTTTAACATCATTTTGTTGATCCTTTATTAGTCTATGCAAGTTTTTTGCTCACATTTTGGCACCCGTGGGGCTCAGCCCCATTTTTAATAGTTTTTGTAGGTTTTGTCAACAATTCCATCCACGAAGTCCGATATAGCACATCCACTATCTATTTCAATGCATTTGACCACCGTTTCAGCACATTCGACCTCTATTTCAGTGTATTTTACCCCTATTTTAATGCATCCACTATCCGTTTCGACACATTTGACCCATGTTTTAGCACATTTGGCCTTTGTTTCAACACATTTAGCACCTATTTTAGCGCATCTGGCACCTTTTTTAGCACATCTCGCACCTATTTTAGCACATCCGACACCTGTATTAGCACATCTGGCCTCTTTTTTAGGGCATTTGGCCCCTATTTTAGTGCATATGATCTCTATTTTTTTGCTTGTATAGTCAATCTTAAAATGGTCATATCTTGGTCATACAGAGGCCTTTTTCAAATTTTTTGTTTTTGAAATGGGGTAGAGTTTCATAAGCTATGAAATGGTGTAGGTGTTTCTTAACTTTATAGAGTTTAAATTTTCAATTTTTCACCTAATGTCAAATCACAATGAAACTTGGTCTAAGTTTTAGGGTTTCTATGCTTAATCATTTATCTAACCCTCATATCTTTTTATTTCTTGATTTCAGCTAACATTTGAAGCTTGGATTGTAGCTTTTAGAGGATCATGGACCATGGAAGTGAAATAAAAAGCATTTCATACTCATTTTAATAGTGTTTTTAAACACTCATGGGAAAATAACCTACCATATAATTTCCTTTCATGCTTCAGGACTAACTAAATTATTTTGGGCATAAAATTAACCTACAAATCAAGCTTTGTCAAGTTGGTTAAAAATGAGCCCTAGAAACTTACTAGCATTTCAATTTGGGTTAAAATTGAGCAAACAACCTTCACACTAAAGTTTGGTGCTATAAAAAGAATTCACATATTGCCTTTAAGGTCTAAAATGAGCATGTGCTTATCTTGTTTTGTAATATTTTTTACAAACTAATACCATTGAAATGTGTATGCACTTCTCTCGTGCTTCACAACGATCTTGAGAATCAAAAGAATTTTTGTGATATTAGGTTGTCTAAAATATTGCCTCCATATTTCAAATTTGAGCTCTTAAAATTGAACAAAACATGCAAGTGTGAAGAAAAGGCATTGTGTGTTCTCCTACCTAAATGTGTTAGGTGGTCAAACTACAAATGCACTTCTTCACTATTTTTTACCCTTAAAGAGACTGCCTTGGTGAGAAAAAGTACTCATCCCAAGGGAACGACTCAAACCAGTGACGAGCTAAACACCAAGCTACTCCCAAATAGTATATAAATTTGAATGTTGAGGAAATATCAACATTACAAGAGCTCCTATGGAAAAGCAGGTGATACTCTTTATATGATTTGATCACGCCTCTCATGTGGCCTTCTAAATGGGTGCCTTGATTATGAACCAACTTGTGTAGAATCCAAAATCCATATCTATTTGTTGGTGTCAGGAGGTCAGACCTCTGAAGCCATCCCACATAGATATGATTTTAAGTAGAGATGAAGAGTTTTTCATGGGAGATTCACAAGAACTTGAAGCTTGGCTGACCCAAGAAGTGTGTGTCAAGAAAGGGGGAGCTAGTGTGGTCAAGCTTCTAATCATCTACTTTGAATAAGCATAGTTGGATAAATCCAAGTGGGAATCTGACAAATATTTCCTTTTTAATCTTAGGGTTGTACCTTGTTATGGAATCAAAACACTTTTCTTAGATCTAAAATATTGGAAAATAAACATTCAACAAGTCATCATAAATTCAAACCCTTTGGGAAGCACAAATACCTTTGAAAATTCCACGTGTTACTGCTTGTTCCTAGGGGTTCTTATCCTTAGAAGACTTCTAAACATTTGGACCCACATCTTAATTTGTTTCTCCTCAAAGTCAACATAGGAAACTATGCTCTTGAAACCTTTATTTTCACATAATAGACCTTTTGGAATGAAAAGGAATTGAGGCATAGACATTCAGTTTGAAACTTAAACAAGACATTGGATGTGGTAAAATAAAACTCATTAATCAAGATGAAATCAATTGAACCACACACATGTTCTTTTTATCTTTTGGTCATATGGTTTTCCATGCAAACATTGGTATTTTGGTTTAAAATACTCTTAGGGAAAAGCATGTTCTTCGCTACCTTGGTCCTATAAACAAAATCCTCTTAGGTTCATCTAAGATCAAATCAAACACTTCACCCATCCCAAAACATCAATAAAATCCCATTTCACAAAAAACTTTTGGAACCTTGTAAAAATCATTCATATTAGACTTTTGGTAAATCTCTCAATCAAAATCAAAATACCCTTCATTTGGCTAAGTGTGTAGGGATGAATCCTTCCCCACACATTTAGTTAAATTATCATACTTTTGGATAGGTTTATGCCAAGGTAACATCCAATATCTTGGGATTTACAAGTCCATCGCCCAAATTGAAATCCAAAAAAATCCCAAAGTCAAACATTGATCCAAAGTTCTCAAAAGTTCAAACTCCCATATCACTCACCCTTTCATCTTTCATCTCATCATTGGTCCTAAACACCTTAGAGGTTCACTTTTGCAACAAGGTCAAAACACAAGAAAAACATGGAATATAAACTCGATTCATACATCATGAGAATTCCAAGTCAACCAAACTATCAAGGCCTTACAATACCAATAGATTATCAAAACTCACATTTATACAATCCATACATAGGATCATTATCTCCTACAAACCTCAATGATACAACAAATGTCAGTTTTCTCAATCTAAATTTTGGACCACCTTTCCCTATGGTAGATTTAAGTCAAATTCAAAATCTACAAATCTATCAACCAAAAAATCAATGCATAAGTCTTATTCCAAACAACATTATCCCACCAAATCCATACATGCCAAATGTGACTATAACAAATACAAGCTTACAAAACATGAACATATCGAATCCACACTTGGTGAAATTTGGGATAGATATGTTTGTGAATCATACAAATGTTGTTCAAAGTCTAAACAATATGTTAAAAAATACATGTATTGATCCAGGTCAAGGTAACACCATTCAAAATCAAGGTTACCTAAATCAAAGAAATGTGTTCTCCAACCATAACAATGTTCAATGTCAACCAATAATTCCAAATCTAAACATCATCCCAAATAAAAAAATTGTTCAAGATCAATCCGTCCATGATCCCATGCAAACACCATAAGTATACATGCCAAATATGCTTGCTCAACAACCAAATCAACTATATCAAGAATGTCAAGATCAAAATCAAGAAATTTTTTTGTAAAATCAAATTTATTTACTTAAAGAATTCATTGATTTATATCACCAAGAGACATTTCCACCCCAAAATCAATACACTCTTCCATTGGTTGAACCATGTCACCAAAACTCTGAGTTGTCTCCACAACCACATCAAGAACGATATCTCCAATGTCAAGAGGTTGGATATCAAGATCAACAATATCAACAACAAACCCAATCACCCCATCTCGAAGATCATCCATCACATCTCCAAGATCAATCACAACTATCCATCAATGAGCACCTTGAAGATGTTTCCACCTCATCCAATGATCAAATCAACGTATATCAAGAGTCACTTTTAAATAATAATCAAAATCCACCAAGAATACCCAACAATGATCCAATCCAAGAAATTTTAACATCATTTGATCGTATGGTTGAAAACATTGACAATCTCTCCACCACAATTGTTGAAAACCATGATCAAGATCTATCCATCAATTAGCACCTTGAAGATGTTTCCACCTCATCCAATGATCAAATCAACATACATCAAGAGTCACTTTTTGTCATGATCAGAACCCCTCAAATAGGGATCTATTTCAAGACGTGTTAACATTATTTGATCCTATTGATGTATAATCTGAGATCCATCCACCAATGATCATGTTGACAATGTCTCTACATCACCTAACAAGTTAGAGGACATATCTAAAGAATGTATTCCATAGCATGATCAAAATATTCCACCAAGGTCTAGCAATGGTCCTTCCCAAGACATATTGACATCCTTCGACCTCATGGTTGTGGATAGTGAAAGAATATTGAACTCAACACTTGATCCAAATTCACTCAAAGATCAACAAGGTATTGATCCAGTTCCCATGCCTAAAGATGATGTCCAAGAACCCTTTGTAAGCAATCCATCCTTTAAAATTGACCCATGTCAAGAACTTGATCCAAAGCATGTTGAAAGGAATTCTAGAATCATTCAAGATCAAGAATTTGTATCTCCAAGATACTACAATGATCTAATTGACACTCTCTTATCTATACAAGATGTCCCAAATGATGATCATATCCATATATCACATACTCCTCCACCCACCCATAAGATGATTTCTTTGGATGTACACATAGATAATCTTCATTCAAAATAAGAGTATCATACTCTTGATATCATTACCAAGGAACAAGATTCTCCTACTCTTAACATTTGTACACCTGATCAAGATATAGAAAAATCTAGAGACACATTAGAAATGGATCATGAAGAAGGCTTCTACATAATTTGTGAATCAGAAACATCCTTTGAAATGAATCATGAGGAAGAATTTTATGTGGATGGTGAATCATCAATACCTCTTGAAGAAGCATTAAAATCTGATATTTCACAAGATCAAGCCAAAGATATTAATCAAGAAGTTATCCCACTTATGGAGGATCCTATCACTTATAAACTTGGATCACTTACCTTTTTTAGGGCAAGATATTTATCAATGAAGAAGCTATCACCTTTCAAGATCCACGACAGAGCAGAGAAGGATTAGCATCTTGTTTCTAAGGTAAATCATATCCTATTGCAAGTAAAAAATTTCAACAGATGAATTATCAAGGTAGAGGATTAGGCCTACATGAATAGGGCATCTTAGAACCAATGCAGATTATTGGCAATCCTAAGCATCAAGGTCTTGGTTATTCAATAATTAAGGGATCTAAACATATCATTAATAACTCTATAATACTGGGGGAAATTTTATCTAGTGCAAACATCAACATAGGGGGCATGAAGAATCCTTATGATAAAACTGATGCCAATAATACAACCTGCCACATCACGAATTTTCATCCACCTATCACCCCATCTTTGAAGTGGGACCAACATCAAAAGAAAGATTTGAATCAAATCACAAAGAACGTTATCAAAGAAAAAGAAGTAGTGAAGCATGAAGGACAAATCAAATACAAGTGGATACCAAAGAATACAAAGAATGATTATCCCTATTAAAATCCATTAGTCAGAGAAATTATGGGGAAAAATAAAAAAGGGAAAAGTATCCATCAAAGATTTCCTCAAAGGAAAAAGCAGGATTCTCAAGTGACATACAAGGTATATCAAGCAATTGGTCCTAATTCTATGCACACTTCCATATCCACCCATTATTGTTCATCTTCCCAAGTTTGGAAAGTCAAAGGTTCCAAGCTATCAACCAATCCATCTTTCATTCCTAAACATACAACATCCACTCCCCCATGCATGATATCCAATTATAACATTGACCATGTATTGGCAACAACCCTTCATCATAATGATTCAGAAGGCACTCTATCGTGATGTGCACACAAAGAAAAAGTTAACCTTGGTATCAGAAAAGCAAAACATAATTCTCAAAATTTGCATTCAAGTGCACATATTTTAGTGAAACAAATTCTTCAAGCAGGATATCGATGGCACATTATGATAGAAGCGTCAACGTTAGCAGTACCAGGTGGTTCAGCATGAGCTTAAAATCTTTTAGCAAAAAATCAAAAAATCATGAAAATAGTAAAGATAAAAATTGTCCTCTAGTGAAAACCACTATGGTGGCACTTTGGATAGGTACAATGATGAGAACCTAGAAAACATGTGTCATGTATAGAATTGAGCATCTGTGTGTGCCAATTCAGTTGGAAGCATCTCATCCCATCCACAATAAATCCAAAATTTGATCCATCTCATCCATAATAAATCCATTCATCCATGAACCATTTATCCCATCCATCTTCATCTATCTACATCCATCTTCCAACTTATCTTGATCTTGATAAAATTTTGGGGTACAATTCACACTTGCTTATGGTAAACATCTTGACATGGGTCATTTTCATTGATCCTATCCTACTCAGCATTATCTAAGCCATGAAGTACTATCCAAATGAGCATACTATGTTTGAACACCTTATCTTATCACAATATAATCCTTGCTATCTTTTGCATGCTTACTATATCTATCCATCCATTCATCTACCCAAGAATCCACCCATGGCCTTTCAAACATTATTAGACATTGGGAATAGATATTTGTTGGACTCAAGGGAGCATTAAGAGAGGGGGGGGGGGTGGGGGGGTGAATCAATTTCCAATAGATCTTAAACTCCATCAATCTAAAACTTGAAACCATTTCATCATTGCATTAAAGAAAATATGTATGCATTCAAATTAAGCATTCATAACACCATAACACAGATTTTTTGCATGAAAACCCTGTTAGGGGAAAAAACATGGTGGAGGTTAATTCACAATTTGAGTACTCAAATATAATTGTTTACAAAAGGAATGCACTTGCATTTAGGCACACTTCCTAGAGCTCACTGCTCAAAAGAAAGGCTTACTTCCATACAAAAATCAGATTTAAACCATTTGAAAGGCGAAATGAGATAGTAGCATTATTAATGCCAAATTATAGTTCCGGTGAAGCTCATAGATTCAATTCTAGATCTTCTTTACAATTCTACACTTTGCTCTACTCTGCTTTGCTTCTTTCTGCTCTTCACATCACTTACAGACAAACTCACACTACTATTCAGCTAAATTTTGCACTACACAATGATGCAATACAAATTCATAGCTCTTACATACATACACGCTTATATTCACTTCCTTAATGGAAAATCTAATCTCATATATATATCTGCAATCAAGGATTTATTCGTCCATCAGTCAACTTTTATAAAATATTAAGTTACCTTCAACTTGTCTACCAGATCCACCACTAAATCATTGTGCACATCCTCCAAATTCAGTTAAGACAAAGTAAGGACCCAAATAATACTTAATCAAACATGAAGACTTATAATTAATTATATCTTCTACATCCGCAATTACTATCCTTGTCAGGTTGGCCTTTTAGCATAGATAATCAACAAATTAGTTCACCAAATCTTCTAGATTACGTACCAGTGAGTGCGCATCAAAACCAGGATACTGCAAGCATCAAAAAACCTTCCTCAGAGATCCACAACCCAAAATATTTGTCTAGTAACATGTCCAATTCAACTTTTATGCTTGTAACTGGATGCCCTGTCCTTTACTCTGCTCAACCGGCAAAAACCAAAATTATACTACAAACCGGATAGGTTGGTTGTGTTGCCATCACTGACAACACTTCAAGCCATATGCTAATGATCTCTCCAGCCATGTGCCAACAATCTCTCCTTTTGGCATTGATGGCAACACTTAGTGACAAATGACTAAGTGTCGAAATCATTATGAGTAGCTACCAAGACTTGTACTGCACTTTCTCCCCCTGAGATTTATGAGGCACTGCATTCTTCTCTCCCTATGTAGGTCATGCTGCATTCTCTCCCCCTTAGGGCATTTCTCACTTCATTCTCTCCCCCTTTGACATCAATGAAAAAACATGGATGCCATATGCCAAATAGACAAAAAGTGACATTGACAAGATAGAGACAAAACATGAACTCAAAATACTCAAGGCTTCAAAAATTTAACACATATATGCCTATAGTTCTTCTCCTTTGATCAAAATTGCAAAAACTTGAAAAAAATTAACTGTTTTCTTTAGAAGATTATCTTATAGTTTTTCTTCACTTCTAGAAGGAACTTCTTCCAACCATTTATCGTAATTCCAATAATAATGATCAAGCTATTTTTCTTGGAAGTCTTGTTTATAATATCAATGAGAGATTCAAGAATTGTAATTGCCTCTTCCAGTTTCTCACCATTCTTCAATATTTCCACCATCTGCTCAAACCTGCATTCAGTTAGATCCTTTACCTTCCAAAAAATATCCACAAGAACATTCTTGGAGAGTTGAATTTTTTTGTGTTCTGACTGTAACTCTTGGATTGTTTTCCCGACGATGCCATATGGATCCTGAGATATGTCAAAAAATTTTCCAATGTTATTCAATTCTATTTCAATTTGATCCAACTTCTCTTTGTAATTTCTGACTGCATGGGGCCAATGGATGCAATAATTGTAGATTCCTTTGGCTAAGTTTATGCATTTCCTTAACTCATTCATTTTCTTCTTTAGTTTGCAAAGAGATATTCTGAATTGTTCCTTCAGGTGAGAGACAACTTCACCTTCTTCTTTCCCTTTATCCTCAAAGCCCATTGATTCTTTGTTGCACTCAATCATCTCTTCAAGTAGAATTTCCTTTATACTTTCCAATCTTATCTTACAGTTCTCAATATGAGCATTTAGAGCTTCCAGAATCAAGTCCTGATCGTATGATGGTCTGATTGACCACAACTTTGGAATTTTTGGCATGCCACCTCCACCTTGAATAAGTTGTTGTAGATTTTATTTTGTCAAATCTTCTTATTCCTCACTACCTTTTTCTTGTTCAGATTCATTTTTTAGTGGATTCTCAGTTTCTTCATCAGATTCTTCATCTGGAATGTTCACAATTTCTTTTTCTTTTCCTTTTCCCTCAACCCTGGGAACTTTGCTTTCCAGAGGGTTGTATTTAACAATTTCCTTTTCTCTTTTCTATCCTTTAACAGCACTACCGGAAGAGGAACCAACTTCCATTGTTCTTATCAGAGGAGAAATATTGAGTGATCCACACTTTTCAAGCACATTCTTGAAGAAATTTTCAAATTCCAAATCCTAGTTAGCCAAGCTCTTAGAATAAGAGTATATCTGATTGCATACCAGTTTGTTTGATTTCCATACTACATTATCAATTTTTGGCAAGCAATTCAAGAAATACATTACCAGACATATAATTAAAGTGCCAAACCTGAATGGATAACCTAATTCCTTTGTCAGTTGAACATTCTCCATGAACTGATCCTTCAACAACCCGCATAGGTCAAAGTCCTTACCTTCAATTATCATTTTGTGAGCAATGTATATTGTTCCAGCCGATGTAGCTCCTTCTCAATTTTTGTAGAATATTTTATTTGTTATCTCATGTGCAATGTACTTCGTAACACGATTCTTGATTTTTGCAATCATCGGAGCTCTTTGATCTTTGATTATTCCAGTTAGGGTTTCAACCTCTTTTTTTCGGATACATTTCTTCCTGGGAACATCTCTGACTTTGCAAATCGAGTTAAGTTCTCAATTGCCTCTTTTTAAATGATGTAAGGTTTGTCCAAAGTTAAAACATCATCATGTAATCTTCTTAATATGAATTTCATGAATTCTGCATTCTTGAAGTATGAAAACTCACTCCACAAATCCAAATTTCCATGCTTAGCTTTGCTCAATTGCTTTAATTCATCAAGCAGTAACAAATTTCTCATAGAAATAATCTTTGCACTATTATATTCATCTAGAGTGGTCGATGCTTTGATTTTTTCCATTTTATTTCCGTATTTAGGATTCACAACCACACATTAAATTGTATGAAGATTTCGAGAGTAATTTGAAATACTTGATAGATCTCAAACTTTTTCAATGAATCAATTTTGCTGCTTTGCAATTCTCCTATCGAGTGCTCTCCTTCTTCTCTTCTTTGGTGCAAAGTGACAAATGATGGTTCTGACTTGGCTTTTATAGCTCACACATGTGAAATAAATGCATTTTCCCTAAGTTTTCTGGAGACTCTGTTTTCCCAAACAACAATAGAAAAATCTTATGTTGACCTATGAACTATCTGAGTTCTCTTTGCTAAAGTTATCCAAAACTTATGTACACCATAAGTGCACCTTCTTAACTATTTTCTTCATTTCGGTACCATCCATAGTCATGGGAGGAAGAGTTTTCTTTGAAAGACTCCCCTTGGGCCAGTGGACTAAAATCAATTACCGAAAGAGTTACCAGAGGCAGGTTCCAGTATGGAACCATTTCCAACATCATAATCATTTTTCCTTACCCATTTCTTCTTCATCTAATCTCTGATCTCATCCGTAGTTACTTTTGCTTTCCCTTTATTATTTTTCTCTATATTTCTGCCTCTATATACCGGACCTCTTCTGTCTACAATTTTGTTTTTGCAGAATCTTGCAATATGACCATACTTGTTGCAGTTGTAACACATAATTCTTTCTTGTCCTAACCAATCATTTCAATGACTTCTTCTAGATCTGCATTAATTAGAAATATGCCCAAATTTCCCACATGTATAGCATTCAACCTTTCTTCTAGCAACATGGTAACTTGATATGTTTCTACACTCAATTGATTTATGACCAAACTTTTTGCAATTGAAACACTGGCCAGAGAATGATGAGACTTTTGAATTCATATTACTTCTACACTGAGAAATCATATGACCAAACTTATTACATGCAAAACAATACCCATTAAAATTTTGTGCATTAGGTTGTCTTACCGAATGTCTTCCATTTTTGTTCTATCTAAAAAAAATTTGTCCTAATCTGAAACTTTTTCCCTTTTCATATCGAAGACCTCTCTTATCATTTCCACTCTTTTTTCCTTGAGTCATCTCATCAAGCTTTACTAAACTGATCTTAAAATTTTCTCTGTAATCATTTGCAATGACAAGATCATTTCTAAGAGTAACAATCTACTTACCAAGTTCTTCATTGTTTCTGGTTCTTTGAAGTATACTTTCCAACTGAGTGAATTCACCTTTTATTCTGTTGCATTCATCAGATTTCTCTTTCAAGGTCTGAGTGATATTTTCCTCATTTCTCTTCCTTTCTTCAATTTCTTTAGTCATCTTCATTGTCATAGATTTCATCTCATGTTTTAGGTTTGAATTGTCTCTAGCAAGATTTTCACATTCTTTAGTTATCTCCTTCAAGGTTTGATTCAAGTATCATTCATGTTTTCACTTTCCTTTTGTTTAATCTAATCATAGAGATCTTTCTTGTTCACCCTGGATTTAACTATCTAATCCTTGAATGATTGGATGAATTTCTCAGCATCTCTAATATTTTCTTTCAATTCTTGAACTTCTTCTTTAGACTAATCAAGGTCATCAAGTGCCACCATAAGCTGCTACTGAAGACTAGTAGAGTCCATCACATTCCAAGATTCACCTCAAGCTGCAAAAATTCTTTAGAGGAACTAGCTTTGATACCAATTGTTGGACTCAAGGGAACACTGAGAGGGGGGTGAATCGGTGTTCAACAGATCTTAAACTCCATCAATCTAAAACTTGAAACCATTTCATCATTGCATTAAAGAAAAGATGTATGCATTCAAAGTAAGTATTCATAACACCATAACACAGATTTTTTACGTGGAAACCCTGTTAGGGGAAAACCATGGTGGAGGTTAATCCATAATTTGAGTACAAAAATATAATTGTTTACAAAAGGAATGCACTTGCATTGAGGCACACTACCTAGAGCTCACTGCTCAAAATAAAGGCTTACTTCCATACAAAATTCAAATTAAAACCATTTGAAGGGCGAACTAAGATAGTAGCATCTATCTATGCCAAATTATAGTTTGGTGAAGCTCATAGATTTGATTCTGGATCTTCTTTACAACTCTGCACTTTGCTCTACTCTACTCTACTCCTTTCTGCTCTTCGCATCACTTACAGACAAACTCGCACTACTATTCTACTGAATTTTGCACTACACAATGATGTAATACACATTCACACCTCTTACATACATACACACTTATATTCAATTCCTTAATGGAAAAACCAATCTCATATATATATCTGTAATCAAGGATTTATTCGTCCACGAGTTGGCTTTTATAAAATATTAAGTTACCTTCAACTTGTCTGCTAGATCCACCACTAAATCATTGTACGCATCCTCCAAAGTTGGTTAAGACAAAGAGAGGAACCAAATAATACTTAATCAAAGACAAATACTTATAATTAATTATATCTTATACATCCACAATTATTATCCTTGTCGGGTTGGTCTTCTAGCATAAATAATCAATAAATTAGTTCACTGGATCTTCTAGATTGCATACCAGTGAGTGCGCATTGAAACCAAGATATTGTAAGCATCAACAAACCCACCTCATAGATTCACAACCCAAAATATTTTTTCCGGTAAGGTGTCTAATTCACTTTTATGCTTGTAATCGGATGCCTTGTCCTTTACTCTACCCAGCTGATAGAAACCAAAATTATATTGCAAACCAGATAGGTTGGCTGGGTTGCCATCAATGACAACACTTCAAGCCATGTGCTAATGATCTCTCCAGCCATATGCCAATAATATTTACATCTTGCTTTGGGAATAAATCTTGATCTGGGAATAAATCTTGATCTATATCCTCCAACTTATGTGGTGATCCAAACATTAGCAAACGTGAAATCAAATTGGTCAAAATCATTTATGAGAAAAAAATTGAAAACACAAACCCATGGCATATTTTGAAAAGACGATGTTCCTTATCAATCTTTATCTTTCATCAAAAATTAATCCAAAAAATCAATATTAGTTGCATCTAATGTGTACTTCAACATCACATCAAATAATTGAAACAATTTTATTCCAAATCAAGCTTCAAAATCTTGATCAATCAAAATCCAACCAATCCATCATCATCTCAGGATATCCTTCCCAATCCTCATGTTTCTTAACACTATCCTTGCATTGTTGTGTATCCTCAACGATTTTATCAGCACAAATCCATCAATCTGATCAATCAACCTTAGCTTGGTTTTCAACAAAAATCCCAAAGTAGAGCACTGATATCATCACATATCCATATCCAAATCATTAAAATCATGCGAAAATCCAAAAAAATACCAAACATATCAAAATCCAAAAACAAGTCAAAAAATGTCAAAAACATGGTATCCAAACTATGTCGTCTCTGAGCTTAAACGTAGGCAAGGCCATTATAGATGGGCCCCCGAGACACAAAAACCAAAAACATTGGAAATTTTGAAAATCAAAAGATTTGTAAAACATCTTGAAAATACCAAAAAAGAAAGAGCCTTAAAACATTTCAAAAACATCCAAATATTAGAAAAAATCCATTCGTCCCATTTTGATTTCACCTACAATAATCTCATCCATAATAAATCAATCGTCACCTCCATCCTTTGGTAAAACAAATAGAAAACAACCACAACAATTAGCAAAAGAAAACTTTTAAATGCAAAATCAAACTCTTGATCATTTTAGCAAACATGTCAATCAACCTTATATCAACGACCTTTTTGCACAACCTATCAACTTGCCACCATCCACTAACATGTCCTAGGATGCATCCTTCCTACAATGGTCATTATCTTTTGGAAAAATCAATTTGGATTCTTATCCTCAAAACACATCCCCTTGGCTAGAGGTATGAAGAACATTGCCTTGTCTGTTCACTTGATCTTTTCTTTGATTTACCTTATTGCGCTCATTCCAATGACCTCTTGATGATGTCCAAACAAATGGATTTAGAGAGAAAGGAATGGGGCGTTGATCATTATCTTTCATTTGTTGTGCTTGTTGGACGTTCTTGTAATATAACCTTGGTGAATACTTTCTTTGTTAGGTATGTATGGAGGGTGTTTTGAATGGCTTGTTGACTATTATATTGGAAGGTTATGCCTTTTCATTTTTTGACCCGAGATGTTTGAAAAATCTGAAGTACATCCTAGTGAGGTTTTCATATGTCAGGTGTGAACAAGAATACTCCTATCTGTTTCTTGAGTCAAAGTCCATCGCACTAGATACCCCACCATCCTAGTTGTCTATACCTTGATGCATTGTATCTATGTGTTTTATCAAACATAAGGTAAGTAAGCCCTTTTAAAATCCCAATTCCTAATAATCAATACATCATCATCATTCATCATCATCTCTAATAAGGTCTTAGCAAATCATAGACTTAGTAGATCCTCCTTTCATCATCTTATTTCTTCTTTCTTCTCTATGTGCTAACATGGTATCATGATGGTCGACTAAAACATCACCAATTCATCCATCATGAACCTCTTTGTCATGAGATCAGCCCTCAAATAAAACTTATCACCCGATCTCTCGAGGAGGCAGTGTAATAGCGTACTTCTTTCCGCTTGGGCAACAGTGGGGCATCCAAAAAAATAAAACATTTTTTTACTTTTATTGCCAGTGTTATTCTTTGAAACAACATAGCAGATACATTGCTTCAAAGAGGGGCAAAATGTAGACACTGAAAATATCCTAATTGATATCATACACTCAATCCTGATTCACTAACATCATTTCTTCTTGAATCACTTCTTTACTAGCCAATTAATTGAATAATCCTAATTTAATTAATTCATCAAGTTTCCTCTTTTAATTACATAAGTCAACTTTATTTGATTAAATCATCATCTTCTTTTAATTAAATAAATCATTTTATTTAATTAATCGTAATTTTCCTCTTTGATTAAATAAATAAATTTTATTTAATTAATCCTAATGTTCCTCTTTAATTAAATAATTCATTTTATTTGGTTAAATCATATTTCCTCTTTTGATTAAATAAATCACCCTTATTTGATTATATCTAACATCGTCCCTTTTAATTAAATAAATCAAACATTATTTAATTAAATCCTAATGTCTTCTTTTAATTAAATAAATCTACTTTATTTAATTGAATGCTGATGCCATCTCTTTTAATTGAATAAATCATTTTATTTAATTAAAATACTAATATCTCAAATATCCTCTCATTTGATTTAAATAAACTCAAATATCTAAATCAAATGTCAAATCAACTAATTTCATCTAAGTTAATTAATCCTAATTAACTCCTAACACTAATCCTCCATTCCTCTAGCTTTTGCAAGTTGCACATGTAAATCGATTTATTTGATTTATTAATTCCTCCTATTTTCATTCAAATATGGCATATTCTTGGAATATTCCATTTATTTGAATTCTTCCTCCTAAAGGACTTTTGTCCTCCAACTGGGCATTAAAATCTTACATGTCCTCTTACACAAGTCACCTCTTCAAATTCAAATTTCACCTACATGCATTTAACATGCACATTGTTCAAAATGTGCTCCACTCTCCTTCATTAGCATGTTGACAAGTGGCACAGTGCCATTGGTCCCTTCTTTAATCCCACATTCATCCTATTCTTCATTCTTCCAATCTTCTTCATTATAAATGGAGGCCTTCTCTATTGATTTGGGATCCACCATCTTAGGCATTTTTGATACACAATTTCATGCATAATCACTATAGTCATTTGAATTCATAGATTTTCACCCTTCTTATCCATTTTAGCTAGATTATAGCCATTTTTCATATTTAGAATCATATTCAACATCAAATCTTATCAAGGGATTGGGAAAGGGCTTCTTTCCGCATCAAAGGAGCACCAATCCCCCTATGGGATGAAGGTTTTGTTGGTTTAAGTTAGATTGCATGCTTCATTTGTGTTGTTTCCTTGTTTATTTCATGTTTTCTCTTAAATTAGTTGAAGAATCTCATAGGGAGCATTAGATTTGTGTTACTAACATGTTTAACATCGTTTTGTTGATCCTTTGTTAGTCTATGCAAGTTTTGTGCTCACACTAATATATATATATACCCTTAAATTTATAAAATAAAAAATATCAAAACAATTTTGATTTTTACTGAAAAATTACAATAATAAACTTCATCAAAATTTCTACATTTTATTAATTTACATAATGTTGAAATTCAAAACATAAATACCACTTTTATGTAGTCGAATTTGAGAATTTTTGTTTGTGTTGGTCAATTCCATTATAAAAGTATGACACAAGTTTGTACTTCTACCCATATACCTTAGAACTAGGTTTTGGAAGATATAATTTTGATCATTGTGTGTACTACACATAGGTTGATGATCATTTTTTAATCATTATTGTATATTTTGATGATATTTTGATCATTAGGAACCATAAGACATTAATCAAGGAACTAAAGGGTCACTTTTTTGGAAATTTTGATCATATAAAGGATCTAGGTGCTACAATGTTCATACTTTGTATGGAGATTCATAGAGGTAGGGCCAATAATTTATGTTAACAAGAGAAAGTATCTTGAAACTATTTTTATTGGTTTAATATCTATGATAGTAATCCTATTAGTACCCCTTTGTTGGTAGGCACTAAGTTGAATTTGGAATAATTCTTGATTTTATGGAGGCCTTGGAGGATAATGACAATGTTCCATCTACAATTATAATAATAATATTTATGCATGTAATGAATTTTACAAAGCCAGGTATTACCCAAGTAGTGAGAGTTATATGTAGGTTCATGTCAAAGCCTAATAGAGAAAATTATACTTATAATAAAATGTTTTTTAGCTACTTGAAATAAACTCTAAATTACTTTGTTTCCTTAAGGTTATAATGATTTTGTCAAAAAGTTGAGAATATAGGAATTTATTTATTCTAATTGAGTTGGAAAGATAGATAAGTAGAGGCTAACTAGTGACTATAGCTTTGTTTAAGGAAGTAGTGAGATGGATGAGTGTGAAGAAAAGGACAATTATATTTTCCAAAACTAAGGTAGATTACATAGCTACAACACATGATTACACATAAAATGTGTGGTTACAAATAATCTATAATAGTAAATTGATTTTAAGATTCTTACAATGTTGAATTGTAATAGTTAGAGTTCTTCTATAAATCATGTTTATCATAATAGAACTAAACATGTAGATGTGCAATGTCATTTTGTTAAGAGATATGGTAGAGACAAGGAAATTTTAGATCAAGAAATATGACACTCAAGTAAACATTGTTGATTCTTTGACAAAGTCTATAGATATTGCTAAGTTTTTATGGTGTAGTGATGCATTTATCTTTTTCCCATACATGAATTATCTTCTTAGTGTATGCCACAAAATATCTTGTAATAAATATCAAGCGGAAATTTTTTGGAACTTTGGTGTGCTATTCACTTACAGAGTGTTACTATTTTGAGAAGATGTGTGAACTTTTTTAGTTCATGTTGATAGTTTTTTATCATATATTAGTAAAAAAATATTATGGAGAGTTTTAAATGTTGTGGTTTAAAATGGAGGATTGATTTAACCTAATGTTTCTATTTTTGTAAGTACAAGGAATTTATTCAAGAACTCACTACAATATTTTTGTCTAAGTAATTATTGGATCATGTATTCTAATGTAAGTGCACATATTGCATTGAGAGTATATGAGATGATGGCTAGGAACATACAAACATTCCAAGCAATGCTCAAATATATTGAAATTATCTAGAAGTAATGAGGTGTTTTTTTATGTGATTATACACAATATTTGGTGTTTGAATATAGTACAAAAAGACATGTATGCATCTAGGGGAAGTTGGTTAGCAGCATTTTTTTAAGTGTAATCAATAGTTTAAATCATATTAGGGGGTAGAATTACCCATGTGGACAAGTCATGTTTGGAATAATGTGTGATATGTTGATATAATGGTACATTCATATATTACGGTTGTGTGACATGTGGCAATTATATAGTTTAGATAGTTGGAATTTCATGAGAATGACTTAGTAGCTATATCTACTTACTTGTAGAGAGAATACATTGATGATTTTTGATGCATTGTTGTTTGAATGTGTGATAGCCATGTTCGAAAGCTGTATACTATAGCCTATAGATTGAGTAAGATTATAATAGAAACTAATTGTAGTTGAATATTATTTCTTGTTAATACAATTGTGACTATCCTTTTGTTAGTGGTTTTTTTCCTAGCAAGGATTTCCTATGTATACAATATGTGTCATGTTCATGTAGTGTGCATAGTTTTACAAATTAATGATCTTCCTTTGATATTCATTTGATCTTCCTTTTATGTTCCTAAATGAATTGATATAAAAAACATAACTATGGTATTTGTAACATATAATACTAAGTTACATACCAATATCCTAATTATTAATATCTCAATAATTTTATGATTAAATGAGTAAGAATAGGAGTTTCTACATTGTATAGGCATGTTTTAGGTGTGAGGAATGAATTTGTAGCTTTGTCAAGTATCTATGTAGCACTAGAGACATGATGAAAAATTTGTCAATAAATTGTGATGGTAGGAGGAGAAAAATATTTGCTCTTGCTTGAGTTTTCACCCTTTTCAAGATTTCTCTATGGAAAATGATTTATCTCACTTATCATGTGTGTTCTCCTTGAATAATACCATCATTGTTTTGTGTCTTCCTTTATGATCACATAATAAATAAACATTTATGATTGAAACATTCATTAGACATAAAAATACAATATCTTGAAGTGTTTGTAGAGTTACCATAAAAATATATATAATTGATGAAATCTAAGAGATTATCTCCATCATTCTAAAAATTGACCTGGCTATGTATATACCTTTTGTCTTTACAATACTTTAATTTAATATATAAGATCTTTTGTTTAAATCTACAACCTATAAAAATAAATAAAGATTATCCTTTATAAAACTTGTTATTATGTTTACAATAACATGACCATCAAATTTAAATCCCTCAATACAAATATTCCAAGCAATGCTCAAATATATTGAAATTATCTAGAAGTAATGAGGTGTTGGTTTATCTAATTATGCATGATACTTGGTGTTTGACTACAGTGAAAAAAGACATGTATGCATCTAGGGGAAGTTGGTTAGCAATATTTGACTAAGTGTAAGCAATAGTTTAAATCATAAAGGGTGAAGTTAACCATGTGGACAAGTCACATTTAATATAATGTGTGATATGTTGACGTAATGGTACATTTATATTATGGTTATGTGACTTGGTATTCCATGTGGCAATTATATAGTTTAGATAGTTGGAATTTCATGAGAATGACTTAGTAGCTATATCTACTTACTTATAGAGATGGAATACATTGATGATTTTTGATGCAATTTTATTTTAATGTGTGATAGACATATTTGAAGGTTATATACTTTAGCCTATGGATTGACTAAGATTTTAAGAGAAACTAATTGTAGTTTAACATTGTTTCTTGTTAATACAATTGTGACTATCCTTTTGTTAGTGGCTTTTTTGTTGTAAGGGTTTGCTATGTATACAATATGTCTCATGTTCATGTAGTGTGCATACCTTTACAAATTCATGATGTTCCTAAATGATTTGATATCAAAATATAACTATAGTATTTGTATCATATAATATTAAGCTGCACTAATATCCTAATAATTAATATCTCAATAATTTTGTAATGAAATGTGTAAGATAGGAGTTTCTACACTGTAGAGGCATTTTTTAGGTGTGAGGAATTAATTTATAGCTTTGTCAAGTATGTAGCTTTCCCTAGAGACATTATGACAAATTTGTCAACAAATTGTGATGGTAGGAGGAGAAAAACATTTTCTCTTTCTTAAGTTTTCACCCTTTATAAGATTTCTCTAAGGAAAATGATTTATCTCACTTATCATGTGTGCTCTCCTTGAATAATGCCATCATTGTTTTGTGTTTTCTTTTATGCCCACATAATAAATAAACATTTATGATTGTAACATTTATTAAAGATAAACATGCAATATCTTGAAGTGTTTGTAGAGTTACCATAAAAATATATATAATCGATGAAAGCTAAGAGATTCTCTCCAACATTCTAAAAATTGATCTTGTTATGTATATATCTTTTGTCTTTACAATACTTTAATTTAATATATAAGATTTTTTGTTTCAATCTACAATCGATAAAGAAAATAAAAAATATCCTTTCAAAAACTTATTATTATATTTACCATAAGATGACCATCAAATTTAAATGCCTTAATACAATTATTTAAATCAAAATTGATATATTATGAATAACCAAATCAAGTTAATAGTTTCAGCTTTCCATTAAACCTATCAGATAGAAAATCTTTTCTCCAAAAGTCTAATAACTGGTAGTACAGAAGAAGAAAAAACAAAATAGCAGCAAGTTGTCAATAATTTGGAAGGCCACCACCAGCTAAGGAAATTTTCAAGCACGAGTTGCATAGCAGGCCATGGTCAATTCTGAGATAAGAAAACATGAAAACAGATAAACAACAGCTATATATTGGATTTGACTTGTCTCGTCTAATTAAGCTGCCCTTGTGATTCGGAAGGAGGGAGTATTATATATGTGCCCTTTTACTCAACAAGTTGTCTGGGCTCCCTTGCCGACCTGCTTCCTACCAGGTCCACAGATCCAGCTTTGGCGCTGCCAAAGAATACTTGAAATGAAGGGGAGACTAAGTACCTTTGTTCCCCTTTCTGCAAAAATAAACAATGATGCAGGAGAACTGTGAGAATTTTCTACATAAATACTCATTTTTATAAAGCCTTTTATGTGGTAGATGTTAAATATAGAAAATAATATTTTATAAAACATACATGAAATATATATTTATAGGTTTCAATGATTTTGAGGCAATAGGACTATTGGTTGTATTCAAGTTTTAATTTTGGATAGTTTTATGTGTTATATTTGGAGTTCTTTGGAGTATTATGACTCAAAATTGTTTTAGTTTGTTGGTCTCATGTTTTTATTTCTTTTTTTAGAGTTGTAATCAACGGTGTTGCTAGTTTATAGTCTCAATGTTATTTGACCCTTAGTACAATGACTTTACTATTTGTTGGACTTCAATTTTATATATATCTTTGTAAAAGGGTTGGGCCCTTTCAAAATCTCCCTTTGTCCCTCATATATATTATAATTTTAAAATAAAATTTAAAATTATATATAGTAATAATAATAAAATATTTTTAAGAATCTAATATTTGACTTTTAATATTATATATATATATAAGTGAATTATGGCTTAGGGGGGACATTCTCATAAAAAAAAAGATGTAAAATATAATAAAAGTCAACTCTAAAGGAAGGCCATAAATAAAATATCAGCTTGGATAATTGTATTTTAAACTTATATAGTCTATAGCATCTATTGCAAAGTAGAAGTAACAATCTCAAATAGTCTCTTTGCAACTTTCCCGCTCTTGCAAGTTTGAATTTCCTTCGATTATGATGCTACTTGTGGGAGGGATGACCCTATCCCCCCGGATCATGTGCCTCTTGTTCCTCATGTTGTCCCTTTTGTCCCCTTAGATGGGACTGAACCTTCCACTAACACTGGGGGTGGGGTCGCTTCCTCTCCAAAATTTGATGGATGGAGAGTTACTCTCCTTGGAGAGTTGTTGGACACTAGTGGTGTCAGGGCCACCCCTAAATACTTGTAGTCAGAGGAGGGAACCTCTATCAAAATCCTTGACTTAGTTGTTGATCGGATCCTCTCTTCAATGAATAACTCCTTGGTTGGAATTTTTTTCTCTTTTCAACATAGCATTGTGATGGTTTGTTGATGGACATCCACTATTTGGAAGGTGAAGGGGAGTGTTTCCACAAGTGCTATTCTTGGTGGACTTTTACTATTCAAATTCACTTCTAATGAATATCTCATTGTGGTCCTTAAATAGGGACCCTAGTTCCATGGTAAACATAGCTTGTCCTTATGTCACTGGAAGTCAGGTTTTGACCCAGTTGCAGATTTAAATAAAACAACTCTAGTATATATTCATTTACCAAGTCTCCCACTTGAGTTTTGGGATGAAGAAATCTTCAAATGGATTGGCAACTCTTTTGGCCACTTTGTCATTATGGAGTTCCAAAGGCCAAATCCAAGTTATTTTTCACTTACTTTTGTGTTAATGTTGGCATTAACAAAACTCTTCCTAACTTTATTACTCTCCGATTGAAGTTAGGAAGTTGGTCCCAACCCATTTAGTATGAGAATGCTACTATGTTTTTTCAAAACTGTTTGAGATTTGGTCATCTTCTTACTAAATGCAAAGCTCCCAAAAATTATATCTCTAAACCTAAAGGCCCCATTGCCTTGCATTTAGATGAAGGGATAGACTATCCCTTTAATGAGGATCTCCTTAACATTTTGAACTCCCCTACTAAACAACCCCTTCAAAATGATTTGGAGTTGAAATTTCCCCCCACCTTTCCAGCGACTACAGTTACTCAACCCTTTGTGCCTCATATTCTTGAGGAAGGAGAGATCCCCAACCCCATTCTTGCCTTTGGTGACCAATCCCCCATACCCAAAGCATCTTTTTAAATGTTGAGATACCCATCACTAAATCTCTACCCCCTCCTATGACATCTTTAGCTAAGCTTCATGTACAACACGCTTTCTCCTCATCTGTTGTTCTTTAGACACTTAAAGGACTTGTACTCTCCCCGAGGGCTAGCCTTAGGGCCTCTTGGATTGATGACGATTGGTTAACACCAAAAAAGAAAAATAAGAATAATAAATTGATGGATTGGATTCAAAAGTGGGTAGGCCCTCCCAACATCAAACAAGGAAAAAGGAAATAACAAGGTAGATATCTTGTGGAAGGTAAAAGACCTTGGATACAACCACTAAGAATTGTAAATGAGGTTCCTATATTGAAATATGAGAGGTATGCATAGCCCTAAAAAAAAACACTCTCTCAAGACCTGTATCCTTGAGAATAAGACTGATATCCTCTTGATCCAATAAGTTAAAATGAATCAAGATACTTTCTAATTTGCGGCTAACCATATCTAACCTAGGGCAAAGTTTTTTATAAGTGAAGTGAAAGGAGCCTTCAGTTGGATTGTGACTATATGGGACCCATTGGTGGCTTCTAGTTCCCTACTATACCTCTCTTTCAATAGTTTGGTTGTGAAAAATTCCAACTCTTCTTGCTCTTGGGTCCTTATCAATCTTTATACCCCCAAATTTTGTAATTCTTGTAAAGCTATTTGGGAGGAAATCTCTCATCAAATTATGGCTAATAGAATTTTTTTTGGTTGATAGATGGTGACTTTAATACCCCCCATTTCCCTTCTAAGAAGCTTGGGGGATTGACTGACTACACTAACAACATGATGGATCTAGAAAACTTCATCAACATAATAGGCCTAATGGACACTAAATTATAGGGAAAGTATTTTACTTGGATAAACCACAAGAAAGGTAATAATATTATCCAATTCAAACTTGACCACTTTATGGTCTCCTCTAACTAAGATATGGGGTCCAACTCAAACCTGGTGGCTTTGCCTCAGACTATCTCAAACCATAATCTTCTACTTCTCTCTTGGGTTGACACATCCCGCAGGGGACCTTTCCTTTCCATTATGAAATTATGTGGACTACCCATCCTAATTTTAGAAATTGTATCCTTAATTTGTGGAACACCCTCTTCTAGGGTACGACAATGTATAGAGTGTCACAAAAGTTGAACTTGATAAAAGAAAAGGTGAGGGGATATAATAGGTTTAATTTTGGGAATGTTCTAGTGCAAAAGAAGGAGTTGAATGCAAAACTCATTGATATCCAAACCCAAATTTCCAATGGATACTTCTCTAATGATTCTCATCTTGTTGAAGAATCCTTGATGATGGACTAGAAATAAATTATAAAAAGAGAAGAAATTATGTGGAAATAAAAATCAAGGATACAATGGTTGAAGGAGGGAGACAAAAACTTGACTTTCTTCCACTTGATTTTTCTATAATACATAGGAAAAGGAACATGTTAGATGATAACCAAATTGGCCAAATGGCCTCTAACTACTTCCACTGGGCCTAAACTGATTGATCCCTTCCCTATGACCATGGGCTAGAAGAATAGTTGTTTCACTACCTTCCAACTACTCTGTCTCTTGAAGATAATGCCGAACTCATGGTTCCAATATTTGATGAATTCATCCTTGATACCTTCTCCATGAGAGCCTATAAGGCTTTGGGTCCAAATGGATTCCCTCCAACCTTCTACCAAGAATTCTAGGATATTGTTGGCCTCGATATCACCAGGACGCCCAAATATTTCTTATGTACTAGTAAAATCTTTAAAAAAATCAATAACTCTTACATTTCTCTTATCCTAAAAGTTTAGGATCCTATTGGTCTTTCTAATTTAAAACCTATCAGCTTTTGCAATATGGCTTATAAGATATTTTCCAGACTTTTGGTTAATAGGATTAAACCCCTATTGGGAAAATTAATCAATGAGAATAAGAAAGGATTTGTCCTTGGGCGCCAAATTCTTGATGCGGCTATTTCAACCCATGATATATTACATTCAATGGGAAGGAGCCTTCTCTTGGGCATGACTCTCAAACTTGACATATCAAAAGTGTATGATAGGGTTGATTACGACTTCATGTTTAAAGTCTTCAAAAAAGTGGGATTCCATGAGCATTCAATCAACATTAGAAGGGAATGTGTAACCATTTTCAAGTACTCGATCCTGGTAAATGGAATTCCAATGGGTTTCTTTGGGGCTAAGAGGGGTATTTGACAAGGGAACCCCTTTCTCCTTACCTGTTTATCTTGGTTGCAAAGGTTTTGGAAAGGAACATTCCAAAGCTCATTAAGAATGGTGGCCTTAGAGGTATCAAAGCTACTTCAAATCTCCCTCCTTCAACTCTGCAATAGTTTGTGGATGATACCATCCTCTTTGGTGATACCTCAATGGTCGAGGCTAGGTGCTGGAAAAAGTGTCTTTCTAACTATGTTGAGGCCTCAGACCAGTGCATCAATTATGATAAAAGTAAGGTCTACTTCTTTAACACCAATGTGGTTTTAAGGAGAAAAAATTAGGACATCTTAGAATGTCAAAGTGTTGATCTCCTTGGAATTTAATTGGGGCTTGATGAGAGCCAATTATGTCCCATTTTATGGCATATTTTAGCCTATATTCATACGCCTTCATACCCATTCCCACATTCCATTTTCGTTCCATATCATATCATTTTACCATTTTATTTTTCATATGATTTAATATATATATGTAATCTTTAATTTGGTTTTTAGATAAAATATGTGAATAAATAATATCAAATTGTATTTACCAATATTTCCTCCACTATGTCAAGAAAATATACTATAGCATGTAGATTTAAGGGTGCAAACCTTCTTGTCACTTTCTGGTCAGGAACTTTTATTTATCACATTTTGACCAATAGTTTGTTTTTGTCATTTTTTTAAAGGATGTTATCAGCCTCCAAGGTGGCATCAGTTACCTCTTTAAAATAAGCATAGGAAACTGAAACAATGTTTAAATTTGTGGACATCAACAAATAGAGAAAAATACACTCAACTAAGGCTCCACATGTGATATTCATGTGGACTAGGGAAGGAAACCCGTGATAGAGATGTGTTGCTAAATTGTTAGAGAAAAATCAGAAAACCTTCGCGTATGCCTTTCACTAAACTTTATGTTTGTATTATTTGGCTATGTTGTTTCATTTCATGATAGTCTCTTTGCACATCATCACTATTTTCCATACAAAGGGAATAATTTTTTATAACAGTTGTGCTTGCTAGCTGTGTGGAGGAGAAAAACGAAATCTTCTTGTTTCCTATTTTTGTCTTCAGTTATAATGAGGTTGTTTTAATCTGTGGTTAGTGAAACATATTTTTGTCTCTTCTAGTTTTTTGGCCATAGGCCAAAACAAACTCAATGTTTTATGTATTTCATAGTTACAAACATTGTATATATAATTACACATAGTGTAAAGGTATATAGACTTTTCATAGCAGACTTTTGTATCAAACTTTTAATAAATAAAACAATGTTTATTTTGATCGAGGCAACATAGAAGTCTCTCATCCCATCTCACCTGGAAACCATGAAGCAAGGGCCCACTCCCTAGTGATGCATGGTGACATTTCTTATTAGTGTTAAATTTTTTCCATTATTTATTTTCCATTTGATTTAATTTCAATAGTTTTCAAACTTTCATAGTTGCGTGATTTAAATTCCAGCATCTTTATTATACTTTGGTTTGATAGAAGATTTTTTTATTTAAGTTTGGAATGTAATATTTCTTTAAATTTTTATTTCAATATTATTAATTTGGTGTGGAAGAGCTCAAAGTGTTTTTTTTTTTTTTCAATAAACTATTGTTGTTGTCACAAACTATTCTTGTTATAGTTAATAGTTCCTAGCATGATTCTGATAGTAAGACAAAAAAAAAAAAAGCATTCAATTCGATTACTAGTCTTTTGTGTGTTCTAGCTGCATTTCATCCCCACTTAATTCATTTCTTTCCTCCCTTAGGTATACTTCCACAACACCTCTTGCAAGCTTATGATCCCTGGATTGACACTTAGACCAAGCTTAACCTAGTTTATTCTTTACCCCAATTTTGGCCTATCAAGGCCCCCCCTCACTATTAAAGAAGTTGCCCCCTTTTCTAGAATTCTATTCTAGAATGCATGAAAAAAAAACTTGTAGGCTAGAGAGAAAAAATCTTGAGAAATATTAGTAAGTTACAACTTCTCGTTGCCTCTCTTCAGGGAATTCGAGTATACTTTCTATCTCTTTTTAAAATCCTATCCTATATTGCTAATAAATTTGAAAAAATCAAAGGAATTTATCATGGTTGGGTACTAAGGAAAGAAAAAGACCGGCTTTAGTTAACTAGGATAGAGTTTTCCTCCTAGAAAAGTATGGAGGCTTAGGTATTAGGAAAATCCCCCACCTAAATAAAGGTCTGATGTCTAAAATTGGTTGGGACCTAATCCTCAACAAAAAATATTGGTGTTCTATTATGATGGTGATGTACCTTAATCATTTAAGGTTTCATGGTGTGCTTGTTGAACCTGGTTTCCCAGGGGGCTGTTGGATTTGAAACAACATCCTCAAAACTCATAGTTTGATTTCTTTGGGCCCTAAGTGGAAGCTTGGGAATGGTCATCTCATTCATTTCCAGGATGACTCATGGTTGTGTGACAAACCCCTTAGTTCCCACCCTACTTCTAAGGACCTTAAACTTCTTGCTAAAGGCTTGTTTTGACCATTGCTCTTTGACTACCTATTGAATTATAATTCTTATAAATTACTTCAAACATGTTTTCAAGGCCAAAACCACCTCCTTCAAAGTTCTTTATTGCTTCAAAAGAATCTTTGCAAGGTCATATCTCATATATTTTTCAGATTGGATCATTTCTTTTGGGCCAAAAATCATAAGGGAAACTTCTCTTTCAAGTCATCTTACAGTCTATTGTTAAAGGGTGACAACTATAATGTCAAGTCTAGGGGAAATTCTAGATTAAAAATCTCCTTCCTAAAATTATTTTTTTCTAGTGAATGGTCATGCACAATAGAATCTTAGCTCAAGACAACCTCATCAAGCATTGATTCCAATTAAAAAATATATGTGTCCTATGCAACATGGATGAGGAAACAGTCCCCCACATTCATACATCGATCCTTTTCTCAGGAAATTTGGGGATTGTGTTGCAGAAGTTTCAAATCTATTGGCCCATGAATAAAGAACCACTAGCCCTTATGGAGGAATGGGTTAGCCCCTTCCATCATCCCCTCATTAAATAATTATGGAAGAAAATACCTCCACACCTTTTCTAGAGTCTCTAGAAGGAAAGAAATAATTGGGTTTTCAGGGACATGGGAAAAAGCCCAAAAGAGATCTTCTCGGCTTTCTATAAGCTTCTTTTGGAAAATATCTCGATTTTCCACTAGTCTTTTCCCGATTCTCCCCCCTCCTACTAGATTCTAACATAGCTACACAATGGGGCTTGCCTCAATCCTTCTACAATTTTGACATCACAAAGAAGATGACCAAGTTGAATAAAAAATGGTTACCACCCCTAGTCGGTTGGTGTAAGCTTAGTTTTGATGGTGTTTCTTGTGGTGACCCAAGTATGGCTAGTGAGGGTGGTATGTTGAGAACCCCCTCGAGGGTAGTTATGGTAAGTTATGTTGGAGGTATTGGTGTTAGCACTAATAACTGGGTGGAGGGCATGGCTCTCTTATGGGGCATCAAGATTGCTCTAGCTATTAGTACCAAGAACCTTCTCATTAAACGGGACACAAAATTGATCATTAATGCAGTTAAATGCTCAGCTTACCCTAGAAACTCCTCATGGGACTTGAAATTTCTCACCAAGTTTTATTAAGGTACTGGTGAAATCTCTCCTGCTTCTTAGACTATGTTAGAAAAATACTTACCTCGAAGTGGCACTACCCAGTCTCTGATAATGATAGTTAATGGAGTATTTTGTTGGGATGATTGGAGCGCTATCCTCATGATCAATTATTTGGTATTGGGATACAATTGGGCATGAGCCAATTCAAAAATTTGTATTCTTTATTATTTTTTACGATACTGTTATGTTTCTCTATTACTTCCTGTTGATTTGGATGTTAACTCAGACTTGGGTTCTTGGGTTGATACCTAGATGGGTCTAGTGTATGGTTTGGTGGGCCATTCTGATGTTATGGCTTCCCCATGTTTGTATCAATAATTTGGCATTTATTTACAATGCATTGTTATATTACAATTGGACTCAACATCGTAATCATGACCAATGTACTTCCCAGATCTTCTTGATGGGATTATTAAGATCACAAATCATCCTTATCATAATGTTACGAGTTTAATTATTAATGGATTGGGAAATCTTGCACAAGGTTAACTCTTCTCCTTTTAATTATTTGTACTGTTGGCTATATGAGACACGTTCGATGTATATTTTGGAGGGTGTTTAGTAATAATAATAATTATTTTTAAATAGATATCAACTTTTAAACCTCTTTGGGGTGTTATTTTCTATTTTACTCAGATCTCTAGTTTTGTTTTGATTTTTTGATGTGGTTTGCAAATTTTCTACAACTTCTATTGGTCAGCAGGGTTATCATGGGTGGTGATAGGGTTTGTATCAAACCCAACTCGTGTGAAGAGTTCTTGGTGGATACCACTGTTTGGCATATTTGTTGCAAAGGAGGGGTCTCTCTGGAGTGCCTTAAAGGGCATGATGAGATCCTATCCATATAGTTTTCCTACTCTTGGGATAATAAGAAAGTGAAATTTGGTAGAATTTCTTTCAATGTTGATGAATAAGTTATTATGCAAGCTACTAGTATGAATACTAAAGGAAAGAAATGGAAGAAGCACAACAAAGTGGAGGATAATGAGATCTTGTCTCTCTTTTTCAAATATGGATAAAATCCCATTAAACTACACTATGGATTTGATTGGGAAAAAATGTCACCACCATAGGAAAAGGTATGTCTTATGATAATGAAGTTTTTTACTTTAAAAAGGAAGGTACAAATGTTTCTATTTATATCATTTCCCCCTCCTCAACCACTTTCAACATAACTCCCTATTAAGCTTCCCATTTTACCTTTTAACCTCATTAGAGAACTCCATTAAGGAAGCTTTAGATTTAAACAAGAAATGACTTGAAAAAGCCCCCATTCCCCTACACTAGGGGCTCATTCTATGGCTTTACCACTGCCACCTTTCTTTGTGTCCTCTTAAGAAAATTAACGTTGTTTTGATTGAAGAATCCCTGATCTTTGACTCCCCCCGTACAATGACCATCTCAACTAACCCAGGGAAATATAAAGGAAAAAAGAAACCATTAAGAAATTGGATTCTACCCATGCTTCCTCCTTGAATGACACCCCTCTGTCCATCATTCCTCCTAACTCCATTGGTGGTAATAAAACACTTGACTCCTAATTGTGGTCAAACGTAGGCAGCTCAAGGTCTCAGCCGTGACCTCAAGAATAGCCCCCTACTCAAGATTTATGCAAAAGGGACTAGGCGTGGAATTAAAGAACTCCTCCCACCAAAAAGCATAACTATTCATCAACTCATATCTTAATTGAGTAGGTTAATCTCAAAGGTGAAAAGGTGGAGAAACATATGGATGAGGAGGTAAAGGATGCCAATGACTTGCAACTTAGAAGATCTAACAAAATTGTGGGCCAACCAAAGCCTGGTGACAAAGAGGTGATGGATGATGCTTTGGATCAAGGGAAGAGTTTTACTAGTGTGAGGAAGAAGATGATGTTGGTATGAAAATATTTGATAACACCAGTGACAATTGCTCCATGAACATAGACAACATTGACATTACCCTGATAGACCTGACTAGCGAGACCTACAATTGCCCCCAATGTGCTTCTATGGTTGGGGAGCTCATTGAACTTAAGGGGAAGGTTTTGGAACTAGAGAAAAAAGGGTGAGCCTCTTTAAGCTCAGTTCCAAAGTAATGCATAGATTGGCCACCACTCTCTATATGTTACAGGATAAGGAGCTAAAGAAAGTTGGCAACAAAGATGAGAGTCACAAGGAACTCTACAAGTTCCTTACTAAAGATTGGCTCCAACTCTTTGGCTAGGCCTATTTTTTCTTTTATTTTTTGTTTGGTACTGGTACCTCCATGCTCTCTATGTTTTAAAGATTTTTTGCAATTTTTGGACATAGCGATGTTAATGTTTTATTTATGGTCTTTTGATTTGGTTTCTATCCTCTAAGATCTCTTTTTTGGGCCAGTACCCTAGTTTTTATTGCTTTTAATATCAAAAACATCTACTACAAAGTATTTTAATATTTGTATAAACTATATTGTACATATCTTACTATAAATAATAAACATATCCATCGCATCATGTCACATCTTCTCCCACATCACCACTCACACCAACATCATCCTCATCCATTGTTGAACCACTAGAATTGAGGGTGAAGGACTAGTCTGACTCCCCAAATCCCCCAACCAAATTCAAGATTTTTTCTCCACATCTTGCTTATTATTTATGTGCATTTTCATCATCGCCCACTACTTCAATCACAAAGGGAGCCCACAACCCATTGTATGGTTGAAAATAATGATCCAAATGTAATTACTTGTCAAAAAGACGAACCCCAACATTGTGGCATCCAAAGAATCCTTCAAACCACTAAACCAATAAGAGAAAAAAATCCTCAATTATTTCCATAATAACATCTTTTTCCTCCCCCAAATCTAGAACAACAACCATCATGGAGGAAATATTTTATTGACTTGACACTTGTGTGAGGTGGAGAGAAAAAATCATCAAAGATAATGTGTATGACATGCAAATTGATAGTTGAATGGGTATTGAAAATCTTCATGAGTCTATGATCCAAAATACTACCCTTGAAAGCTATCTTCCACTTCTTTGCTTTCAAACACACCATTAAATCCATAATGTTTTTTGTTGTTGCAAATGATAGATTGGAAAAAATAACTCATTTTATTTACACATTAGTATGATAACACCATCAATACTATGTTCCTTCATGTCACCACCCCTATCCTCAGGCAAGTCATCCATTGTACCTTAAAAATTCATAGTGATACCTTCCATTTTGAGCTTGTAGAGATTATGATAACCCTACTCTAAAATCTTCTAGTAATCTGTATTTCTTGCAAATAAATAATTGTTTGGCATGGAAAATGCCACATTTGCATATGTATCAACATCCACATTTTCCTCTCAATAGATGTGAGAGACCTTGTATTTATCCATTTGACTCAAAAGTGACCAAAACTTCCTCAAAATATTTCCAGTTTCAAATTCAAGGTTGAATATTCCTTATTGCATTTATAAATATTTGGGAATCATCTTTAATGTTAATCTTCTTAAGTTTCAAACTTTTCACATGTTAGAAGCACTAGTAGCAAAGCTTGAGCATTGGCCTCATTGTTAGCCCCTTCATGTAGTTTATTAGCCACAAAAAGCCACCATCTTCCTATTGTGATCTCTAATAATATATTCAACCTCTAAAATCATTGGATTACCTTTGGCTAGACCATCAAATTTTAGTTTATGCCACCTTGCATCTAGAGGAACCAATCTTGCATCTACTCTAGGATTGTAAGAGAAATGAACTTGAGCTTTCCCATAAATGCAAGAATTATATAAATATTTTTATAATTATACCACTTTCACTTTTAGAATTTAATATATTAATTTATTTTTTTAATAATTATCTATCACAATTTGATATTTTAAATGTTAGTTCCAATCATTTGAAAAGGATATTATATTTTATAATTTTGTTAATAAGTGAATCATTTGAGAAAATAGAAAATGAATTGAAGCCACTTATAAAAGTTAATGTAAATTAAGTGGTGCTTATAAATTACTAATCATTTTTTATCCATTTTATGATAGTGTTAGTCTAATTAAAATGGTCAAAACCTCAAAAAATACACCCAGCATATATTACATTTCCGTTTTTTGAATTTTTACTTTTTCATTAAATTTTATTTTTAATTAATAAAAAAAAATTGAAACATGAAATTAAAATATATTTATTGATAGCATTTTGTTTTGATAAAACTAATGTTTTTAAATAATCTTAGAATAAAACAATAATTTAACTTCTTTTTATAGGATTTAAAAAGAAATAGCTTTATAGATATAAAAATACCTTTACTCGTATATTTTCATAGAGATCTTCGTCATAAAATACACCCCTTTACTATCAATTCATTCATTCTACATATATTTAACCTTAATTTTTAAGCCTGCCAAATAATAGACTAATTTAATGCAAATCTCTTCACTATAGGTTTATTCGATTTGTTTTATAAATAAAACTACAAATATTATTAATATATTATGGAAAACAATTTGTGTTCATTTATTTTCTATGCTCCCCCAAGTTTTGGGGATGGGAACGGTAGGGGACGGTGGAACGTGTTTTCAATACAAGGGTACTTTTGGGTCATTTTGTAGGGGATGGTAGGGGACAACTATAAAAAATAGGGAAATTTTTAAAAACATTTGAGAAATTTCAAATATTCATATCAGAACATTGATAAAGCATTCATCATATGCATTGTAGAAGATTAATACATAACATTAGACTTAAATTGAGATTTCACATGAGAATTGACAAACAAATTAACAAAATTCAAATGCTTTTATTGTTAATTTGCATACATATTAAATAAGAATTATAACAAAATGCCCAAAGGCTTCAAGTTTCAACTATAAAATGACAAAAATATAGAAAATATATGGTTGTCCCTAATCAGCAGATGTAATTGGTAGGTCTGTATCAAAATTGGAGCTCAAGTTTGTGTCACTAGTAGATGCAAAGATAGGGGGAAGTTTATGAGGAGTCCCCAAGTCCCCGAAACATTTCCAAGATGGGGACGAGGGTACCAAGGTAGGGGACAGTCCCTGTGGAGCACTGTTTATTTTTAGATGTTTCTCATTGGATTTATAAATACAATAAATTTTGAATATTTTGTATTGAAATCATTACTTTTTTATATGATGATCTTATACACTAGTTCTTTATTGGAGTCTTATTATTTAAGTTTTAGGAGTAGAAGTGATTCCATGTAAATTTTGAATTAAACATAAGAGAATCTTCTTCTATAATGGTGGAATGGCTAATCATAAAAAAGATAAACTTATGCAACCACTACATAACAAAGAATACACAACATTGATAAGTAGGAGGTATTTTCCATAGTGTGTCAAATTGTGATATTACTATCAAGATTCAACCATGTAGTTTTACGAGTCAAACTCATTGACACATGTTTCATGAGTAGTGGCTCACAAGAACCCATCTCTCATGATAATGAATGGTCCACTTAGCACTCATTGCATCTAAGTGATTCTCACAGAGGTGAAGCACTAGGCCTTCCCAAGAGGTCACCCATCCTAGTACTAATCCAGCTCAAGCACACTTAATCATGGAGTACACCACATTTTTCACTCAAATAAAACACATATTTGTCATTCATTTAACAAGGATTGAAATATATTCACCTTTATGACTATTTTGTAATAGATCCACACCCTTCATGTATTTTTATCTTAATCATAACAAGAACTTGAAATAAACCAAAAAAATCAAATAATCATTAACAACCTTAAAATATAGTAGCTAGTAAAAAAAATAAGTCAAACAATATCAATAAAGATAGGTAGTTGAACTATTTTATTTTCACATTGAAAATAAAAATTTGACTCTCTCCAAAGACATCTTAATGCTAATACATAATATCTCATAATACGTTGATGTTCAGTATCACTTTGTGAGAGATATGGTGAGGCCCATAGACTCCAAACACCAACTAAATTTTGTTGTGCTCATAGGCTTAGTTAATGCACCTGCAACATTCACCACTATCTCTACCTTTTCTAGCTTCACCCTGCCATCCTTGACTATATCTCTCATGAAGTGATACTAAACATCAATGTGTTTGTCCTTGACATGAAAAGGGTTCCTCGCAAGGAAAATTGCACTCTGACTGCTACAATAAAGTGTAATTACACCCTTTTTCAATCCAATATCTAAAAAAAAATGATTTAGACAAATGGCTTCTTTACAAGCATGAGTAGCCATCATATACTCTACCTCAGTAGTGGACAAAGCAACCATATCTTTTCTCTTGCTCATCCAACTAATTGCACCACCATTAAGAGTAAACACATATGCACTGGTGACCCTTCTCCTATCGATATCACCAGCCCAATCTGAATCCACAAAACCATTAGTACTCAAGGAATGTCAATCTCCTATACTATGAAAACATATAGAGTACTCTATTGTACCCCACAAATATCTGAAGACCCTCTTAACTACATCCCAATGCACTCTTCTAGGATTAGACATATAATGAGAAAGAACTCCCACTACTTGGGCTATGTCTGGTCTTGTACAGACGATAGCATACATTAAGCTTCCAACTGCACTCTGCTCATGTCTTCCATCTCCGATGGGGATGTAGGACATTGTGAAATAGAGATCTTTGTTCCCAATATAACAAGAACACAAAGTGGTTTACAATCTTGCATGTTGAACCTTTACAAAAAAGAACAAACACAATTACTTTGGCTAAGCCATAGCTTTTTGTTATCATGATCTCTTCTAATCTCCATCCCAAGTATTTGTTTTGTTGCACCAAGATCTTTCATTTCAAATTTCACTCAAAGTTGATATTTCAATTTTGCAATCAAACCTTTGCCTTTCCCAATAAATAACATGTCATCAACATATAAAGCAATTACTAGGAAACAATCACCATCAAATTTAAAATATACACAGTGATTAGATTTAGACAGCACAAATCCCAAACTCAACACATATGTGTCAAAATTTTGGTACCACATCTTAAGAATTTGTTTAAGGCCATACAAATATTTCTTTAACTTACAAATCCACTTGTTTTTACCTTTTATCGCATAGTGCTCTGGCTGTGTCATATAAATTTCTTCCTCCAAATCACCATGAAGGAACACATTTTTCACATCCATTTTTTCCACCTCTAGATCATAAACTACTGCAATAGATAATAAAAATTGAATGGATTTCATTTTAGCAACAAGAGAAAAAATCTCACCATAATCAATACCCTCAACCTAAGAGCATCCCTTCGCAACCAACTGTTCCTTATACTTTTCAAAATTTCCATCTAAACTAATCTTTTTCTTAAACACCCATTTACATCCAACAAGTTTTCAACCTTCAGGAAATTGTACAAGGTCCCATGTATCATTCCTTTTAAGAGATTTCATCTCTTCATCCATGGCTATTTTCCAGGACTCTGCATCATTCATACCCAAAGCCTCTTGCACAGATCTCAATTCATCAACGTTAGTACTCAAAGCAAATATACACTTCCAATCATTAGGTGAATACCCATACCTTTGAGGTGGTTGCCTTTGCCTTGTAGACCTTCGAACAAGCTGAGGTGGATGTTCTTCCACTTCTTCCTCCTCTTTCAAAGATTGAAATCTTGATGAGTTCTCCTCAACTTCCTCAGGCATAGAAGGAAGTTGAACCACATCCTTTTTCTATTCAATTTCTTTATGTTATTCTAGCTAAAACTTAATAGGAGAAGATTTATTCTCTCTAGAAATAGCACTTCTGGAATAAATTACCTTTTGTGCAATAGGGTCCCAAAGCTTGTATCCTTTCACACCATAGTTTTAGTCGATGAAGATACATTTGATAGCCTTAGAATCTAACTTTTTTCTCTTATCCTTAGGCACATGTGCATATGCCTCACAACCAAAAACTCTCAGATGTCTAAGTGAAGGATTTTTCCTTGACCATGCCTCCATTGGGATTTTATCAATAATCATTGATGTAGGAGATCTATTTATCAAATAAAAAGAAGTGGCAATAGCTTCAGCCCAAAAAATTTGTTCTAGACTAGCTCCACTCAACATGCTCCTAGCCTTCTCCATCAATGCTCTATTCATTCTTTCTGCAACTCCATTTTGCTAAAAATAATAGATAGTATTCTTTTCTCTTTTAGTCCCACAATATGTACAAAATCTTTCAAAGTTTGTAGAGTAGTACTCACCGCTATTTTCAATCCTCAAAAATTTAATTTTATTTCAAGTGAAGTTTCTACCATAACCTTCAACTCCTTGAAATGACTGAAAATTTTAGATTTACTCTTTAAAAAATATACCCATATTCTCCTACTAAAATCATTAATGAAAGTAACATAATAAAATGATTTACCAATAGAAGCAACATCAACGGAACTAAATACATCAAAATAAATCAAATCTGAGATACACGAAGACTTATGAGAAGATGAGTAAAACTGAACACGATTTTGTTTACCATAAATACAATGTTCATAGAAATCAAAATCTATATTGTAATCTTTCAACCCCTCAACGAGGTTCTTATTTTTCAGAGCTTTTAAACCCTTCTCTCCAATGTGCCCAAGCCTTTGGTGTCATAACATGGTCTTCTTTGTAGGCAATTTTTTTTAGTTGTCAAAGCACCCTTGGGTACCCAGTAGCCACGACCATCCGTAGAAGAGAAAACCATCTCTTTTTTCAACGAAGTAATTTTAGGCTTAGTTTTATCAAAAGTGTTATTGCATTCAACTGTGTGTGCATCGAGCTGGTACAATGCACCCAATCCGCTTCCTCTCGCTATCGCCATAGCACCTCTAACCATTTTCACAACTTCTTTAGAAAACTGTACATGCACACCTACATCTATTAGCTTGCTAATAGAAATAAATTTCTTGCTAGTCCTAGGATATCCAAGACACTATCAAATCTTCTAACTCTACCATTAGTCAACTTCACATTAATACTACCAAGGCCAACAATATCAAGGGAAGAATCATCACCCAAATACACGTTACCACCATCATAGTTTTCATACTTACTAAACCAATTTTTGTTAGGGGTCATGTGGAAAGATGCACTTGAGTCTATCAGTCATACATTATCACCTGCACAAGTGGACAAGGCTGCAATAAAGGCATCTCCATGTTCCTTTTCAGACTCAAAATCAGAATCTTGCTTCTTCTTCTTCTTTTTCTTCTCTTCTTTACATTCCTTTTGGAAGTGTCTAGGTTTTCCATTGTTCTAGCATATTACCTTGGACTTACTATGAGATTTTGATCTCCCCTTATTTTTGGACTTGGAACGGCCACACTGCTTCTCATCTTTGCCTCGTTAATTTTGTCTTCCTCGAACACTCAAAGAATTTGGCATTCAAAGATACCTTCCTTCTCATCTCTTCGAAGAGTGGAGAACCAACAACATCATCCATCTTCAAGATGACAAAACTACTCCCAATGGCCATGACAAGGTTGTCCCATGAGTGTGGTAGAAAACACAACAAAGTTTGGAAAATTTATTCTTCATCCATCTTAACCCCAACTGAGGTCAACTAAGTCACCAACATATTGAATGTTTCCATATGCTCATAAATTCATCCACCTTTTTCCATTCTCAAGGAATACAACTTCTTCCTCAAGAAAATCTTATTTACTAGGGATTTGGCTTAGTATATCTCACCCAACTTCTTCCAAAGATTCTTCAAAGTGGATTCTTCGTGGACATTTATCAAGATTGAATTTTCAAGACATAGTCTAATGAGACCTTTAGCTTTTTTATCCATTGCATCATATTTTGTAGCCAAAGATGGATTTGTAGGCCTCTGTACAATTTCATCCACTGTATCCCATAGATCTTGATCAATCAACAAATCTTCCATTTTCAGCTTCCACATTTCAAAGTTCGTGCCAAAAAACTTCTCCACCTCCATCCTCCTAGATATGCTCTCCATTTGAAAAAATATATCTGCAACACAATAACAAAGTATCCTATGCACAAGCTCCACTCAAACCTTGATTAGCTCAAAAACCCCAACAACCCACAACTGAAACCAAAGGTGATCAAACTCTAATACCACTTGTAAGGAAATTAGAGTAGTGGAAACAATTTCCTAATCCAATATTGAGAAGATATATCATGAAAACTTTAAAATTGATCTAACAGTTACAAAAAATCTAGAAACACATTCATAACTTAATATAAACAATGAACACAAGATATACGTGGGGAAAACTCTTTCAAGAAAAAAACCCCACTCCAAAGCCTGCACAATGTATTTCAAATCCAACAACAAGATTACATACACTTGCAAAGCAAGTATTTTACAAGAGTATAACTAGTAAACAAGTCTGGAAGAAATCCAACACCATAACAATATCTCAACACAACTTCATACTCCTCCAAAAATATACAAGTGCTCAATATATAATAGTTTTACAATGCATAAAATAAAAATTTCTAAAACAACTACCAAAGACTAAATGTGCAACATGGAAAGTGCCAAAAACACTGTAGATGCACAATGGTAAGTTTCCAATTGTCACCACATGCCAATCTACAAAATCTGCACTAGCCAAAATAGCTGCTCTTCGAAAACTCGCATTCCATGTAAACTCAACATGGAAATAGAAAAAACTTTTATGCACAACTCCACCTATAAATATCAACTTTTTAAATTGACTCCTCATCCAAATAGAAACTACAAGTTGTAACTCACAAAGACAAAGTGAGGAAATCAGCAACATTTAATATTTAGAAAAATCAAATCTTTGGAAAAATCAAAGTTTGAGACATCTCGTTTTTCCTAAAAACTTGTTCATACTTAATAATATAAAATTCTTGGTAAGTTCATTTGTCTATATACACATTAATTTTCCTGATTACATTATTTTGTTTTCATTTCTATATTGTAGCCATACTGGCAGCTAGGACTTCAGTCCTTCCAAATGTCTTGGAATTTCCAATGATCATTTCCCCAAAGACTATCATCACTAGTAGTACTCTCCATATAAAATTGACTGTAGTCATGGCATTGATCATCTTCCTGAAGAATAACCTCTTTCACTTTATTGGGCTCTGCAATCCCCTCTTTCACAATAGTTGTATAAGTTGAATTAGCCTTAATGTTCTCAATACTGGTGTTGGCTCCCATATTGCAACTAAAGCCATCAACTTGGATCATTAAAATTGGAACAACAAACCCACCCTTATAAAATTTCAATTCATTTTTAAATCAATTTACAACCCATCTACTCAAGTTATTTTAATGTTCACAAATGTCCATTAAAATAGGTCACTAGGATTTTAAAAGTGCAACTACATATATATCAGGAAGACAATCACATGGAATCAATGTAATCTATAAAAAGAAAGGAAAATTCAAGAATGAAGATAAAATGAAAGTAGTATAAGCAATTTATAGAAACTTTTCTCAAGTCGGCCTTTAAATTAGTTGGTTATATTGATGATCTTGTAGTAACTAATAAAAGATTACACTCTAAGTTTTCATAGTACAGTGGGTGAAAAGGACTGTAGGATGAAATTGAAATCTAGATTTTGAATGCCCTTCTAATTCTATTTGAATGTATTTCTAGCATCCAATAGATCCTAGAGGTCTATGGTAAAATTCTTAAAGAAAACTTTTTTGTTCAATCATTTCTATCTCTTTCTTTTGAAATTCTACAATCAAATTACTATTAATGGTTGAGCCCCCTATCTAGATAGTTATATATAGTGGTAAGGTGAAGCTACTACCACATTGATAACTTGATTTAGATATTTTTTTCTCCTAGAGGGAAATAAGGTACATTTCTAAGTTATTTTGATTACAAGAAGTGCATTCTTAATACATCTAATAAGATGATGTGAGATTTTTTTTTAAATTGCCAAACGAAAACAATGCTAAGTATTAACATTTGAGATAACAAATTACATCTTATAAATTTGCTTCACCACTAATAGAGGGTTGGTGCAATCTAATTGAAAACACATTGAAAATGTTTAAATGACATGGTTTAAGTTCCTATATCTGATCGTTTTTTCTTCTACATATTTTCTCAGTTAGTTTTTCATGAGTTGTTTTGAACTTGTTTTTGAACTCTTGTTATTATGATAGCATTTTGATGGTTTTTATATGATGTAAAGGGCCTTGGACCTTGGTTTCCCTTCTTAATATATCAAAAACATGGTGAATAACAATATTTAAGACTTAAGAAAAGAAGAAAATGTCCATGACTAATTATTTTAGACAACAAACATATTTTATGTAGCTATGTTCACATTGATTAGTTTTTTGGATGCAAAATAATTTACTCAATCGAAATCTGGAAATAATTTAGCAACATTCTCTATGGATTGTGGAATCTGTTATCTCTTATTAATTGTTGTATTTTCATCCAAGAACATTTTTTGTTCAAATTTAATGAAGAAAATTTACAAGAAGATGGGAAAAAAGATACAAAGATATATACCAATGGTATAATTTCAAGAACATTTTGTTTTAAGTTATAAGGTAATGTAGGTTCCCTCCATAATAAACTTTCTCAGATTTTGAAATATCCAATCCACTTGATCGTTGCAATAATTTTTCAAATGTTGCAAAAAGTGTCAGATGTATTTAGTAAAAACTTGTCAAGAGCCATAATTTTTGTTATGTTCATTATAGGGCCAAAATAAAAGTTCCAACACATTAAGGTGGGTGTTTTTATGCTATGAAAGGTTCCATTTCACACCCCATCATGCCCGATTGTTTAAGACTACATTGTGTTGATGCTTTCTCTTAAGAGATCTAATTGCCAGAACTGGAAAAATTTGACAAATTGTTTCTCCAAAACTATGGCACTTACAAAAATTACATCTGAGTTATAGGGTCATGTAGGGTCCCTCTACAATAATCTATCTCAATTTTTCATATCTTCGAGCCATTTGGTCATGGCGACAAGTTTTCACAAATTGAAAAAACATCAAATACATTAAAGAGAAAGTTGCAAGGTAGCATATTTTTTATTTTTTATCATCGAGCCAAACCAATAGTTCCAAAATTTCCAGGTGGGTGGGTTTATGCTACGAAAGTTCCTATTTTGCATCTCAGCATGCTCGATCATTCTAGATTACATTATGTCGATGCTTTTTCTTAAGAGCCCAAAATGTCAAAAATTAATACACTTTGACGAGTTTTTTCTCTAAAAATGTGGCACTTAGAAGGATTAAATCTATAGGTACAAGGTCATGTAAGGTCCCTCTACAATAACCTCTCTCATTTTTTCATATCTCCAAGCCGTTTGACCATGGCAAAAAAAATTCGCACATCGAAAAAATGGAAAATGCATTGAAGAGAAAGTTGCAAGGTAGCATAATTTTTTTTGTTCATTGTTGGGCCAAAGCAATAGTGCCAACACATCTAATTGGGTTGGTTTATGCTATGCAAAGTCTTATTTTTCACCCAAGCATGCCCAATCGTTCTAAACTACATTGTGTCGACACTTTCTCTTAAGAGCCATAAGTGTCAAAACTAGAAAATTTTGATGAGCTTTTTCTTGGAAATCATGGCACTTAAAAATGTTATGTCTAAAGGTACAAGGTCACGTAGTATTTATTTGAAATAAAATCTCTCAATTTTTTATATCTCCAAGTCATTTAGTCATGGTGACAATTTTTTGCACATTGAAAAAAACGTCAAATGCATTGAAGAGAAAGTTGCAAAGTAGCATATTTTTCATTTTATTTATCGTTAGACAAAAATAAAAGTTCCAACACATTTGGGTGGGTGGATTTATGCTAGGAAAGGTCCTATTTCACACCCCAACATGCTCGATCATTCTAGACTACATTGTGTCGGTGCTTTTTCTTAAGAGCCCTAAATGCCAAAAATTGGAAAACTTTGACAAGTTATTTCTCTAAAACCATGGCACATAAAAATATTTTGTATTAATGAAAAAGGTCATGTAGGATCCCTTTGTAATAAAATCTCTTATTTTTTCATATCTCCAAGTTCTTTGGTCATGGCAACAATGTTTTACACATTGAAAAAGGTGTCAAATGCATTGAAGAGAAAGTTGCAAGGTCGCATAGTTATTTTTTGTTCATCATCAAGCCAAACCGATAGTGTCAACACATCTTGGTGGGTGTTTTTTGTTGGATTTTGTGGTTGTATTTCTGATATGTGGTTGTCATTGATCTCAACACTATTAGTATTGGTGATTTTGAAGGCTATATATGTCGAGGATATTGAGAAAATTGTAATAAATATATTGCAGGCAATTTATGATGCTATGAAGATCCAAGTGGTGATAAGTTGTGTACGTTGAGTTTCAGGTGTCACACACTAAAGGGTTTGATGTTGAGCCTATATAGTATTTTTCCTGAAGGTTTCAATGGTATGCATCAAGAATTGAGGAAGTTATGAAGTTTTGTGTTCCTATAGTCACTATGTTATTGTAGCAGGTGTTTTTGGAAGAAGAGGATGAAATTATGGCAATTTTAGTTGTTGCGCATGTTCTTGTGATGTTCGTGGATGAGTCTAGATCATGCTCTATCCTTGTTGTACGTCCGCATTGTTTGGTGTGATCGTGATCCGAGATTTTTTGCGATGTGTGCTCAATTTTTCATGTTCTTGGCTGACATCATGGTGGTAACATGTTGCAGATCCATGAGGATTAATATTTTATTGTTTGGCATGTTCAAGGATGTTGATTTAGGTCCTCACTATTCTATGACCAACTTAGGTTGGTGTGCATCAAGATTTGTTCATGTATTAAGGCCGACAGTTGTAATTTATTCTTTATTCTTGGTCGACAGAGTTGTTGATGTAAATCCGTATAGCAAATATATAAGAGTGATTGTCTCTTCATTGTAAGTGTATGCTCAGTGTATGTATCATAAAGATAAAATTATTCAAGAGCAGAGCAGAGTGTGAAAGAGATTGAGCAAAGCATGAAGGAGTTTGATCAGAGTGTGTAGAAGCTTTTTTGTGCCTAACCAGAACTGTCATCAAGCTTTTGTAGAAGATAATTTCTTAGTTCAACCTCATCAGATGGATTTAATCTGATTATTTTATGTAAGGTAATGAGCCTTCCTCTAAGTAGTGAGCTCTAGGCAGTGTGCCTGAATGCATGTGCATTCCCTATTCATTTCATTCATTATACTTCTAACAAGGTATAATCTTGTGGACTAACATCCACAGTGGTTTTTCCCCTAACAGGGTTTCCACGTATAAAAATCTTGGTGTTCATGTGTCTTTGATATGTTGTTAATTTATGCTTCCACTATTAATTATCAGATCTGAGATTAAAGGTTGTTTTAGGCTAAATAAAATTAATTTCTATAACAAATGATTCACCCCCCTCTCAGTTGTCTATCCTTGTTTTTCCAATAGTTTTATGCTAGGAAAGGTCATATTTCACACCCCCGCATACCCGATCATTTTAGACTACGTCGTGTCAGTGTTTTCTCTTAAGAGCCCTAAATGCCAAAAATTGGTGAACTTTGATGAGCTATTTCTCCAAATCTATGGTTCTTAGAAACATTTTTTCTAAAGGTGCAAGGTTGTGTAGGGTCCCTATACAATAACCTCTCTCAATTTTTATATCTCCAAGTCATTTGGCCATGGTGAAAGTTTTTATGATAGCCCAAAATCTATCAAATGCATGCAATGTGAAGTTGCAAGGTAACCTAATATTTGTTTTGTTTGTCATGGGGCCAAATTGTTAACACCAAAACACCCAGGTGGGAACATCTATGCTAGGAATGGTCCTTTTTTGCACCCCAACTCTCCTAAATGTTTCAAGCTACACTATGCCAAAACTTTCTCTTAAGATCCCTAAATGCAAAAAAAATAAAATTGACGCATTGTATGTCAGAGTTAGTGGCACATAAAAATGTTTTATCTAAACATATAGGTGTATATGAGGCCCCTCTACAATAACATCTCTCAATTTTTTAATAATTGAAACCATTTGGCAAAGGTGAATTTTTTGTTGCCCCAAAAATGGTCAAATGCATGCAATTTTGAAGTTGCAAGGTAGCCTAATTTTTGTTCTATGTGTCATGGGGCTGAAACGTCAACCTCAACATGTCCAGGTGGGAATGACTATATTAGTAATGGTCTTGTTTTACACCCTAACTCTCCCAAATGTTTTGGGCTACACTATGCCAATGCTTTGTCTTAAGATTCCTATTGTCTATTTTTCAATCATTTTTGGCATTATTAAAGGTTTAGTTTAATTTTTTTGTCTTTCGTCTATAAAAATGCATATTTAAAAAATAAAACAATTTAGTTTGCATATTGTGTGTCAATGTTCCATTGTATGTGTTAATTAATGATTAGTGTTGTGTCACTAAGCCTCTCTTAATTGAGACCCCTAGTGGAAATTGTATAAAATGATATAAAATATTAGGTTAAATAACTTTGGGAATTGTGGCTTCACGGTAGAGGTTCCTATCTAGGATTATGAAAAAGGATTTGTAGTAGTGGGAGAGCTAAGGTTGCAAATGAAGGTGAAATCTATAAGTATCAATTCATAGAGGAAAGCGAAGAGACAAAGAGATAGTGAATGGATATAAATATGGGAGGAGGTTGTAGATAACACAATATTCAGTCCTAATCTAATGATTGATGGGTGGAGTAATGAGGTGAGGTTGTTGAAAAAAAAATATTGATTATAGCTAGTCAAATAAAAAGATATAGAATCAACAAAGAAATAGTGGAGGAATACAAAGGTGGAGGGAGGTTTTAGATAATGAAAAATCCATGTCTAGTCTAATGATTGAAGTTTGAAGTTACAAAGTGAGGGTGCTTAAAAAATATTGATATGATATTAGTCAAATATAAATTCTCTAGTAAGTGCACCGTGAATGACATTGGGTATAAGGTGTATAGGACTATAGTAGACTATTTCTTAAATTTATGGTTGTGGGTAGAAAACAATGGGAACATATTATATCATACATGTTTTTGGGTAGAAGATGCATAGGAATATTTTTTCTCCAACATGAATAGGTGGTTAGAGAACATGACATGAAGAAGGTTGATTAGAAAGTAAGGTGAAGATCATGAATATGAAGGCTAGAATAATTGAGATATAAATGGTTTTGTAATATGAGGAGGAAATAAGAATGTAGCAAGAGGAGGATGTCATGTCTAAACACACATACTCTTGGGCGAAAAACATCTTGAGGAGATAGTATTATGGGTTTTGGTGATCATGGAGTGTGATTTTACATAAATGGAGCTTGAAGACATGTAAAATGTATATTTCATAGAGAGGAGGCTATATGATAGTGTAATAGAATATTGATGTTATCTCTAGGAGTGGAGATAGCACAAGGGTAGGGCATGGGTATGTGAGAGGAACAAGAAGGTTGCTAAACACCTAGATTATATGGTTCACCAAAAAACATAACTAGAGTGGTTAAAATTTCTAGATACCAAGAAACATGAAGCTGCATGCAATGGAAGCAAATGAGTTAAGAAAAGTAAAAATACAAACCTATAAAAATTGGATGCATCAATAATATAAGGTTTAATCCACTAGGTGAAGGGAATACATAAGAGAAATCATAATTTCTAGCTATAAGAGAGGAGTATACTCTAAGATTATTAAAGAAATAAGGAAGTGCTTCTAAGAAACTAAAGGTGGAAAAATCCAATGTTTTATAACAATAAATAGAAATATTGTTGGTGGAGGTAAGGAAGTTTGAGAAGGATGATACCTATAGTGGAACATGGAGGAGATGTTGGAATGGTGGAGAGAGATAGCTAAGCCACGTTAATGAAAGAACTACCATGAGGTAGTTAGTTATACAATAAGATACCCCCAAGGAGTCATTGATAAATATTTATGGGCATAATTTCAAAGCCATAGCTAAGAAAGATATCCTAGAGGAAGATGGTAGAGAAATGAAGGAGCATATGCTACTACTATGACTACCAATATAATACAATACCTCAAGGAGGAGAAGGCATGAGTGAATCATGCACCTTGGGAAGAGGGGTTGAGGAAATGATGGTATTGAGGCTAAAGACATAAGAGAATGCAAACACCAATTTCAAATAAACTATGGAAATGTTAGGCATAGTAGGGTCAAAAAGAGGAAGGAGTAGAAATGAACTAGAGTAGGCATGCTAAATCATAGATACCAAGTGATAAAATTAGTGACCATCCCATTATATTGTTAAAAGAGGGCTTCTAACACTTCTTCCTAGGTAATGAGTAAGGGCTCATTTATTTAACAAGTAACCAAGGTGTTAGATTCAAAAATATCCTAGGTCAACCCAAACATCTTATAGATGCTAGAAACTAAGGAATTTTTTTATTGATTCTCAAGTTTGTGCCTCTAAGAAATGGAGTGAAAATGAATTTTGGCACCAAGAAAATAGGAGAAAATAGTTACATAGTTAAGAACATGGATATTAAAGGTGTAGGGGCAGTTTGTAATTCTTATTCTTATGATTGTGGATAGGAAAATTTCAAATTCAATAATGTGCATGTTAAAGGTGTAGGGATAGTTTGTGATGACTTAAAACTTAGGGAAATATTGTGGATAATAGGAGTTAAATATGCATTCTCCAAAAACTGAAATAACAAGACATCACAATATTTTATGGTTACATTATAATAATGGTCATTTTATTTATGCTACCAAATTCTTGTGATCTGAAATTCATCAATAATATATTTGAAAAATACTTTAAAAACTCACATTCTTGTGCTAACAATGTTGTTTAAAGTAAAGGGGGTTTCCCCATTAAAGATGCCTAGAATATTTGTAATAATTTTATGGTTACTAAAAATGAACTTTTTGTAATTATTCATTTATTCAATTAATCATTTATAGTGAAAATATGGATAATAATGGTAAAAACATTTGCATTAACCAAAAATCCATAAGGCCATACAACATTATATGTCGATAAAAGTATAAAATATATCCAATAAAGTCATATAGGCTTGCAAAAAAGTCATATGGACATAAAATGTCACATATCCATAATATAAAACATATGTTCAAAATGCCACATAGGCATACAACAAATGACCCTAATACATAGTCATTTCCCACTAGGAGAAGGAAATAGATCATGAGCTTCCTTTGATTGTTGACTAGATGGATATGCATTTGATGCTAGTGTCTTTCGAGTGCACTCACCCATCCTCCTCTAGACTTCTCTAGAGGTCCATCTAATACAATAAAAAGTATAGAAATTAATATATATAGAAATTGAATTGTAGAATGGCATATAACAGAATAATCACTTGCTACATACAAATAACCAGCATGTTCATCCACAATCGGAGCATGTTCATAATCTAAAGTCACAAGCTTGTATAGCAAGCATCAAGATAGTAATTAAACTACATACTTGAGTATCATTAAATTTTTTAATAATAGACCAATCAAAGAACAAATATTATATGAAATTTACTAATTTTTCTCATACCTCTATCAAAGGAGCAAAAATTGATACTGCTATAGAAACACCATGGTACATTTTGGCATGAACATTAGGAGGATTATCTGATGTCAACATCTGAAAATATTGTTCAATTATCGAAACTACCTAGCATTGTTTTACAACACCATTAAAGAATAAATGTTACCTGAGTGAAAGTTTGTTGATGCCGATAAGTGCGAGGTATCGATGTAGAGCTACACCATCAAAATATTCAACATCAAAAATGATTTATGAGAAAGCCATTCATATAAGGTTCAACTATTTGCATGTAATAATTATATTTCTTTATTGGTTACATACCTATGGACTCAACGGTGTCATGAAATAAAGGTCTAGGGGAATGCTACAAGTAGCATGGACATCTAACCGTTAATTTTATCATAATTGTTCTACTAAATTAGTTATTCCTATATTTAAGAATAAAATTTAATAAACAAAATTGAATGAACTTTCTGAAATTTACTTGAGTATCAATTTTGAATGTTTCATTCAACAAAGATCCTGACATAACCATCTCCTATGTAGTTGATGTATCCTATGTAGTTGCATCCTAACTTCTCTCAAGATCATAAGTGCAAATAACATCACAAGATTGGAAAAAGTGGACTATAACTCAAGCCCTAGAAGACCCACCCATATCACCATGTACTAGAGGCCTCAAATACTATGTAAGGCTCTTAGTGAGTGAGCTAAAGGAGGACCTAATGTATCCACCTTGACACTGTCCTTCACAATGGAAGGAACAATAACATGCTCCACCTAAGGTCTAACCAAGGGTCTTGATGCCAAATGTGGGATATATTGTGCCCCCACTCTATCATTTGTGGATCCCCCACCTCTACCCTAGAAGCCTAGAAAGTCAAAATAGTTTGGAATCTCATTGAGGAAAAACTCACAATAGAGTTTCCTCAAAAATTATTGTGGCACCTCATAGTTATTGCATGAAGGTTGGTCAAAAACCATCCACCACCTATCCCAAAAAATATTCGGTATTCCTTCGTAGTGGCACCAAGGGATGGGGAACCTCCCAAATCTAGTTGCTAATGGTTGATTGATTTTTGGGTCAATGAAGAGGGAACACAAGTCAGATTTCTTAATTTTCTTTTTCTTTACTTGCTCATAGGAAAGCTTGTTTGCATAAAATTGTTTTTGTTCTTCCCTCTTATTGGACCAAAATTTAAATTGTGCAAGTTCATTGATCCTACATGAGATACTCAATAGATTGTAGGGAATCTGCAAGGCCTCTCCTAAGAGAGTTTGTTGCAGTAGTATCTTTTAGCCTTGTAATCAATTCTTCAAGTTGTTTTTTTCTTGTTTTCTCTTTTCCCTAATATATTTTATTGTGTTCCTAGGGGATGTCTAGGAACTTATGGAGGTGTATGATGTGATTCTTATTTAGGAGGGTCTTCATGGGGATGTTATGAAGGATTTTCAACATTTGGGGGTGGAATATCATTTCCTAGAAATTAAAACAAATTTTACTTAAGAAACCTAATTCAATCTACAATTTAATCAAAATTTGAAACTAAAAAGGTAGAGATACTTACCTCTTTGACCTCCTCGGCATCTTGGTAGTATCTTGATGAAGATTTCACAACCTCCAAGTGAAAAGATGGCTATGTATTTTGGTGAGCAAGGGTTGGGGAGTAGAAAAAACCTAGAGGTCAAGGGTTTGTAGAACACAAAAATGAGAATGAAGTTTTTTTTTTCTTTTTTTTTGTAACAAATTTCATATTTGGTGAGTGTCAAATTTGGCACTCACTACTTGGTCATCTAAACCATTTGGCGAGCACCAAATTTGGTGCTTGCCAAATGCTCATTTTGGGAAAAAAAATTGAATGTGGCATATTTTTTGTGTCACATCTTTCTACACTTACCCTTGATGTCAAATGAAACTATAAAATTCTAGTACCTTTGACTTTAACATGTTATTACAAGGAAAATATACATCATTTTTTTTTTCCATGCACTAGATATTGAAGTTATCTATTTGGGAAAAAAATTAGGGGAAATTAAATTATTTTCTATTTTTCCTTGATGTCAACTCAATGTCACTCTTTCCTAAATTTTTTAGCAATTCAAAACCTACTCGTAAATTTATAAAATAAAATATATCCACTTTTATGCAGTCGAAGTTGAGAATTTTTGTTTGTGTTGGTCAATTTATTTTTAAAAGTATGACATGAGTTTTTACTTTTACCCATATACCTTAGAACTGTTGGCCCCATACTTGTCGCTGCATCAAAAGATCGACCTATTAATGCTTGATACAACCGCTAGAGTTCATGGATCCACGAGAGGTGGTTAAGCCATGTCACAAATCTCAAGGGGAGAGCTAACCATCTACCAACAATCTCCCCCTCAACACTACCCAATGGGATTTAAACTCGACACCTTTGGCTCTGATACTAGTTGTTGGCCCCACAGTTGCTGCTACACCAAAAGATTGACTTGCTAATGCTCAATAAAAATGCCAGAGTTAACAGATCCATGGGAGGTGGTTAAGCCATGCCATGAATCCCAAGGGGAGTGTTGACCATTTGCCAACAAGAACTAGGTTTTGGAAGATATATTTTGATCATTATGTGTACTAAAAATAGGTTGATGATCATGTTTTAATCATTATTGTATATTCTTATGATATTCTTATCATTGGGAATCATAAGACATTAATCAAGGAACTAAGGGATCATTTTTTGGAAATTTTGATCATATAAAGGATCTAGGTGCTACAATATTCATACTTTGTATGAAGATTCATAAAGGTAGGACCAACAAATTTATTTTAATAAGAGGAAGTATCTTGAAACTATTTTATTTGTTTGATATCTATGATAGTAATCCTATTAGTACCTCTTTATTGGTAGCCACTAAGTTTTTTATTAAATTAGTAGGGAAGGGCCCTTATCCTAAAAAATAGTAGAACATAGCAGAAATAGCTCAAAGAAATAAACTAGAAAACAACATCTAGTCAAACAACCAAAAACACCAAAAACTAGTCTAGCAACTACAAAGGATCAAACAAGGGCATATAAGCTAGATATAATATTTCTAACAAGCATGCAAGCCTCTTAACTGAATCAAAAATATAAATGATAGTCTTAATATAAACATACCACCATATAAATTCCATAACATAATAATAAGTCTTAATAAAACTATAAGAGCCAATAACCGAATCACCAAAAAAACATAGAACAAAACATCATTATTTGGAAGTAGCAATCAACTCCCAATTATCCCCAATATTGGAGATGCACTCCCTCCAATCGATATACCCTACATTAGTAGTGTCTTTCTCTTTCACCTGCATCCCTTTCCTTTTGAGTTGTTTCCTAATTTTATTATGTTCGAAAATAGAACCAACCACAACCCTTCTCATGAGACCATATGTGACCTTCATCAACGTACCAATAGCATTTTTTCATATCTTCCATCTAGACCTACAAGAAATTAATTTTGTTCTCAAAACATCATTATAAAAATTTTTAGTATCCTCCTTTTGGCTAACAACAAGGTTTGTATCATTTTCCCCTAGACCAGCCATCTCACAAGCCTCGGTAACATATCCCCTTCCAAATCCTCATCTTTCATCTTTTAATCCTCCTCACCTTCTTATTCACTATATTTATCACTATCAATCCCCTCACTTTCCCCATCAATCATAGCTTCAAAATCTTCAATTAATAAGTGCTCCTCTTGCATAGAAGCACTAGCTTTTCCTTTATCTTTATCCCCCTTAATAGAAGAATAAAATTTGGCAAGGCAAGAAGATCTCCTTTCGCCTATGTTAGAGACACACAACCCTTTTTCATTCTCAACGTTTTGGCCACCTTCGATATCCTTTGTAATAGTATTAGATTTATTTTTTTGGTTTCCTTTGCACCATCTCCATAGATTTAGGAGGTTCTAGCATAAGATGAAAATGTTTCCTCTTCTCAGGAGTAGTCTTTAGCAGATTCAATTCCATGGAAAACTCTTCCAAATTAGGGTTAGAGATTTTAAATTTTAAGGCCACTTTTTGGTTTCCAAGAATCTAGTTTTTAATAGGGGACAAGGGACTATCATCAATAGGCTCTATCCTTACACAATACTTCCTAGGGTTCTAGGCAAAAGAATAGTTAACATTATCCTCAGAATTATAAATTTTCCTAACAATATTCTTGGAAGGGGAGATATTGCCTAACATAGGAGGGTTTCCATGCGGGTTATTGGCAAGCAAAAATTTATATAGGGCCATTATGAGACCTTGGTACAAAGGAGGTGAAGCACCCTTTTCTATGTTTTTTTGCATAGAAGATAACAGATAGAAAGGAGCATTGACTTTCTCATTATGCCTTATATGATTAAGTATATGAAAATGGTATGCATGCATAGTCATGTATCTTCCCTCAAGTGTAAAGTAATGCATGACATAGAGGCTTACCATTGCATACAAAGGAGGAAGGTCGAGGTGAGCATAACCATTATGCAATCTATTAATCTCTTCTCCTTTTGCAAAGAACTTGTCCACAAATATTTGGTATTCTCTATTACTCTTCTTGAATATCTTCATGCCCTCAAAAATCGATTGTGTGGTGACTTCAAAATTGATATAACCAATAGACACTTTGTTAGTTTTAGGATCAGAAATGAAAGCAATTAGAAAATGCAACACATAAGACAATGAACACAACAAGATACCCTGGGAAAACCCTCCTACTCGAGGGAGAAAAACCCAACAACAAATATATCTCATATATATCATATAAAAGTATAGAATACTACTTTACAACCAAACCCTTCTCAAGGGCGGATTGATATAATGAATTAATAGCATCTATCCTTTGATGCAAAGATAAATATGTTTCTTCTTGAAGTTGATTTGTTGCTACAAGATGGTCTGCTGCTCCTTCTTGAAAGAATGTGAAAAATAAGAATGACTTGATTGATTAAATGAATGATCATCACCTTTTATTTATACAAAACTAGGCGACTCTTCATTTAGGTTGGCCTCTCTAAAAAAAACAAGGTGACTCTTCATAAAATTATTATATATAGCAAGTCTGACTTACCTTGGTATTATTTATCCATCATTTTTAAAGAGAAAGATATATCCCATTGCTATAACATCAACACTCCCTCTTAGCTAGGGAGGTATCTTTCCAGATATCCACGTCATGGAGTCTCTCAACATGATGCCCACAATGGCTACACCCATTTGTAGAAAACTCAAAGGTTCATCACAGAGTCTCTCAATGTGATGTTGTCATGGAGCCTCTCAACATGACGCCCACCATGGCTACTCCCATGTGTGGAAAGAAACACAAGTACAAGGGTTCATCACAGAGTCTCTCAATGTGATGTCGTCATGGAGTCTCTCAACATGACGTCTCATCTCAGTCACATAGATGAACAAGGGCTCGCACCTCATATTTCTCTGTCTCAAAGAAATATACACTACAAGGGATTTAACCTCATATTTCTCCATCTCAGAGAAATATACACTACAAGAGATTTCACCTCATATTTATCTATCTCAGAGAAATATAAACTACAAAGGATTTCACCTCATATTTCTCCATCTCAGAGAAATATACACTACAAGGGATTTCACCTCATATTTCTTTGTCTCAGAGAAATATACATTACAAAAAATCTTCATGATGATGTCACTCCCTCTGGAGCTCCAAGTACATGCATCAACCTCCTGACCTCCTTGTCCAAGGTTGCCTCTGTTAGTTTTTCAAGCTCCCTCTAAATTTAATTTCCTCCTCTTCGAAGAAACTGATCGACATAACTGCTTAACAAATCTGATCAGATCTTTTCTTAGACCCACTCTGATAACATGTTATTTTTAGGATTAGAAATGAAATCAATCAGAAAATGCAACACATAAGACAATGAACACAACAAGATACCCTGGGAAAACCCTCCTACTCGAGGGAGAAAAACCCAGCAATAAATATATCTCATATATATCATATAAAAGTGTAGAATACTGCTTTACAACAAGACCCTTCTCAAGGATGGATTGATACAATGAATTAATAGCATCTATCATTTGATGCAAAGATAAATATGTTTCTTCTTGAATTTGATATGTTGCTACAAGATGGTCTACTGCTCCTTCTTGAAAGAATGTGAAAAACAAGAATGACTTGATTGATCAAATGAATGATCATCACCTTGTATTTATACAAAACTAGGTGACTCTTCATTTGGGTTGGCCACTTTTAAAAAAACAAGGTGACTCTTCATAAAATTATTATATATAGCAAGTCTGACTTACCTTGGTATTATTTATCCATCATTTTTAAATTTGAGAGAAAGATATCTCCCATTGCTATAACATCAACACTCCCTTTTCACTAGGGAGGTATCTTTCCAGATATCCACATCATGGAGTCTCTCAACATGATGCCCACAATGGCTACACCCATTTGTGGAAAACTCAAAGGTTCATCATGAAGTCTCTCAAAGTGATTTCATCATGGAGTCTCTCAACATGACGTCCACCATGGCTATTCCCATGTGTGGAAAGAAACACAAGTACAATGGTTCATCATGAAGTCTCTCAATGTGATGTCATCATGGAGTCTCTTAACATGACGTCTCATCTCAGTCACAGAGATGAACAAGGGCTCACACCTCATATTTCTCTGTCTCAAAGAAATATACACTACAAGGGATTTCACCTCATATTTCTCAATCTCAGAGAAATATACATTACAAGGGATTTCACCTCATATTTCTTCATCTCAGAGAAATATACACTACAAGGGCTTTCACCTCATATTTCTCCATCTCAAAGAAATATACACTACAAGGGCTTTCACCTCATATTTCTCTATCTTAGAGAAATATAAATTACAAAAAATCTTCATGATGATGTGACTCCCTTTGGAGCTCCAAGTCTAGGCATCAACCTCCTGACCTCCTTGTCCAAGGTTGCCTCTATTGGTTTTTCAGACTCCCTCTTAATGTAATTTCCTCCTTTTCGAAGAAAATGATCAACTTAACTACTTTACAAATCTGATCAGATCTTTTCTTTGACCCACTCTGATACCATGTTATTTTTAGGATCAGAAATGAAAGTGATTAAAAAATGCAACGCATACGACAATGAACACAACAAGATACCCTAAGAAAACCCTCCTACTCGAGAGAGAAAAAACCAACAACAAATATATCTCATATATATAATATAAAAGTGCAGAATACTGCTTTACATCAAGACCCTTCTCAAGGGTGGATTGATACAATGAATTAATAGCATCTATCCTTTGATGCAAAGATAAATATGTTTCTTCTTGAAGTCGATCTATTGCTACAAGATGGCATACTTCTCCTTCTTGAAAGAATGTGAAAAATAAGAATGACCTGATTGATCAAATGAATGATCATCACCTTGTATTCATACAAAACTAGGTGACTCTTCATTTGGCTTGGCCTCTTTTAAAAAACAAGGTGACTCTTCATAAAATTATTATATATAGCAAGTTCGACTTACCTTGGTATTATTTATCCATCATTTTTAAATTTGAGAGAAAGATATCTCCCATTGTTATAACATCAACACACTTGACCTCCCTCATAATAATTAGTGAATTTTGAGGTCAAAGTCTTGTTATATCTATGGATGCTAAAATCTTCAAGAAGATCGACTCAAACAGTTTCATGTTGTTAGCACGAAAGTTAGTTTAAATCAGCAAACTTAGACATCCCTATGAAATACTTAATCATGTCCAAATATGCAACTAATGAGCAGAAAAATAAGTGAAACAAAAGCATATAAGAAACATAATTAAACCTTTATCTCATAGTGGATTGGTGCCACCTTGTTGTGTAGTAAGCAACCCTTTCCCAATCCTTGAACAAGTTGAATGATGTTATGGGAAAGATTAATTCTCAAATGAAGAGAATAACCTTGCATGAAATCTGTGAAGTGAAGTGAAGGTAAATCTGAGCATAATCAGTTTACTCAAAGTTTGTGGATGAAATGAAGTATAGTATACTTGCTTAAAATTGTGGATGAATAATGAGGAGAGAAACCTCCAATTTATAGATTTCCAAACTGAAAAGGAGAGTGAAATAGAGCAATGTGGGATCATTCAACATCCAATGGCCAAGTGCCACTTGTCAAGATGTGAATGGTTGAGGAATGAGCACATTTTGGTCAATGTGCATGATAAATGCAATTAGGTGGAATTTCAAATTGGAGAAATGACATGTGAGAGGGAAAAAGGAATGAAATAAATGCCACTTGGCTCAATGCACAAGGACATGTAAGAGAAGTGAATGCCTTGTTGGATGTACAAGTCCACTTGGACTTTTCGAATTCAAACAAGGGAATATTCCCTTTCGATGCTATGTGAGGGAAAATAGAGAATTAAATAAATCAAAGTAATTGATTTATTGTGCAAGTTGCATTCTCTAGAGGATTGTAATGAGAGAGATTAACTTAATCAGAGTTTTGATTAATTTAATGAAGGATTAGATGATTTGACAATTTTGACTTAAATAGGTGAATTAATTTAAATCGGAATTGAGAAGAAATGATTAACTAAATAAATGATTTTGATTTATTTAACCAAGGAGGAATATGTTAGATTAAATCAAATAAGGTTTAATTGATTTAATTTAATAAGAGGACTCTAGAGAATTTAACCAAATAAAAGATTTATTTAATTAAACATAAATGTAAGATTAATTAAATTGATTAATTTAATCATTGAAGGAGAAAGACTTAATTAAATGAATAATGATTTGTTAAATTAAGAGACAGATTATGATAAAAGTTGAGAGTATGATTCAGGAAGAAATGCTGTTAATAATCAAGATCAAGTGTGTCAAACCGAAATTGTACATTTTCCATGTCTACATTTTGCCCCTCTTTGAAGCAATGTACTTGTTGCATTGATTCAAAGAATAAACTACTGTGATCAAAGTCAAAACTTTCTTGAATTTTCCAGAATGCCCCAATGTTTCCCCAGCGGAAGGATTATGCTGGTATATTGCCCCCTCGAGAGATCGAGTGGAAATGTTAATTTTCCAATCGATATCGCGATAAATTGCAAGAGGAGTAGTTCTAATGATCAGAGGATGAAAGATAATTCTTTGATGTAGTCCGATTTGATGATGTATAGACAGTCATTGACTATGGGTAGTCTCGTGTATACCTTGATTCAACACACTGATTTTAGGTAGAAATGTTAGTAAAGATAGAAGAATGAGAAGAATGGAAAGAAGATCCACACAAGATGATGATTGATGATTTGCTTACCAGGAGTTCGGATTTTCAAAGGACCAATTACTTTATGTTTGATAACACACGTAGGTATGATGCATCAAGGTATAAAGGACTGGGATGGCATTGTACCTAGTGTGATGGACTTTGACTTGTCAATCAAGCAGGATTATTCTTGTTCACACTTAGCATACATACTTCATTCAGGATGTAGTTCGGACATTCTAAACATCTCGGGCCAAAACATAGAAAAGAAAGCCTTCCTATGTGGTCAACAAGATACCTAAAACACCCTCCCTACAAACCAAATAAAGCATGCATGACTCAGTTATTTTACAAGAGTATCCAAAAAGCACAACAGATAAAAAATATAATAATCATTGCCCCTTTCCTTTCTCTCTAAACCTGATTTGTTTAGACATCATCGATAGGTCCTTGGAATGAGCACAAAATAAGATAAGTCAATAAAAGACTAAATAAAGAAAACCAAACAAGCTAATGTTCTTTGTACCGCTATCCAAGGCTAAGCTACTATGAGGTACCTAATGCTTATGTCCATCGCAGGAAAGCTTCAGCCTAGGACATGTTGTGATCAGGGTTTTGATGAGACTGATTTGGGTGATAAGCTATTGATACTCTGAGTTGACCAACTTGTTTGCTTACTAAATTAGGCTTTCGAGACTCTAACGATTATAGCGTTCACTTTTGAACCTACTAGACTTGCTTCCAACTGACTCACCAAAGGGTGAAGGCGACAATTGATTTTATTAGGAATGATTACTATCGTGGGTGGAAGTGAAATGAGATGGATGCACCATTTTGGATTTTTCAGATATTTTGAGGCTGTTTTTGGAATTTTGAGATGTTTTAAAAAAAGAATTTGGTATTTTCGAGATTTACGACAAAAAGACTAACCTAAAGACCTATCCTAGGGGTCTTGGGAACTGATCCATAGATTAGCCTTGCCTACGCTATACACACAAAGACCGCATAGTTCGAATGACGACGGACTTGACTCAATGATGAGATATATGGGCAAACAGATTGCCAGTGCGATGAACACCTAAGGACTGACCTAAATGTCTCGGGGGATGATCAAAGATCAACCTTGCCTACGTTCAAGCTCAAAGATGACATAGTTCTATAAGGTGAAAGATTGACAAGACTCAATGATGAATTTTTGAAGATTTTCTGATATTTCGACATGTTTTCAGATTTTTGATGATTTGGATGTTTTTGGATTTTTGATGAATTTTTTGAATGTTTTTTGTTTTTTCTGATGAATTCTGGGAAGAGCACAAATGATATGCATAAATATGATCCACTGCCAGCTTCAAGGACATGCCCCCAACGTTTAGGCAATAGACTACTTCGATAAAGGCAGGACAAACTAACCTTAGGAATATGCCAAGTAGTACTATGGCGGAATATGATATGGGCATTAGCTCAGGCTATGGTATGGATGCGAGTGGATGGGTGTATGGATGATTAATGAAATGTGATGGAATGGATGAGTGAGTCATGTAGATCCTGGCAGATGGGGAGTGCTTTATTTATGCTTGGTGCCTGTTTACCAGGTTTTCACAAAGGTACTTGTCCAAAGTGCCACCAAAGTGGTTTTCACTAAAGGACTATTTTTTTCTTTGCTTTTTTCAATCCTTTTTCTAATTTTTTTTTTTTGGATTTTTGTATTTTTATTTTATTTTTTTTGTCGCCAAGACGCCTATTTTGCTAGGTTTTCATCAAGGTAACCATTTTTTCAGGACTTTTTCTAATTGTTTTTGTATTTTCTAGTTCTATACCCTACAAGTTCTTAGGCATAAAACTTTTTGAGATGACAACTGTTCATAGGCTCCTGTAGAGGCTCGCCGTCTAGTGTTGATAACTGGTATGCCCTTGATTTATAGCTTGGTGATGACAAAGGGTCCCAGCTAGTTGGGCTCGAATTTTCCTTTACTCTCTGGATTTGGCACATTCTTTTGGTTCTATTTCATCACAAGTTTGTCGACTTGAAAGGTTCATTGCCTGATCTTCTTGTTGTAGCTTTGTTTCAGGCAATTCTGGTAGACCTGTAGATGATTTTGGGCGTCCATGCACCATTCATCTAGTAACTCCGGCTCATTTAGTCTTATAACCCTATATTCCTCATTTGTGATGAGGTTTTGCAAAGATATTCTCAGGGACGGGAGCTTGATCTCGATAGGGAGTATGGATTCTGATCCGTAGACTAGGGAGAATGGGGTGGCGTATGTTGGCGTGCGGATGCTAGTGCAGTAGGCCCATAAGGCGGGATTTAACTGTAGATGCCAGTCACGACCGGAGTCATTGACTATTTTCTTAAGGATCTTCATAATGGTTTTGTTAGTAGCTTCTGCCTAGCCATTGCCTTGTGGGTAATATGGGGTGGAAAAGCGATGTTGGATTTTAAATTTTTCACAAAATTCACGGACATCCTGATTCTTGAAGGGTGTCTCATTATCTGAGATGATGGATTGGGGAACACCGTATCGATAGATGAGGTAGTTCGGGATGAACTTGGATATATGTTTTCTAGTGATGTAGGTCATGGGGATTGCCTCGACCCACTTTGTGAAATATTTGGTGGCGGTGATAATGAAATTATGGCCATTGGATGAGGTGAGTGAGATTTTACCTATGAGATCGAGCCCCCATTGGGAAAAGGGCCAAGGTGTAACAATAGGATGTAATTCTTGAGCTAGTGCATGAATGAGGTCTCCATGTTGCTGGCATTGTAGACACCTTCTAACAAAGTCATGTGCCTCTCTTTCCATTGTCGAGCAGTAGTACCCGGTTCTTAGCAACTTCTTAGCCAAGGTCATACCACTCGAGTGCGAACCGCAAGTGCCATTGTGTACCTCAGTTAAAGTAGTCAAGGCTTCCTCAGGTTTTAAGCAATGTAACAGGGTTCCATTGATACTTCTACAAAAGAGGGTTTCTCCTAGAATGACAAATCATAAGGACCTTTTGACAAAGGCTCGCTTGAGGTTCGGGGTAATGTCAGCTAGGAGGATTCTTAATCTCAGGTAGGTGTAAATTTCATGGTACCAAAGATCACCGAGACCAACGAGTTCGCACACATTTTCTATCTCTGGTACCTCGAAAGTTGGTATGAGAAGCTACTCTACCAAGAATTCATGTTTTGAGACATTGCGAGGGATATCTAGCAAGGATCCAATCATTGCCATTGCATCAACTGCTTTGTTGTTTTCCCTTGGTATCTGCTCAAAGGTGATATCGATAAATGATTCCTTGAGGCTCTCTACCACCTTCTTGTATGGTGCGAGCTTATCATCTTTAGTTTAGCATTCACCGTTGACTTGGTTAATGATAAGTTGTGAATCTCCATAGACTTTTAATGCCATGATTCGCCACTGTGCCCCAATTTTAAGACCTGTGGTTAAAGCCTCATATTCTGCAATGTTGTTTGTATAGGGGAATGCCAACTTGTAAGATCTTGGTATGCAATCCCCTTGTGGGGTGATGAAGAACACACTGGATCTTGATCCATGTTGCATGTGGGAGCCATCAAAGTATAGTTTCCAGTGGTCGGCTACACCGAGATTGAAAAGGGATTCGTCTGGAAACTCTGATATGACTGGGTTGTCTGAATATATTAGAGCCTTTGCTAGCTGATCCGCGATGACTTGTCCCTTGATCGCTTTTCTCTCTACATACTCAATATCATGCTCAGATAGTATCATAACCCATTTAGCCATTCTACCTATAAGCATTGCTTTTGACAATAGATACTTGAGGGGGTCTATCTTGGAAATTAGCTTAATTTGATGAGTTAGCATGTAGTGTCTGAATTTCTGGGCTGCAAACACCACTGCCAGGAAAGCTTTTTCTATTGATGTGTAATTGAGCTCATGCCCCACCATTGTTCTGCTGATATAGTAAATGGCCTGCTCGGTTCCCTTTTCATCATGTTGGGCTAAAAGGGCACCAAGGGTGGTCGTCTTTGCTAAGATGTATAGAATTAATGGTTTCCCTACGATCGGTGGCATCAACACAGGTGGTGTAAGTAGATATTCTTTGATTTTTTTGAATGCTTGTTCGCACTTGTCGTCCCACCTGAATGCTACTCCCTTGTGGAGTAGGTGTGAATAGGCAATCTGCTTATCTGCCAATTGTGCTATGAATCTTCAGATGGATTGGAGTCTACCTTGTAATCCTCTGAGTTGCTTTAGCATTCTTGGCACTCCCATATCAAGGATTGCTTTTACTTTTGCAGGATCCACTTCTATCCCTCTCATTGATACTATGTAGCCCAAAATTTTTCCAGATTGTACTCCAAAGACATTTCTTTAGGTTGAGCTTGACCTTGTATTTTTCCAGCCTATCAAAAATTACACTTAGAGTTGCTATGTGATCTTGTCTCTTCTTTGATTTAGCCAATATATCATCCACATAGTCTTTGACAGTTTTGTGAATCATGTCGTGGAAGACCAATGTCATGGTTCTTTGGTATGTGGCTCCTGCATTCTTTAACCCAAATGGCATCACATTCCAGTAGTCGGTGCCCCAAGGACATGTAAAGGCTGTCTTATGCTGGTCCTCTTTTGTGATCATTATCTGATTGTACCCCGAGAAGCCATCCATTAGGGATAGCATCTCATGTCCAGCCATCATGTCCACTATCATGTCAATGTTGGGTAGTGGAAAATCATCCTTAGGACATGCTTTGTTAAGGTCTCTGAAGTCTGTGCAGATGTGGATGCTTCCATTCGGTTTTGAGACTGGTACAAGGTTGGATATCCATTTCGGATAGTCTATCAGGCGTATGAAGCCAACAACCAGGAGCTTCTATAACTCAATCTTGACTAGCAAGGCTATTTGCGGGTGCATTTTCCTTAACTTTTATCTAACTGGCTTAGCTCCAGGGTAAACAGCTAAATGATGAAGCACCACTTCTAGATCCAGACCTGGCATGTCAACATACGTCCAAGAAAAGTTTACCTTCCTTTCTTTCAGGAATGCTGCTAGCAGTTCTTGTTCCTATGCTAGGAGAGACTCAACATAGAAAATGATTTGTGGTTTTGTTTCTGTTCCCAAGTTAACAGGATTACACTGTTCTGCCAAGACCACTGATTTTTCTCGATTAGTGCAGTAGGGGGAAGATTGAATCTTTCATCCTCCGGCGCCTCAGAGAGGTTTTCACCATTGGATGCATCCTTTATTTTTACCGTTTTGTGGTTAGAGAGTGCCATAGTGTGGTTTTCACTCAATAACTCTGAGCTTATTCTCGCTATTTTTCTTTTGCGACTGAAGGACTCAATCGTCTCCCCATAATATGCCTGGGTTTCCAATGTGATGTTGAAGCCTAACTTGTGATCCCCACATCGAACTATATCCCTTAGTCCCATGAATTCTAAGAGAGCCTCATCGTTTTCGAATGAGTCTAGAATTGGCAGTCCTTGTTGGTCGTGATCGATGAGTTGAGGGTATACTAAGGTGATTTTGTGGGTTTGTTGGTTTGACTCAGCTGGTGGGGCACTAATCATTAGTAGGGTGGAATCCTCAAAAAACATGGGTAGGCCTGCTATGGTATCATCATCGTCACTACTAGCGCAAACATCAGTGACATCAAAGGTGAAGTTTTCAAGTGGGAGACCTAGGCATACTGGCAGTCTAAGGTTAGTTGTTGTTACTTGAGTAGAGGACCTGACTGCCCTACTGGGAGTACTTCTGCCACATATAGTTATACTCGGAGGAGTATAGCCGAGGCCAAGGTTCCGCATTCTTCTTTCTGCAATGATGGGCTCCAGGCATCCATCACTGTTCCTTCCAAGGCTTTCGTTCCTATTATAGCCCATACCAAGCATCATTTGTAGCCCTCTATTGGTTTCCTCCATCGGTAAGGTGGGTGTGGGTTCTGCATCATGGTATATTGAGCTTGCAATATCTTCTTCATCAATAATTTCCTGACTTAGATCTCCCCAATGGCGAAATCTAGAAGGATCTGCCTTAAGGGTGTGGATGGGTGTTTCAGTTGATCGAGGTTGCCCATGGGACCTAGGAGATTGTGGTAACTCTCCTACAAAAAATGCATTCCTTTTCATTTTGTAGTCACCACATCCATTGTCCTGGATCATGTTTTTGATGTTGGATATATCAAGGATGGTGTGTGTCTCTATCGCAGAAGTGGAAGCAAGGTTGGCTGGGTCGATGTATGAAGTGGATGGGCCTTCATCATTTTTCGGTACTTGGGGGATTTTATAAAACTTGGCTTCCAATTTAGTGACCTCCTCATTTTGGTGTGAGAACTTGATACATTGGTGATATGTCGAGGCTATTGCTTTCATTCCATGGATCCATGGACATCCAAGGAGGATGTTATATGGTAAGTCAAGGTTGAGTACCTGACAGGTAGTCTCCATAGTTTTCGATCCCACTTGGATGGGGATTTTGATAGTGCCCTGAGACACTCTTTCTTGATCATCATATGCCCTTATTGTGATGCTCTTATTCTTGTTAATGGAATCTTTGGCGAATCCCAATTTCTTTATAAGTTTTAGAGAACAAATGTTAAGGCCTGCACCTCCATCCACCAGGACTCTTTTAACTTTCTTTGTATGGAATAGCACTTGAAGATGGAGTGTGCAATTATGAGATGGCTGTGGGGGGGAATCTTGGTCAGAGAATGTAAGGAAATTTGGGGTAATGATGTTACCAACCATAGCCTGAAACTGCTATGTGTCAAGGGTGGCGGAGATGGTGGATGTAGCTAATGCTTCATCAAGGATCTTCCTATGGGCGGCAAAAATTTTCAATAGTTCAATGATGGAGATTTGGGCGTGGGTTCTCTTTATTTGGTCAATGAAATTGTATTTATAGGGGATGGCTTTTGTATTAGAAATAGGGCTCTTAGCTGGTGCCCCTATAATGGTGACTTTTCCATCACGCGTGGTGACTCCACAGTCATTGTTGGCTCCTTTGACATTAATGATTGTGGCCATTTCATCGACACATCCGACTATCTCCTCATACACTAGATTAGCACTAGCATATTTTTTCTTGCCTTTATTGTTCCCTTGATTGTTTCCTTGATTGTGGTTCAGCATCGGATTTGTGTATATTTTCAAATCTTGGTTTTCGGCTGGCTGCTCGACATTGATAATCTTATCCTCGATGAGTTCTTGGATGATATTCTTTAGCCTCATGCAATTTGCTGTAGTATGGCCCTTAACTTTGTGAAAATCACAAAGGAGGTTTTCATTGTACCATGGCGGTTTGGTCATGGGTTTCATGTATTGCTCAGAGTTAGAGACTTTGATTAGGTTTTCCTTGACCAACTTTTTCATTATGGACTTGATAGATTCCCCAAGACTCGTGAACTTCCGCTTGGGGGGATATTTGCCTCGGGGAGGTGGTCCTCCTTGATTACCCAAGTTATTGATTTGGTTGGTGGGAAGTGGTTGTTGTGCCACTACTACATTAGTCTACACATTGTTGTGATTATGATTTTGCAGTTGATGATGGGTTTGGATGTTCTGCTTGGGGGCACTGATGACCACTTTAGCATCGACCACGTCATCGTTTGTGATATTTTTGTTCCTCAATCATGTTCGAGGTTTATCATTATAGTTGTTTGACGGGTGGTTATCCTGTGCTGGAGTGAATGTTGATGTGCCTCCTCACGCAGTAAGGGCTCTTTCGATGTTGATCACCTTTGGGATCAGTTGATCGTATGATGTGATGCATTGCATTTTCAAGTATAACACAAAGTTTTCATCTAGATTGGATATGATGGTGCAAACTTTTTGTTCTTCTGGCATGGTCCACTTGCTCTGATTGGCCTTGGATCACCATCTTTGCAGGAAGGATGCGAATAGCTCTCCTTTTCTTTGTTTGAGTGTTGATAGTTCTTCCAAACTAACATCTACACCCACATTTGTAGAATAGTTTTTTAAGAATGCTTCCATAATTTCTTCAAATGTTTTAATGCCCATGGGTAGGCGAGAAAACTATTCCATGGTTGGACCAGTCAGACTTTGGGGGAAGAGTCGCATTAGATATGTGTCATCATATGCCAGCTCCATGCAATGCACCTAAAATTACCTAACGTGGTTTTTAGGGTTACCTGTTCCATTATACTTGTCAAATTTGGGGATCTCGAATCCCTTTGGGAATGGTACCATGGTGAGACTTTTGTGGAAAGGATAAGGGCACAAGTTGCCTAGTGTTCTTGTTGTTTTTCCTGCCTGTAAGTCCTATACTTGCTGCGAGAGCAGTTTGATTTGTGTTGTGACATCTTTGTTTGGATCAGGAGGTGAAATGAATGTGTTTTGAGGTGTTTGATTGGTGGGAGAAGTACTAGTGGGAGGAGTACTAGTGGGAGTTTTCTGCAAGCTCTTCTGTGCATTCAAGGCCTATTGGTATGCCTACATTTGTGTCAACAATGCTTGTTGTTGATCTTGTTACTGTTGTTCCAGCAACGCTTGTTGTTGGTCCATCTATTGTTGTTCCCATAAAGCCTGTTGTTGGTCCAGCTGTTGTTGCGCTAACACAACTTGTTGTTGGTCTAGATGTTGTTGTGCCAACAAAGCTTGTTGTTGGTCAAGCTATTGTTGTTCCAACAAAGCTTATTGTTTGGCCTATTGTTGTGCCTGAAAGTCTTGCAGGGCTTGTTGGTATGCTTGCAGATGGATTGCTTGCAGTTGCGCTTGGTACTGTGCTTGTGCTTGTTGTTGGGCTTGTGCTTACGCTTCAGCTTGTGCTTGTGCTTGAGCTTGTGCTTGAGCTTGAGCTTGTTGCCTTTGTTTGAGTACCCTTTGTCGATTGGTCTTTTGGATGGTTTGGATTAGGGTGATGAATGAATTTTTCATGTTGGCTTTTGGGGGGATTGGTGGTGGAACAGGAATGATGCCAACCATTGTGATAGGTGAAAGGGTTATGGTTGTGGTTGGGATTTGGGTTGTTGGAGGTGTGGTTGAGATGCTTGGTCCTTGAGAAGGTATGCTTTGTCAGATTTGAGGACCAATTGATGTATTTATTGTGGTGGTTTGAATGGTCGCGATTTGTTGTTGTGATGCTACAGGTAGAAAGAGAGAATTTGATGTGATGTTCACATTGCCTGGATCTGAGAAACTATCAATGGGTATGGGAGGCAAACCCAATCCGAGAGGTGATGTGGTTGTGAATGGAAATGGGGGAAGAGATGGTATGCTACCCTGGAAAGAAAAAGGATCAGCGACTCCGGTTGTTTCAAACAAACCACCTTCTCCTTGTGGTAGAGAAGTTTGTATGTTTGATTGACATGTTGGTGTAGCATGGAATGAAGATGAATCGGTAGGATTATGAAAGGTGAGTGGGATGTAAGGGTGTGATGGATTTATCGAGACATAATTTTTGGTGTGGTGTTGACACTTACCTCTTTGTTGTTCACAAGGAAATGTTGTTGTAACTCTCGAAACATAGCACTTCCTTTGTTCACAATTGGTGAGGTTGGTGTGATGGCCAAGGCGGTTTGAGGAATTTCTTGATTGACATTTGACATTGGGGATGTGTTTGTAAGGGGCATGTCCATACTAGTACCTGCATCAAGGTCGAAAGGGAATTGGACCCCTCTTTCCGCTAATGTGCTTAAGTATTTGAACATGACACTGACAATTTTATGGTTCTCTAGATTTTGAACCATTTTTATCATTTTAGATTGTGTCATCGCCATGTCTTCATTTGTGATGTCCTCTTCATAACTCTCTTCTTGAGGATTTTGCGATGGTAAGGGAGAGCTACTTGTGGGATTGCTTGATCCCGCAAGGTTCATTTCGGAGGTTACTTGACTCGTGTCAATGAAAGTTGATATTTCACTGATATTTTCCATGTTCTTCTTGTATTGTGATCTTGTTTGAACCATAAAAAATAGGAACCGTTTGATCCTAACCTTTTAGGCTCAAAAGAGAAGAACTAGGGAACTCAAAGATCAAAGAGGGTGGTAATGATGATGGGATAAATGGATGAAGTGAGCGAGTGAAACCTTTTGAAGAACTCTTGAAGGGTTATGCTAAACTGTTAGGACTTAGATTGATTTTTGGTGGTTTGACTAGGTGTATCAAGTCAAACAATATTGTAGTGAAGTTGTAGTCCCTAGGAAGTTGTGTTATCCTAGGGGAACTTGCACAAGTGGATGAATTGGCTAGGTGTGTTAAGCCAATCAAGGTGATTGTGAACTAGTAGACCTTAGGAAGTTGCGTTATCCTAGAGGTGAATTCGTCCAAGAGATTTGACTATTTTGGCTAGGTGTGTTAAGCCAAGATAGGGTGATGTTTGATTTTGCATTTTAAGTTTAGCATGAGTGGTTTTTCAAAAGTTCCCAAAAGTTTTGTTGATGGGATGAGATTTGATTGATGGAGAGATGGATGAGGATGACAACTTTGATCCTACACTTGAACCTAGACACAACTCTCTTTACAAAACCTCGGTGTTGAAGAACATGCTAGAATTCCTATGTGAGAAAAGCAAACCTTTCAAAAATCTCATAATTTTGTTGATAGTAGAATGCATACAAAGTTGGATTATTTCTTGAAGCCTTTTTATAGAAGTTGTACACTAGTCTTTCTATGACTTCAAGGAGCATTTCAAGGTGTTGTTTATGGAATTTTAGACTTATCCTTTTGAAACTTCGTTTTGGGATCTTAACCTTCCGTAAAATCATTTGGAACAACACATATGAGGTCCAATTTGTCTTTTTAGCTTGGCTTAGTGAATTCTTTTTACCAAAGGCACTTGTTTGCTTATGCTTCAAACTGTATGTCTAATGTCCCACTTTCTTTTTCATCCCATAAGGTCCATTATGTGGAAATAAAGGAAAGTAGGGCAAAAGTCTCCTATGTTTAACCTTATTGAAAACAAATGATGATAGAATTCAAGCACTTAGAAACCTCTAAGGATATGATCCCTAGGGAAAGCAAGAGTACTTAAATTTGTCAAAAGGTATTTGTTTCCTCTAAGGGGTTTGAATTCAAAGTTCTTTGTGTATGTTTGTTTTCAAATGTTTTGAGGACCAAGCAATGTATTCTTCACTTCCAAGCACTTTTTACAACCCTAGGATAATGAGACAATATTTTGTTGGGTTCCCACTTGGACGAATCCAGTTGCGCATATTTTGTGTGGATGGCTAAATGCTTGACCACACTGGCTCCCCTCCATGACACACACTTCTCGGGTCAGCCAAGCATTAGTACCCATGAATCTCCCATGGCATACTTTCCATCTCTACAACAAAACCGCATGTATAACGTGGGGTGGCTTCAAAGGACATGACCTTTTACACCAACAAAATAGACAAGGATTTGGCCTTTTCTAAACAAAGGTTTTTAATACAAGCATTTCATTCATGGGGGAATATCCAGTATGGCGAGAGACCATTGCTACCCTTCTCGTTGGAATAATCCTCATGATTCTTGAACTTTCCTCAAGAATCCACACTTATATACCAGTTGGAAGTCACTTGGCTTTAGCGTGTTCCCGATTGGGTCGTTCCCTTGGGTGATTACTTTTTCCCACAAGGCAAGCCTACTAAGATAAACAATAGCAAGCTAGCATATCCCAAAGTTCACTCAACCTTCATTGAAAAACAAAGGGAGAACACTTGCAATGTACTGTGCTCACACTCGCATGATACCGTGCTCACACTCGCATGTTTTGTTCAATTTTAGTTCCAAAATGAAATGTGGAGGCAATATTTTATGCAACTTAGTGTCACCAAAAAGACTTTTGATTCTCAAGATCGTCATGAAGTACGAGAGAAGCGCATACGCCTCTTTTTAAATGACACTACTTTGCAAAAAAGATTACAAGGCACAAAAAACACATGTTCATTTTAAATCCTTCAAAGCAATAATGAGTTCTTTTTAAGCACCAAAGGAAATGTGAGATTGCCTTGTTCAATTTTAGACCCAAATTGAAATCTAGTAAATTTCTAAGGTTCAATTTTAACCAAAATATCAAGTCAAAATTGTTAATTTTAAGCCCCAAAAATAGATGTGAGATTGTTTGAAACTAAGTGAAAAATCTAGCTCAAAAAGCATTAAAAAATGCTTTTGTGAATTTCTCCATTCTTATTTTGCCTTGACTTTATTCTAACATGAACCTGCAAAAGAAAATACAAAGTCAGTATGAATAAAATATTCCACAAATTGTCTCATGTATTAATACATTAATCATAAGTTATAAAAAAAAAATGCCATTTCTAAAAAAAGAAAAAATCATTTGCCCCCCTTTTTAAAAAAAATTCCTTCACTACTATTTATTTCCTGATTTAATCCCCATTCATTGTTTTACCGTAGGCTGTGGTATCACGGTTGGCGACTTCACACAATAGACAGAGACCGCTACCACTATACTGCGGGTGGTCTAAGGGAGACCCGCGGTAGAGCGGTGAGCACACTGGTGGTGAAGTGACGGTTAGGGCGAGTCTACCACAATACCGTGGGTGGTCGGATGGAAGACCGCAATGACGCAATGGCGATCAAGTAAATGTCATATGGTTAACCGCAATACCATGGATGGTTTAGCAAGGAACCGTAGTGATGCGGTGACAGTCGAGAAAGACAGGGAAGTGGTTACCGCACTGTCGCGGAGGGTTAAGTGGTAGACCGTGGTGATGCGGTGAAGACCATGGTAGTTAACCACAATACCATAGAGGGTGAGAGTTAGCTGGCGGTAATGCGGTGAAGACAGTGGGCGATTAACCACAATACCATGGGGGTTAGTAGATAGACTGCAGGATAGCGGTGAAGACCGCGGCGATTAACCGTAATACCGTGGGTAAGGGAGTGTTAGCTGGCAGTGACGCAGTGGACACCGCTTTACTACGACAAGTATGGTAGAAGGATGTGGTAATGCAGTAAGAGATGGTAGATAATGAAAGTGGTGGCGGAGATGGATACCGCGATACCGCGGGTGGTCGAAAGGTAGGTCGCGATATGGCAGTGGATATCGTGGTACCGCGAGCAGTGGAAGCGTAGGCCGCGGTAAGGCGGTGAGAAGCTGGACTAACCATGTGGGAGACTGGTAAAATGAGTTTGACCTACGAAGCTGCAAGGAATAAAAAATATTTTATAACAAGGCTTGTTTAGATTGCTATTATTGAAGATACGTGAATATTAAGCATTCAATAGAGAAGATCTAAAGTTTGCAATTTAACGAAAAAAAATAAAAAAATTCTCAGACAAAATAATATAAATGAAAATAAATGTAGATGACTGCCTTCTTATGAAGTTTCCTGCAACAAAGGTATAAGTAAAAATTGTAAAAAATGAATTCAGATGCACAGCCCTCCTTCTAGCACCAGAATGTGGATGCTAAAATCTGCAAGAAGATCGACTCAAACAGTTTCATGTTGTTAGCACGAAAGTTAGTTTAAATCAGCAAAATTAGACATCCCTATGAAATACTTAATCATGTCCAAATATGTAACTAATGAGTAGAAAAATAAGTTAAACAAAAGCATATAAGAAACATAATTAAACCTTTATCTCATAGTGGATTGGTGCCACCTTGTTGTGTAGTAAGCAGCCCTTTCCCAATCCTTGAACAAGGTGAATGATGTTATGGGCAAGATTAATTCTCAAATGAAGAGAATAACCTTGCATGAAATCTGTGAAGTGAAGTGAAGGTAAATCTAAGCATAATCAGTTTACTCAAAGTTTGTGGATGAAATGAAGTATAGTATACTTGCTTAAAATTGTGGATGAATAATGAGGAGAGAAACCTCCAATTTATAGATTTCCAAACTGAAAAGGAGAGTGAAATAGAGCAATGTGGGATCATTCAACATCCAATGGCCAAGTGCCACTTGTCAAGATGTGAATGGTTGAGGAATGAGCACATTTTGGTCAATGTGCATGATAAATGCAATTAGGTGGAATTTCAAATTGGAGAAATGACATGTGAGAGGGAAAAAGGAATGAAATAAATGCCACTTGGCTCAATGCACAAGGACATGTAAAAGAAGTGAATGCCTTGTTGGATGTACAAGTCCACTTGGACTTTTTGAATTCAAACAAGGGAATATTCCCTTTTGATGCTATGTGAGGGAAAATAGAGAATTAAATAAATCAAAGTAATTGATTTATTGTGCAAGTTGCATTCTCTAGAGGATTTTAATGAGAGAGATTAACTTAATCAGACTTTTGATTAATTTAATGAAGGATTAGATGATTTGACAATTTTGACTTAAATAGGTGAATTAATTTAAATCAGAATTGAGAAGAAATGATTAACTAAATAAATGATTTTGATTTATTTAGCCAAGGAGGAATATGTTAGATTAAATCAAATAAGGTTTAATTGATTTAATTTAATAAGAGGACTATAGAGAATTTAATCAAATAAAATGATTTATTTAATTAAACATAAATGTAAGATTAATTAAATAGATTAATTTAATCACTGAAGGAGAAAGACTTAACTAAATGAATAATGATTCATTAAATTAAGAGACAGAATATGATGAAAAGTTGAGAGTATGATTTAGGAAGAAATGTTGTTAATAATCAAGATCAAGTGTGTCAAACCGAAATTGTACATTTTCCATGTCTAGAATATCCATGCATAGCATGAAAAAACTGCACTAGCCCAACGTTTTCAATCAGCCTCCATAAATTTGCATTCTATTCCAAATTGTCACAGTTCATTGGCTCCATCCTTTTTCTAGGGCCTCCCATTTTTATAGAATGCATATGTTATTACACTTCTTGCTCCGCACTCTTCTTCATGTACATAGAACAGAGACCCTATTACTCATATGAAAAGAAATTTCACTGACACCAAATAATGAAAGCAACTAACTAGTGTCACCTTTGTTCAGCAAAGAAGAAATACAACTATCATTAAGAAATTTAACCAGCATTACATGGGTTATAATACTACAAACTCTAGGGTGATCGAGTAATGATTATCTATAACCTTATATTACTTGTAGTAAATTTAGAATCTGCCAGATTCTCCTTGAATAAATTTCTTGAGAGGATGATATACACGTAGGAAGTGACAACGAAGCAATAAAAGACATTTTCATCACAATTTAGAGTTGCATTTTGATATGAAGGACCCAAAATAATAATTCCTTCATTAATATGATCATCATTAAAGAAACAAACACTAATATCCATCATGTGTTTAAAATAATCCTCAAGTGATCTGTCTTGATTACACTTCAAAATATCCACCTTTGTAAAGTCGCATTTCATCCCTAAAACACCCCTATCACTCGACATAAAAAAATATGATACTTCATATTTCTCCTTGATTACTATATCTTTTATCTAACTTGGCAACATCGAAAGATGAAAGTGCATCCAATTTCGATACTTAAGAGCTTCATTGGCAACTGCATCTACAATGCCATTCCCTTCTCTATACACATGGTGTACTTTATATTGAAGGAAGGTTCTCATAATTTGTTTTCTATTATCCATAATATCTTAGATCTCCCATGGGACAACAACCTCCCCATTCAAAATATCAATTATAAGTTTGGAATCACCCTCGATAATAACCTTAGTGAAACCCATCTCCTTCATACATTTTAACCCTCCCCAAATAACCAAGGCCTCAGCCACATCATTAGAACACAAACCTATACTCTTACCAACCTTCAATAAGGTTCCCTTAGTGATTCCTTATGATACCCCCTACTCTAGCTAAGCCTATATTCCCCTTTGAGCAACTATCAAAATTGCATTTTACCCAATCAGGCTCAGGAGGAGACCAAACAATGTTTTTTTTTTTTGTTATATATTTAAGCCAATTGACTTTGGTTAGATCCTTTTTAAGCCCCCAAATTTGTTTGATTCTGATCTCTATATAAGAAGGCATATTTTTTGAGAGAGCATAGACCCCAACATTAATATTTTCCTATATCTAATATTTAATAGTCATACACAAATCATTTTTATTTCTTGAAGACGTGAAAGATCCTATTATTTCTCTCATTACATAAACCTCATGCTATAAATGGAGGAACTTGTCTCCAAAGGTCCACAATTATGTTATGAGAATAAGGATAGACATTCCAGCTATCAAGAAACTACTTTATTGAGGAAAGAAAAACCCAATCAGTCATAAGCATAAGAAGAAAGTTGGACCATACCTCTCTAGAGTAGGGTCAGTGAAAAATAGATCCATTATAGTCTCAAGATATTCATTACAAAGGCTGCACCTATTCACAAATTGAAACCCCCTTTTGTTAAGATTATTAGTGGTTAGGATGTTCCCATGAATAGCAGCCCACCAAAAGCAATTCACTTTAGGGATCCGGTTTTTTATCCAAAGATGCTTCCAATCTTCCATCTACAATTACAATAGGAATATTAAGTTGAGTATGGAATAATTCTTGAGTTTATGGAGGCTTTGGAGGATAATGACAATTTGTTCAATCTACAATTACAATAGGAATATTTATGGATATAATGAATTGTACAAAGCCAATATTACCAAAGTAGTTAGAGTTATATGTAGGTTCATGCCAAAGCTTAATAGAGAAAATTATACGTAGAATAAAATATGTTTTAACTACTTGAAATAAACTTTAAATTACTTTGTTTTCTTAAGGTTATAATGATGTTAGTGATATGAGATTTCCACAATCTATGTTGAATGTATTTTTGTTGTTTCTGGATTCGATTGTGTGCAAGTTTTTTCCATCAACGTTTCCTCATGCTCTCTTTTGCATCTTGATGATCGATCATGGAGTGTGATCCAAAATGTTTCTGGAAAGACATGCACACAATCGAATTGAAAAGCAACAAAAATACATTATAATGATGTTGTCAAAAATTTGAGAATATAGGAATTTATTTATTCTAATTGAGTTGGAAAGATAGATACATAGAGGTCAACTAGTGACTATAGCTTAGTTTAAGGAAGTATTTAGATGGATGAGTAAGAAGAAAATGATGGTTATGTTTTCTACAACTAAGGTAGATTTCATAGCTACAACACATCATTACACAAAAAGTGTGTGGTTACAATACTTTATAATAGTAAATTAATTTTAAGAGTTTTACAATGTTGAATTGTAATAGTTAGAGTTCTATAAATATCTAGCTATAAATCATGTTTACCATAATAGAACTAAACATGTAGATGTGCAATGTCATTTTGTTAAGAGATACAATAGAGTCAAGGAAATTTTAGATCAAGAAATATGACACTCAAGTAAACACTGTTGATTCTTTGACAAAGTCTATAAATATTGCTAAGTTTTTATGGTGAAGTGATGCATTTATGCTTTTCCCATGCATGAATTATCTTCTTAGTGTATACCAAAAATTATCTTGTGATAAATATCAAATGGAATCTTTTTGGAACTTTGGTGTGCTATTCACTTACAAAGCGTTACTATTTTGAGAAGATGTGTGAATTTTTTTAGTTCATGTCAATAGTGTTTTATCATATATTAGTAAACAGTTGTTATGGAGAGTTTTAGATATTGTGGTTTAGAATGGAGGATTGATTTAACCTAATGTTTCTAGTTTTGGAAGTACAAGGAATTTATTCAAGAAATCACTACCATATTTTTGTATAAGTAGTTATTGGATCATGTATTCTAGTGCAAGTGCACATGTGACATTGTTAGAGTATATGATATGATGGCTAGGAACATACAAATATTCCAAGCAATGCTCAAATATATTGAAATTATCTAGAAGTAATGAGGTGTTGGTTTATTTGATTATGCATGATATTTGATGTTTGACTGTAGTGAAAAAAGACATGTATGCATCTAGGGGAAGTTGGTTAGCAATATTTGACTAAGTGTGAGCAATAGATTAAATCATAAAGGGTGAAGTTATCCATGTGGACAAGTCACGTTTAATATAATGTGTGATATGTTGACATAATGATACATTTATATTATGGTTATGTGACTTGGTATTCCATGTGGCAATTATATAGTTTAGGTAGTTGGAATTTCATGAGAATGACTTAGTAGCTATATCTACTTACTTATAGAGATGAAATACATTAATGATTTTTGATGCATTTTTATTTTAATGTGCGATAGACATATTTAAAGGCTATATACTTTAGCCTATAGATTGACTAAGATTTTATGAGAAACTAATTGTAGTTTAACATTGTTTCTTGTTAATACAATTGTGATTATCCTTTTGTTAGTGGATTTTTTGTTGTAAGGGTTTCCTATGTATACAATATGTCTCATGTTCATGTAGTGTGCATACCTTTAGAAATTCATGATGTTCCTTTGATGTTCCTAAATGAATTGATATAAAAAAATAACTATAGTATTTGCATCACATAATATTAAGTTGCACCAATATCCTAATAATTAATATCTCAATAATTTTGTGATGAAATGTGTAAGATAGGAGTTTCTACACTATAGAGGCATGTTTTAGGTGTGAGGAATTAATTTATAGCTTTGTCAAGTATGTAGGTTTCCCTAGAGACATTATGACAAATTTGTCGACAAATTGTGATGGTAGGAGGAGAAAAACGTTTTCTCTTTCTTGAGTTTTCACCCTTTATAAGATTTCTCTAAGGAAGATGATTTATCTCACTTGTCATGTGTGCTCTCCTTGAATAATGCCATCATTGTTTTGTGTTTTCCTTTATGCCCACATAATAAATAAACATTTATGATTGTAACATTTATTAAAGATAAACATGCAATATCTTGAAGTGTTTGTAGAGTTACCATAAAAATATATATAATCGATGAAAGCTAAGAGATTCTCTCCAACATTCTAAAAATTGACCTTGCTATGTATATATCTTGTCTTTACAATACTTTAATTTAATATATAGATCTTTTGTTTAAATCTACAATCTATAAAGAAAATAAAAAATATCCTTTCAAAAACTTATTATTATATTTACCATAACATAACCATCAAATTTAAATGCCTTAATACAATATCTATTTAAATCAAAATTGATATATTATGAATAACCAAATCAAGTTAATAGTTTCAGCTTTCCATTAAACCTATCAGATAGAAAATCTTTTCTCCAAAAGTCTAATAACTGGTAGTACAGAAGAAGAAAAAACAAAATAGCAGCAAGTTGTCAATAATTTGGAAGGCCACCACCAGCTAAGGAAATTTTCAAGCACGAGTTGCATAGCAGGCCATGGTCAATTCTGAGATAAGAAAACATGAAAACAGATAAACAACAGCTATATATTGGATTTGACTTGTCTCGTCTAATTAAGCTGCCCTTGTGATTCGGAAGGAGGGAGTATTATATATGTGCCCTTTTATTCAACAAGTTGTCTGGGCTCCCTTGCCGACCTGCTTCCTACCAGGCCCACAGATCCAGCTTTGTTCCCCTTTCTGCAAAAATAAACAATGATGCAGGAGAACTGTGAGAATTTTCTACATAAATACACACCCAATTGATAATTTAGTAACTTTTTATAAAGCCTTTTGTGTGGTAGATGTTAAATATAGAGAACAATATTTTGTAAAACATACATAAAATATATATTTATAGGTTTCAATGAAGACAATAGGATTATTGATTGTATTCAAGTTCTGATTTTGGATAGGTTTATACGTTGTATTCAGAATTGTCTGGAGTATTATGACTTTAAATTGCTTTAGTTCGTTGATCTTATGTTTCTATTTCTCATTTTAGGGTTGTAGCCAGCGTTGTTGCTAGTTTATAGTCTCAATGTTATCTGATCTTTGGTACAATAACTGTATTATTTGTTGGACTTTAATATTCTCCTCTTTGTAAAAGGATTGGAGCCCTTTCAAAATCTCCTTTGCCCTTCATATATAATAATAATTTAAAAATAAAATTATAATATATAATAATAATTGAAAACATTTTTAAGAATCTATAAATCATTGTTTTAGCAAAATTTAAAATAAATTTATATTTTAATAATGACTTTTAAGATTTTAACTGTATGTGTGTATTATGGCTTGGGGGGGAAGAGAGGGGGGGAAAGGGGGCGACATTCTCATAAAAAAGAAGATAAAAAATATAGAAAAAGGGCTGCTCTAGAGAAGGGCCATAAATAAAATCTCAGCTTCGATAATTGTATTTTAAACATATATAGTCTATAACATCTATTGCAAAGTATTTTAACAGTTGTATAAACTATATTGTACATATCTAACTATAACTAATAATCATATCCATCATATCATGTCATATCTTCTCCCACATCACCACACACACCAATGCCCTCCTCGGCCCTTGTTGAACCACTAGAAATGAGGGTGAAGGACTAGTGAACCTCTGACTCCCCAAACCCCCAACCACCTTCAAGATTTTTGCTCCCCATCTTGCTTATCATTTATGTGCATTCTCATCATGGCCCACTACTACAATCACAAAGGCAACCCACAACCCATTGTATGGTTGAAAAAGAATGATCCAAATGTCATTACTAGTCACAAAGCCTAACCCCAACATCATGGAATCCAAAACATCCTTCAAACCACAACACCAACAAGGGAAAACAAAAGCCTCAATTATTTCCCTAATAACATATTTTTCCTCCCCGAAATCTAGAACAACAACCATCATGGAGGAAATATTTGTATTGACTTGATACATGTGTGAGGTGGAGAGAAAACATCATCAAATGCCATGTGGATGGCATGAAAATTGATAGTTTGATAGGTTTTGAAAATATTCATGAGCTTGTGATCCAAAATCTTACCCTTGAATGTTATCTTCCACTTCTTTGCTCTCAAGCCCAATATTGAATCCATAATGCTTTTGTTATTGAAAATGCTAGATGGGAAAGAATAACTCATTTTATTTACACATTAGTATGATAACACCATCAATACTATGTCCCTTCATGTCACCTTCCTTGTCCTCAAGCAAGTCATCCACCATGCCTTAAAAATTCATAGTGATACATTCTAAAAGATAGAAAAAGGGATCCTAAGTCCTAAGGGCAAAGAACCTAAGATGTAAGGGCCCTTTTTCCAAGTTACATTAAGATGTAGATCAACAAGGTGATTAGATTGACTTACAACCCTGAAGGTGATCCAATCAGGTCTGGATCTACATCTAATTGAAGATGGGAATGGATTGGAAATTATTTGGAATGATTAACCTAATTAGATTATGTTCCCTAGGAATATGTAAATTGTAACATCCCAACAACTGATAAACTAAAATAATAGTCTGTAGCTAGATCCGAAAAGTGTAGAATGATATGTACTTACCCAAAAAATCTTGTTCCAACCACTATAGAAGGAAATAATTGTCAAGGGGCATTTAATTCCCTGATAGGGGGTCCTGTTCAACTTTTGGGGTCCTCTAGTGGTAGATCTGAGACTCATGTTCTGCTTACAAAGTTGTTGAAATATTGTCAAATAATTCTGTAGGTGAGTTTAAGTGGGCTGACAAGATTTGGGGCTTCAAATGCAACAATGGATAATTTGTCTTCACACTTCCTTCAATCCTCTTCAACTTGATATCTGCACATTCACAAAGAGAGGGAACGTTGGTCCATTTTAGGGTCTTGCCTCAACCAAACCTCGTGTAAGTGTTTCCACTTCCACAACAGAAATGTTGATGATAAGTGGATAATTGAAAGGAAGGAATGATGAAATAAAAAAGTGTTGCAACTCACCACTCTTCAATGGCTTCCTTGAAGGAATGAAGTCATGCACATCACCTCAAGGTCTTGGATCTTGCTTGCTTGATTTTCTTGAATGCTTTGGAGACCTACAAAACGGGTTAGCCTTCATAAAACAATGATAATATGATAACGTGAACTCACATACACTTTGACATGATGCTTGGATCTTGAATTGCTATGATAAATCTTTGAAATGCTACTCTTGACTTTCTCTTGAACGCTTATATTGTTCATCTCTTTCTTTCTAGTTTAAAAATGGTGAAAAGACTAGGTATTTATAGACATTTATTTAATTTCTCAAAAATTAGATCCCAATAGTCGACCTTTGCAAGTGGAAATTCAAATGTTACAATGCCAACATTGACATTGTCCAAATTTTGAGGGAAATGGAGTGGCAAGATAGTGCTCCCATTAGGTGTAAGCATCCTTGACCCATTTTCTAGATGTTTAGGTGTCGGGGCCAAAGCATTAGATGAATGTATTTGTTCAATGCTTGCAATTTGTCAAAAGATGGTAAAAATAGGCCTTGGAATGTATAATTTAGGAAATTAGAGGATCAAATTAGGTGCAATAATTTAGGGGGGCCAAAACATAGTGTGAAATTGTTAAGGATGACAATTTTAAATGCTACATTTATCCCCCACTTTAGTGAGAGTTTGAACTTACACTCAAACTCACACTAAAGTAGAAAAATATGTCAAGACTCTGGGTCTGATTGTCCAATTTTTTAAGAGATAGGATGACAAAGAATCTAGGGGAGTGCACAAGCTCGCAAGATCTAAGATCCCATGGAAAACCAACATAAGCACAAAGGAACACACATTCATGTAAGATACACAACAAGATTACACAAACATACATGTTGAAAAACATGAAGCATACATGATGGAAACACCTGACATGATGGAACATGAAGATGATGATGAAATGAACAAAAACATTATGTAAACATGAAGAAGACACATAAAAAGACACATAACAAAACACGGTTAATACTAAAAGATTCAATTCAGTAAGGCAAAGAGACCCTAGTCTTAAATTGTCCCAAATACTAAATGTCATCCACCAAATGTGTTGTCAAAATAAAATTACGCTCTCACAAGGATGTAAAATCACTTATGAAATACATGACTCCACTGGAAAGAAATTTTTGTTATGCTAGCTGGCCATGTTAAAAATGGGTGCTCAAGTTCATGGTCCAACAAGCTCCATTATTCTAGATCCATGAACTATCTTGCAAAAACTCACCTTAGGAGGTGCAACAAAACTCACCTCAGGGGGTGCATAAATTTTAACATTGTGGGGGATGAATTGATAACCACACCATAGGGGGCATTATAAGAAACACCACCACCAAAGGGGGTATGCCAATAGGTCAAATATCAAAAGACAAAATTGATAAGGGTAATATATGCACCCCCCTTAAAATATCAACATACTTGTTATGTTTGCATTTTAAGGGGAAAGAGGGGAAGAGACAATCCTTGAAAATAATGCATGCCTCCCAAAACTAGTTATCCTTGCCCCCCAAGCATAGATACAAGGGAAACCACACCAAGGACTATCATGTTGCTATCATGAAAAATATAGTTTCACTTAAGATTTTCCACCATGAATGGCAATGACCAAAACAAATAAAGCTACAAATGTCACATAGTGATGAACAACACAATAGGATGAAGATCTTTATTGATTAGAGGAATTAGGTGCATCAACAGGTGGAAGAGCACAACAATCCTTAAGGTGTTGTATTCTATTAATCAAGGCCTAACATTCATTGGTAGAATGACCATGCACTCGATGATATGCACAAAATGAGTTTTTGTTGTATAATTTCTTTCATGTTCTTGGAGGAAGATTAATTAGGCGGGCTTTGAGAAGCCTCAACAAGATATTCTCTTGATCAATAGTAGGGGACATTTCTTTCGCTTGTGAAGAAAATATTTCTTTCTTATCACAATATGTCATACATACAGTAGATGATAAAAGCATTAGATGAAGATGGAGATGAAGGTTCGAAACCTAGACCCTACTTGGAAAAGTGTGGCATAGAATTCACTTGATTCCTATCATTGTGTTTCATGTTTTCATTACATCCATGTTTTGAAATAATTTTGTATCCAAGACCATGACATACTTCCAACTTAGATGAAGAGGTCTTGTGCTTCTAAGAAGGATTGGATTCTTCATGAGCACACACATCCTTTTTAAGTCTTTTGTAGTTATGCATATTCCTCTCATGAGGGATGAGAGTTGAAGAGCCCCCATCACCGTCATGGGGTGATGTTGTTGATGTAGAACCAAATTGAGCAAATGAAAAGCAATACTTTTTTGGTTTAGATTGTGAGATTTTGTACTCTCCCATAAAGGAGGGTGTTAAATCTAATGAACCCAATCATCGTCTAAGAGTTCTTTTGTATGTGAAATACAATTAGGATTTCCATAACTTGTATAGGTTATAATTTTGAAGTTAGAATCATTGTATCAAGAGAGTTGGGAGTATTATTTTTAGGCTTTCTTGTAACTTATAACTCTCTTCACATGATTTAACTGTGTATATCTTGTTGTTATATTCATACTTCATCTCACGGTGAAGAGTAGATGGGACTCCATGGAATGAATCCACAATCTACCTAGGAGAATGTTGTATGAAATAGGTCTTGACATGATATGTACAAGAGCAGGCAAAACCATAGGTCCAACTTGAATGGGTAATGTGATCATTTCTAATGGTTTCTTATTAACATTGTCAAAGTCATGAATATTCATATCATGGGCTCTATAAGATTCTTGTCCATCCCAATTTTATCTAGGAGGTCAATGATAAAAACATTAAGACCCACTCCATTATCTATGAGAGTATGCCTAAATTTAATTTCATTAATAATCACTTTTATCATTAAGGTCTCATGTTTATTTTGGATCTCAAGCAAGGGTAATTCATGTTGAGGGAATGTAATATCTGAATTTTTCACTTGCACACAATCAAATGAGGTGGCTACATAATTTAGTTTAATAAAATATTGGACATCAACCAAATACAAAATCTTTTGGAGGATCCTATTGTACGTAGGTGATGTTTGAATCAAATCCCAAAGGGACATGTTTGTTGGATTACGATGAAGTTGCTCAACAAGATCATACTTTTTACCACTATGTTGAGGAATTTTATGTGTGAGCGATTGTGATAACTTGGTTGTTGTGACACATACTTACTAGTGAGTTTCCTTGCAAAGTTAAATATGTGACTTGGAGGTTTTGGTTTGTTTTGAGGTGGTCCTATGATGGGAGTTGAACCAATTTTTACTTGTGCGTTCATAACCTCAATCAATTTATCGACTTATTGATGAAATTTTATTGAGGGGGGATCTAATGTCAACTTAGCATATTCATCTATGTCATACCTCTTACCACCTTTTGAAATAAATGTATCAATGATTTCATCCCCTTGTGCCACAATATCTTCCTAAGTGGAAGAGTGTTGTAATGTCTTTGTAGTTGCACCAAAAGATCAAACTATTAACGCCTCATACAAATTCCATATTTATACAAGATCCACAAGAGGCGATTAAGTCATGTCACAAATCTAGAGGGTAGTGTTGAAAAACCAAGTGGACGAAGGCACCAACCTTCCAACGATCCCCCCCAGCGTGATCATGATATTTGAACTTATGACCTCACTCGGATACCATTTGTTGCAATGGCTTTACTATTGCACTAAAAGATTGACCTTTTAATGCTCAATACAAATCCTAGATTTATACAAGATCCACGGAGGTAGTTAAGCCATGTCATGAATCCAAAGGGTAGCATTGGAAAAATAAGGGGACAAAGGCACCAACCTTCCAACATAGAGGTAATGGGAGAGAAACAAACAAGATTCTCATGATAGTCAACAATTGGATCCTCTAACACCACAATGCCTTTTTCACAAGTGGGTGAGGTATCGCGAGAAGAATAACTGTGATTGTCATGATGGTCCATGATTGCATCTTCTTGCACCAAAGTGTTCTCACAAGTAGGGAAGATGTTGGGAGGTTAATGTGGATTAGGCAAAGTGATATTAATAAATGTGTCAATGATTTCATTTTCTTGTGTTAAGGTACTCTCACAATTAGGAGGGATATTATGGGAATAGCTATCATGAGTATCAGTGATTATATTTGTTGGAATGTTAGAAGCCTTAGTTGACAATATAGGTGAGATGAATTCCCCAAGGGCATCATCTAACATGTCAAAGTCATCACAACTAAAGGGCTTGGTAAAGATAGAATGCACTTGTAGAAAGAGATCTAACATGATTAGATTGATATGCTTTCCCTAAAATTAATCATTAAATTTCAAGTGTAATCTAGGTTTATGCATGTTAAGGTAAACTAAAACTAAAAACAAACTAATAGACCTAATGCAAGCACAAATTTGGAAACCAGGCTCCAGGTATTAACTTGTTCTAGTGATCTTAGGTAGGTTTTTGGAGAACTAGGAAGCCCTAGGGTGTTTGGGTCCTGTTAGGGATTTTTTTGATATTTCAATTTTAGAGGCACTAATGACAAGAACTAACTATGTGGTAGCTTGCAAACCTAGATTGAGAATTATTTTTTTTGTTATTTTGTAAGTTTCTAGATTGTGAAATGTGTTGTAACAAACTAGGGTTTTGAATTTTTGCAAAAATGAAACTAGTCTATCCAAATTATGCAATGTTTCAAAAAATACATGCAATGCACCTACCGATCTAATAATCTTCAATACTGAAATGCAAAAAAAAATCATAAATTTGCAACAAATGAATAAAAATAACAACTTTCTTTAACATGCAATACCACTTTTCCATAATTTTAAATCAGACAATTACAAGCAGAATCAGATAGAGAATGCAAAGAAAGAGACCTGTACAAAAGTTTTCTAAGCCACTTGTAGTAGCACAGGGGTGCCCAAGGGCATCTGAGTCCTAGATAGGGGTTAAAAATAATAAAAAAATTGAAAGTTGATTAGATTGCCTATAAGTTCTATTTCTAAGTGCAAATAGGTTTTACAATGAAATTTTTACCAGATTTTGGTCAATTTATGATTGTGAATTTGAAAATGCAAGTGTGCAACAATTTTGAAAATGCTTGAACAATAAATGATAATGTTGAATTCTAGTTTCAGATCTAAAATTCAATAATTGACTGATTTCAAGATGCAAACTGGTGATTTGAAACAAAATAATGCAATTTTGAATGCAATGAACAATTTCAAACTTTAGTGACCTAATGAATACAATTTGAATGACTAAAAGTAATCCTATTACAACCTATGATGTAATATTGAATGTAATTTTTTGAAGTTTTATGATCTTTTATGATGCAAAAATGAAACCCTAAATGAGATGCAGAACAATACAATGCAAAACCTAGATCTAGGGTTTGAAAGATTTCCAATTTTAGAAAGTTTATGATGTAAGACCTTAGGTTCACCAAAATGAAACATAGAAAAAGGGATCATAGGTCCTAAGTGCAAAGAACCTAGGATGGTAAGGGGCCTATTTCCAGGTTACATTAAGATGTAGATCAATAAGGTGATTAGATTGACTTATAACCCTAAAGATGAGCCAATAAAACCTAGATCTACATATAATTGAAGATGGTAATGGATTGGAAATGATTTGGAATGATTAACCTAATTAGACTATGTTCCTTAATATGTAAATTGCAAGATCTCAACAACTGACAGGTTGAAACAACAGTTTGCAGGTGGATCCAGAAAGTGCAGAGTGATATATATGTACTTGCCCAAAAAAGTTTGTTTCAGCCATTGTAGAAGGACATAGTTGCCAAGGGGCATCTGAGACCCTGACAGGGGTCCTTCTCAACTTTTGGAGTCCTTTGGTGGTAGGTTTGAACTCCTATTTCTGCTTGCAAAGTTGTTGGAACATTGTCAAATAATTCTATAGGTGAGTTTCTATGGACCGTTGACAAGATGTAGGCCTTCAAATGCAATAAGTGGACAATTTGTCTTCACACTTCCTTCAATCCTCTTCAACCTAATATCTTCACATTCACAAAGAGAGGGAATGTTGGGCCATTTTAGGGGCTTTCCTTAGTCAAACCCCATGTAAGTGTTTCCACTTTCACAATGGCAATGTTGATGATAAATGGATAATTGAAAGGAAGGAATGATGAAATCACAAAGTGCTAAAAATCACCACCCTTCAATAGCTTTCTTGAAGGACTAAATTCATGCACATCACCTCAAGATCTTGGATTTTCCTTGCTTAATTTTCTTGAATTCTTTGGGGACCTACAAAAGAGGTTAGCCTTCACAAAACAATGATAATATGATAACATGAACTCACATACACTTTGACATGATGCTTGGATCTTGAGTTGCTGAAATACATCTTTGAAATGATGCTATTGACTTGCTCTTCAATGCTCTTAATGTTCATCTCTTGCTTTCTAGTTTTGAAATGGTGAAAAGACTAGGTATTTATAGGAATTTATTCAATTTCCTAAAGATTAGATCCCAATAGCTAACCTTTGCAAGTGGAAATTCAAATGTTACAATAACAACACCAACATGTCCAAACTTGGAGGGAGATAGAGTAGCAGGATAATGCCCCCATTGGGCGTATGTATCCTTGACCCATTTTTCAGATTTTTAGGTGTCAGGGGCAAAGTATTAGATGAATCTATTTGTTGAATGCTTGCAATTTATCGAAAAATGATAAAAATAGGCCTTGGAATGCATAATATAGGAAATCAGGGGATCAAATCAGGCTCAATAATTTGGGGGGGGGGCAAAACATAGCGTGAATTGTTAAGGGTGACAATTTTCTATGCTACACCTTCCCTTTTGAGCTTGTGGATATTATGATTACCCTACTCTAAAATCTTCTAGTAGTCCACATTTCTTGCAAATAAACAATTGTTTAGCATGGAAAATGTCACATTCGCATATGTATCAACCTCCACAATTTCCTCTCGATAGATGTGAGAGACACTGTATTCATCCATTTGATTCAAAAGAGGCCAACACTTCCTCAAAATATTTTAAATTTCAAATTCAAGGTTGAATATTCCTTATTGCATTTATAATTATTTGGGAATCATCTTTAATATTAATCTTCTTAAGTCTCAAACTTGCACATGTTAGAAGCCCTAGTAGCAAATCTTGATCTTTGGCTTGATTGTTGGTCCCTTCAAGTAGTTTCTTAGCCACAAAAGCCACCATCTCCCTATTGTGATCTCCAATAATATAGCCAATCCCTGAAATCATTGGATTACCTTTGCTCAGACCATCAAAATTTAGTTTGTGTTGTCCTTGCATTTAGAGGAACCCATCTTACACCTACTCTAGGATTGTGAGAGAAATTGACTTGAGCTTTCCCATAAATGGAGGAATTATATAAATATTTTATAATTGTACCACTTTCACTTTTAGAATTTAATATATTAATTTTTTATTTTTATAATTATCTATCACAATATGATATTTTAAACATTAATTCAAATCATTTGAAAAGGATATTATATTTTATAATTTTGTTAGTAAGTGAATTATTTTAAAAAATTGAAAATAAATTGAAGCCACTTATAAAATTTAATGTAAATTAAGTGGTGCTTATAAATTACTAATCATTTTTTATCCATCTTATTATGCATTCATACACGATATTGTTAGTCTAATTAAAATTGTTAAAACATCAAAAAATACACCCAACATATATTAACTTTCTAACTTTTTGGTTTTTACTTTTTCACTAAATTTTATTTTTAATAAAAAATAAATTTTGAAATATGAAATTAAAATATATCTATTGATAGCATTTTATTTTGATAAAACTAATAATTTTAAATAATTTTAAAATAAAACAATAATTTAACTTTTTTTACAAAATAGCTTTATACAAATAAAAATACCTTTATTCATCTATTTTCTTAAAGATCTTCATCATAAAATACACCCCTTCACTATCAGTTCACATGTATTTAAACTTCATTTTTTAAGCCCACCAAATAATAGACTAATTTAATGCAAAATCTTCACTATAAGTTTATTCCATTTGTTTTATGAATAAAACTACAAATTTTATTAATATATTATGAAAAACAATTTGTGTTCATTTATTTTCAGATGTTTGTCATTGCAATTATAAATACAATAAATTTTGAAGATTTTGTATTGAAATCATTATTTTTTTATAGGGTGATCTTATACACTAGTAATAGAGATGATTCCATGTAAATTTTGAATTAAACATAAGGAAATCTTCTTCTATAATGATGGAATTGGTACAATGTAAGAATTGAAAATAAGTTATGAGAAAATAAAAAGGTTGAACTTATGCAACCACTACATAACAAACTTTTTACCCCTCCTTGATGTTAAAACGGTTGAACTTATGCAACCACTACATAATAAAATTTTTACCCCTCCTTGATGTTAAAACTTATGCAACCACTACATAACAAAAAGTACACCACATATTCCACTCAAATAAAACACATATTTGTCATTCATTTAACAAGAATTTAAGATATTCGCCTTCATAAATGCTTTGTAATGAGTCCAGACTCTTCCAGTGTTTTTATCTTAATCATAACAAAAACTTGAAATAAACAAAAAAAATCAAATAATCATAACAACCCTAAAATGTAGTAGCTACTAAAATAAGTCAAACAATTTCAATAAAGACAGGTAGTTGAACTGTTTTATTTACACATTGAAAATCAAAATTCAACTCTCTCCAAAGACATCTTAATGCTAATACATAATATCTCAATAATTCATTCCTGCATTTTTTAAAATAAAAATAATAAATTCGACAGGGGTTGTGGATCTACTTCTACAAATAACATACTGATGAACTTGGATATTAAAAAACTGTCCATAAATAAAGCATCATCCATCATATGCATCTCACAAGCCAAATGTTTGTAAGAGATGTTCCTTAATCAGATAATTGTTCATACTTAATAATATAAAATGCTTGGTAACTGCATTTGTCTATATACACATTAATTTTCCTGATTACATTATTTTATTTTCATTTCTGTACTGTAGCCATACTGACAGCTGGGACTTCAGTCCTTCCAAATGTCTTGGGATTTCCAGTAATCAGTGCCCCAAAGACTATCATCACTGGTAGTACTCTCCATATAAAATTGACTGTAGTCATGGCATTGATCATCTTCCTGAAGTACAACCTCTTTCACTTTATTGGGCTCTTCAATCTCCTCTTTCACAATAGTTGTTGAAGTTGAATCAGCCTTAATGTTCTCAATACTAGTGCTGGCTCCCATACTGCAGCTCAGGCTGTGAACCTGGATCATAAAAATTGGAACAACAAACTCACCCTTAGAAAATTTCAGTGCATTTGTAAATCAGTTTACAACCCATCTACTCAAGTTAGTTTAATGTTCACAAATGTCCACTAAAATAGGTCACTGGGACTTTAAAAGTGTAGCTACGTATATATCTGGAAGACAATCACAGGGAATCAATGTAAGCTATAAAAAGAAAGGAGACTTCAAGGATGAAAATAAAATGAAAGTAGTATGAGAAATTTATAGAAATCTGTCTCAAGTTGGCCTTTAAATTAGTTGGTTATATTGATGATCTATTACTAACCTAGAAAAGATTACACTCTAAGCTCTCACTGTACAGTTGGTGAAAAGGACTGTAGAATGATATTGGGATCTAAGTTTTGAATATCATTATTGCAATGAAATGATAAGGATTTCAAATATGGATATCTTTACAAAATAACTTCTTAAAGATATATTGTTGATGCTATATTGATGCCTCACAAATTTCACATAATAATTAATTAATTCCCATTCACTACTGGGCCCAAATTAAAGAATTTGAATATGTATTTCTGGCATCCAATAGATGCCAGAGGTCTATGGTAAAAGTCTTAATAAAACTTTTTTCTTCCATCATTTCTATCTCTTTCTTCTGAAATTCCAGAGTCAAATTACTGTTAATGGTTGAGCCCCCTCTAGCTAGATAGCTATATATAGTGGTAAGGTGAAGCTACTGCCACAATGAGAACTTGATTTAGATCACTGTTGTTCCTTGAGGGAAACAAGGTACTTTTCTGAGTTATTTCTATTACAAGAAGTGCATTTCTAGTATATCTAATAAGATGATGGGTGAGATTTTTTTAAAAGTTGCTAAACGAAATCAATGCTAAGTATCAACATTCGAGATAACAAATTACATAGATTATAAATTTGCTTCACTACTAATAGAGGGTTGGTGCAATCTGATTGCAAACACATTCCAAATGTTTAAATAACATGGTTTAAGTTCTTCTATCTGATCGTTTTTTCTTCTGCATATTTTCTCACTCAGATTTTGGGCTGTTTTGAACTTGTTTTTTTGAACTCTTGCTATTATGATAGCATTTTGATGGTTTCTGTATGATGTAAAGGGCCTCAGATCCTACGTTCCCTTCTTAATATATCAAAAACATGGTGAATGAAATTTTTTAAGATTGAACAAAACAAGAAAAATGTCTATGACTAATTCTTTTAGATGGCAAATGCATTTTATGTAGTAGGAATGATTTTTCCACAATCCATGAGATTTCCATGAAATTTTCTAGATTCAACTGTCTGTTTATTTGTATGGACGTTTCGAATCACACTCAGTGATTCATCTCCAGGAAGAGGAAAATTAAATGACTCATTGAATATGATTCGAAATGTAGATACAAATAAACAGACACAATTGAATCCAGAAAATTTCATCTAAATATATTATGTAGTTATTCTCACTTCTTAAATTTTATTTTCATACCATTAATTGCTGTATTTTCATCCAAGAACATTTTTTTGTTCAGATTTACTCATGAAAATTTACTAGAAGATGGGAATAAAAGATACACAGATATATACCAATGGTCTACTTTTTACATCATTTACAGTTTTTGTTTCAGTGCTGTTTAACTACTGGGTGCAGTAATTTCATCCTATAAATCACACCACATTCCAAGGATACTACCATAGCCAAACTCTGATTCCTTGACCTCTACATTATAAATAAACAAAAACAATGCTGTTTACTGAATGTTGAACTAGCTAGCATGCCACATTTTATATACCCAGATATCTAAATAAGCTGGGTTGTGCTTCTAATATATTTAACTATTGGGTGCAGTTTCTTCATTCAACAAAAACATTACTCTAAAAGCAAAAAAGTCATTATCAGAGCATGGAAGACAATTGATTCCTTGACATATAAATGCACTCACAAGCCAATGTGAATCATGGTTAATGAGAAAGCTTAAATTTACCTCAGACTTGAGCTTCTTGTTCTCTTCAATAAGATTATCATAGTCTGTTTTGAGAATTTCATAGTCTTGCTTGAGGACAACAAAATTTCTCTCCAGCTGCTTGTTCTTAGACCTAACTCTCCTGTTCTGAAACCACACAGCAATTTGCCTTGGCTCTAGGCCCAATACTCTAGCCAAGTGCATTTTCTTCTCCTGCTCGAGCTTGCCTTCATCTTCATCAAAATTCATCTCAAGTATTCTCACCTGATCTACAGTTAACCTCCTCTTACTTTCTCCCATAATCAGAATGCATCTATTGGAGGTTTGATCTAGCCATGCCATAGATTTACTGCCGTGATACAAGTCATCTGTCAAGTCTTCTCCATAAATATTTATGGTACTGAATACCAGCCTAAGACATGAATAAAGCAAAGCAGGCTTGTACAACTTCTTCCACTCTTATATACGTGATCATCTTTTTTGATGTTTGAAAGAGACAAACAATACACTTTTTTATCGCCTTTATTCTTTGTGGGTTGTCTGCAAAACACTATTTTACTAGGTTTATATTGGTCTCCAGTAAAAAGGCCACCTAACCTCCTTTACATCTTGCCCAATTATATCTGGACAGGTAACTTTGAATATAAAATGTCACCAATGTACTTGCACAAGTTAATGAACTTAGTACATGGGTCCCTAAAATGAAAGATTCCTGAAGCATATAATTCATTTCCAGGTTTCCCTTTTCCTCTCTCTGCATGTGAAGTCAATGTCATGTCATACAGCACACTATAAAATTCTACATCCACATTAAACACTTTACTTGTTTTTCAAAGATTGATTTGACGTCAAGGGGGAGTTAAATTGTAACATAGATGAATGTTTCCCATGTTATTTGTCTATGATGCAAACCATTTCAACTTTTTGAATTCAACAAAAACATGCCAACCTGTACTCATAAAATCTTTGTGCTTTATATACTGCTTCCTGTCTACTCACAAATTGAGTAGACATCAGAACATTGATTTTCTCAATCCTATGAAGAAAGGCACCAATGAAATGGACACATATACTTTCACACATTCCAATAATACTTTATATTAACCGCTCATTATAATTGATATAATTATTTGAGCTCTCCTCTATTTTTAATTAGAAATATATCCATATCACTGTTTTCTACTCTCTTTCAATGTTGAATTTTCGTCTCCCAGTCCCTTTCAATGTTGAATTTCTGTCTTGTATTCCTTTTAATTGCTTAACATCTATATTTTATGAAGTATTAGTACTCAGACATACAAACCAGTGTTATATAATCCTTTAAAATGTTGGGTTTTTAATTTCTGAGTCATTAGTAAAGGTAGACATCTACGCTGCAATGTCATTCGCAAGTTATACAAATCAGTATTTTTCATTTCTTTTCAATGTCGACCTTAGCTTTCCGAATCCTTTTTAAACATTTGATTTCTATTTTTAATTTCGTTTCAATGCTGGATTTGGGTGTCCAGTCCTTTTCAATGTTCAAATTTTTTATTTTTAATTGTTAAAGTGAAAAATGTATTTTTAATATATTTTTCTATTTAATTTGAGAAAATATTTTGATGTATTTATATAATTTATAAATAATATATTCTTGTATATAGTTAATGATTAGATAAAATTAAGCTAGTTATAGGATAGTTTTATGCATTAAATTTGATATTTAATTTTAATGATAATAGTTAGTAAATATATATTTTGATTCAATTCTTAATCAATCAAGGAGTGTGTACTTGTGAAAGTAAAATGGCAATATGTTCAAGAGCTACAAATAATGAGGAAGATCATATGTATGAAATTATTCAAATAAAATAAAAATAGATAATGATAATACCTAAATTCTAATGAACAAGGTTCATGTATGCTATAAGCTATGTTGTGCATGCTGAGATTCTCATTTTTGAACATAAGTGCTCAAAATAACATATTGTCAACTTAATTTTCTTTCATATTTGAATAGTTGCATACATATTATATGTGGAACATTTTTTCTCTAAGTATTTTGCTTTTGTTTTCAGCCCCTACAGTCTTCCTTTTTCGTCTCTTACTTCTTTTTCGCGTTTTGATGGCACTGTGCCACAGAGGCTAAGATTACTCTTGCACAAGGGCGCAAAATGTGCCACATAATGGCTGCACGACTTTTTCCCATATCGCTTTCCTTTCGGGCATGAATCGGGACACGTGTCTGCATGGTGGGGATTTTCCCCAAGCTGCTCTCACAGACACAAAAATTTCCCGCCACCGTGCCACATCACTTACTTTCGTCAGACAGTTTGTATCACCCGTGGGTGTATCTTTTTCTTGGTGGAGTTTGTTGGGCAGTGCTACAGATCTTTTGGCTTTGGGATTGGTCTTTTAGAGTGATGCCATTATTCCTTGTAGCTGATCGGATTGGATTGTTGCCAGGCTCTAATGATATCCGATCCTTCTCTAACAACATATCTTCACAAAGCATCTACAACATCTGGAGCCATTAATGAAGTAGATCGATTTTTATTAGCAAAGATTGGTGCGATAGAATCAGATCTTTGATCAGAGTGTGGGCTATTAGACATGGACACTTGTCAGTGGTTCATCTCTATCGTCTACAGTTGGCTCATCCCTCTGGATCTATAAAAGGGGATTGCAGTGACTTGTTTAAAAAGAATAATCATCAAAGAAGAGAGATTTTTTCTTTATCTATAAAATTTTAGAATACGACAGGAATAGGAAATATTTTTATAGAGCTTTGTTTTTCGCTCTATAGCATATTTAAATTATTATGACTATTATTCAGATTGGTATCCGACCTTTACATTTATGTGATTTATTGCAAGAACAAGTAGTAGTAGAAATAAATATATTGGATTGTGCATCTATATGGTCTATCACATGTTTCCTTTCTCTATTATGTATATGTTGAATGTTCTATGTCAATTTATGCAAGTATTGTCTTGATGGTTTCTTTACACCCCATTAACTTTTATGTTTTCTCAATGCTACCTTTTGGTTCAATTGAATCATCTTTGTTGTACTCTTTCATTTTTCGTGAAGATTGTGTTAACTTTCATATTATGCTATAAGAGTGAAAGGGTTTTGTAAAGATCTAGAGTATTCATTTTAGTATTGGATTTCTTTCTTCTGTTGGACCTCAATGGGTGCTTCCCGCGGGGAGATCTGAATGAATTCTCTATGCTCTTTCAAGCCTTAGTTGTTTGTTCTCTTCCCAAAAATAAAGGGTTTGTGGCTTTTTGTGTCCATTCTATAAGAAGTAAGAATCTAATAGGCCTTGAAATGTTGTCAAAAATTTGGCGCATTGCCACCTTTTGTTTTCTCTGCATTTCCCCTTCCCTTTTCCCAAGAACACAAAGAAGAGTTAGCTTGTATAAATATCCTGGAGGTTATTCAGTGAGGTGCAAGTTGGTCCCCCCACTCAATGAATTTACCATAAGATTGTTCGAGAGAAGCATGAGCTTGCATGATCAATAGTTCTTTTTTTGTCATTCCTAGTGGGACCCAAATTCTTTATAGCATCTAATAATCAACCTTAAAGAGGCAACTTCTAAATCAGACTAAAGGGAGAAGCTAGTAATCTCATGCCCAAAGTCCAAACCAAAGCATTGTCTAGAGGAAATTTCTAGTATTCTCAATTGTTTTCTTCGGGCCCTAGGAGAAGAAGAGTCATAGCTTTCGTATCACTAGGAAAAAGCAATAGGGTAAGAAGTGCTAGCCTAGATTCTAGAACTTTATCCACCCCTCCCCACGGTTAGACCTTCCAAATCAAAATACTTGTCTACCCAGTCCATAGGAGTTTGTTATCGATGGCTCTCCAAGGTCCTCCCACTCCTAAGAATTTTGTAGCCTAGGATAGTGGCAGCCCGCTAGTTCCACTAACACCTCTAGATGTGTGTCCTGCCATACTTGCCAATGCCCTCAAAGCAATTCTGAAGTTCACTAGGGAGGATTTAAAAACTCCTTTTGAGCACCTCCAGGAAATAACAGAGGTATGCAGGGTCTATAACATCGCAAAGCAGAATGTGGCCCTCAGATTTTAGTTGCATTTTCAAAGGGAAGGCTCAAGACTGGTACAAATCCCTGGCCTCCAATTCTATCCACTCTTGGGATGAACTGGGAGAAAAAATCTTTCACCGCTTCTCAAAGAAGGGAGATGACTCGTCTCTATTACAACAACTGATCACAATCAAGAAGGCCCCACAAGAGGCTATGATCAAGTTCAACACCAAGTTCTATAAGAAGGTCTGGCAAAGGATTCTTGTGATAGCTAGGCACTTGATGACTATGGAGTTCATTTTCAATTTGAAGACTTTCAATTTGGATATCATAGTCATGGTGTAGTCACTTGGAGGTGATAATTTTCTCGACACATATGATTTGGTTGTGCAAGTAGAGAATAACCTAATAAATGCAAGAAATCTTCCACCTCAACCACTGATGCCCATGTTTGTGGAAATCTTTGGTAGAAGTCAAGAGGAGGTAACTCCCAACACTTCTACTCCACTCCCCAACAGATTGGCCACTCTGCCATCCTCAAAGTATGTTTATCACAATGCACAACCAAGCATGCCAGACTCCTGTTCATTGGTAGTAGATTTCAACGACATGAAGAGCCTAATGAGAACCTTTGCAAACGATTTGGTTATTATTTGATGATAGCAAGTGGAACCTCCAAGCACCCCATGCAAAATTATCAAGGGGGGAAACCACCTTACTAGTGTAACACATACCAAGGAGCTATGAGAGGAGACAATCAACAATAGGAATCTACAAGCCAGATAGTCCCGGTCACCACACCACTCCAAACCAGCAAGAATAGCTTGGACAAAGACTTGGTCCCAAGACAAAATAATTAGGTTGAAGATGAGAATGCATGGTGCTTCCCATGTAATGATAACCACATGCCTTGAAACTGTCTGGGAGAGGAAACCTTCAACAGAGGGTGGTAGAACAAATTATTTAGGGTGTATTTTTTTATATGAAAGACTATTAGTCTCCTAGAATGGAGAATGCTCGGTTTAGTGCATGGACACAAGGCATGACTTTGGAACAGGAATTGAGCATCTCCCTTGACCAAGTTATTTTCTCTTGGATTGAGGAGGAAGATTCAATATTTGCGAGTGACATTCTGACAACCAGCGCCTTGCACGTACATTTAGATTACAATACTAGATCAAAATTATTGGAGAATATGTGCAAAAAATTCCCCAACGGCCACAACCACAACAACCATAGCCATAGGTACAATAGGCTTCGTAGATGCAACCAACTCAACAATCACAAGCTCAACCCATTTTTCTGAAAGACATGGATAAAGTCTTGAGCCCATCAACAACTGATCAACCTTTCCCGAAGACAAGGGAAGCACCCGCTTTTAAACCAAAGTCCCCTCCGATCAGAAATCTCAATGTGATAGAGAAATTGAAGAAGTCTCCTACCAACATATCCTTGTGGGATGTCTTGTCCATACTAGAGCAAAAAAACTTGCTCCAAGAAGTGTTGAAAAATGAAGAACAACTTCTGCAAGCAAATACAACCCCACTACGTGATCAAGGGAAAAGGCTCATGTCAAACCCCTGATAGTCGGGAGCTATGGAATACATGAACACAACAGACAAAGTAGGTATAAAAGAGGTAAGTAAGCCAAATCCCACCTCATTTCTTCTTGACGCTTATCATAGGAGATAAGCTTTTGCACAATAATATGATCAATTTAGGGGCTAGGAAAATGATCATGCCTAAGTAGGTGGTCGATGGTCTAAATTTAAATTATGAGCCTCTCGACAAAGAGATTATACAGTTATATGAGAAAAAGGTCTTGACCATCGAATGCATTAAAGATATCTCTTTGACCTTATTTTCTTGTCTGAGCCAAATCATCATGTAGGAAGTGGTCATAATCAACTCCTCCCATCTTTAGAATGTGCCTATCAAGGTTTTTTAGGGAAAAGCTTGGTTAATACCTAGCCCTTGATTGGTCTCATTTGATACTATGGACAAAGAATAAAGAAAAGATGAAGATCTTGTCAAAGGCCCTTGCACCTCGAACACATTGCGAAGGATGCGGTTATAAGTTTTGAAATTGCACATACCTCTTTTTTTAAGAAAGAAATTTATTGCATAGAATTTTTTTTGAAGAAGAGACCACAAGTGATCAAACCCCTGAAGAGGAGGTTTTTCTCAATCAATTCATCAATTTTGATCTTTTGGGGAATTTCCATGCTACTAGGTTAGGCACACATGTGATCTTTGATGAGAACCAGACCCTCCCAAAATTGGTAAAAGAGCAAGAGAAACCTAGCGGACTAGGTGACAAAAGTTTGTGGACACTACATTTTGACAACGCCAAATTCAAGGTTGGTTCTAGAGCCAACATTTGACTTGTATCTCCAACTGGTTTGGAGACCCTCAGAGATTTCTTCTTCTAGTTCTTGTGCTCAAATAATAATGTGGAATATGAGGGAAAGGTTCACAGTTTGACTCTAGTAGAACAAATGGGAGTACAAAGAATACAAGTATTTGGAGATCTGGAGTTGGTTGTGAGCCAGATCCGGGGACAAGTGGCCGCCAAAAATGTAATGATGAGGTTCTACTGACACAGGCTATGGGACCTAATCAAAGGGTTCAAGTCTTTTGACATTTAGTTTATCTTGTAATCTCAAACCTCTTTCGTGGACTTGATGGCCTTTATCGGCTCACAATTTGAGCCAACATGTAATGTTTACCATCATTCAACCATCTATCCTTGACAAGAACCATAACTGGAAAGTATTCAAAGATGATGCTCAAATCACTACCTTTTTTTATAGTTGGGAGAGTTTTCTAGTCAACCACAGTTTAAATCTTGAGAGGTTGCTAAAGAAAAAGTGATTCAATTAAAAGGCAATAATCTCCCACGAGGCTTAATCACCCTCGAGAATCTCTTTGACTATGAAGACACAAGAAATAGTAAGTGGAGATTCACAACTGACAAAGAGGACTATGAGGACCTCGACATCGGAGGAGGCAAGAAGCTAAAGGTCAAGAGTTGTGTGCCATAGGAAGACAAGGAAGGGCTGAGAGACTTATGTGCTAAATATAATGGAGTTCTTTCCTAGACCTACGACAATCGCAAGGGATATAATCCCAACATTATCCAACATACTATCAACTTGGATGTGGGTTCCAAACCCATCTGACAAAAGCAAAGACCAGTCAATCTGAAGGTGGAAGAGTTAATGGTATAGGAGATTACAAAGTTGATCGAGTCAAAAATCATGTATGGAATCAAGCACCCCACTTGGGTGTCCAATCTGGTCCTAGTCCGAAAAAAGAATGGATACATAGGGATTTGTGTAGATTTTCAAGATTTGAATAAAAATTCTTTAAAAGACCACTTCCATTTTCCCTCAATAGAGCAGATAGACTATAGTTAGGTCAAAAATGTTTTCATTGCTTGATAGATTTCCGGGCTATAACCAAGTCTACGTAAAGGAGGAGTATCAACACAAAAAAACGTTCACCACTAAGTGGGGGATGTTCACATATGCAAAAATGCCCTTCGGCCTCTCTAATGTTGGTGCCACCTTTCAACATGTGATGGATATCACTTATAAACAAATGGTCAATAATATCATCCTAATCTATCTAGACAACCTAACCATGTTTCCAAAATAAAAAGATGATCATTTTGATCATCTAGAAATGGTCTTCCAAAAGTGCCAATAGTTTGGGATTTCTTTAAATCCAAAAAAATGTGTGTGTTGTTAGAAAATGTGGATTAATTAAACAATAAACTACCACACCAAGGAGACATTATATTAAAGAAAACTAATTAGAAAGCATAAATGCAAACTCTAATGACAACAACTTCTTCAAATTTGTCCCATCGTCCTCTATCTCCAAGGATTTGATTAAAGATGTTGGCTCTCAATTTGTTAAGCAACAACTTGTTGAAATGGCAGCTTAGGAGAATGAGATTAATTGAAAATGCATGTTCATGACTATATGATTGAAGCTATGAAATTGAAATGCTATGATGCTAGAATGCTGATAATACTGGAATGCAACTACAATAACTACGTACAAAATCTAGGATTCAGGGTCCTTTTCAACTCATAAAAGGGTTGTATTTATAGATTTTTGAAGGCAAGAATCCAGTTGGCGAGGATCAACGCTTGAGATTCAAACCTATTAAGATGAATGGTGAGAGATCGAGAAGTTGAGAAAAAAATGGAAGGTTGAGAGAAAGATGGGAGATGTTTCCTCAAACACAACTTTTTCCATTCAAAAATGAAGGAAAGTTGCCATTTGTGCACTTCATTTATGAAGAGTTAGTTGATAGTTGAGGAAAAATCCATAATTAAATACATGTGACCAAGAATTTGAAGTTTCCATAATTTAAATAAATAATATTTAATTATGTGTGAGAGATGATAAAAAGCATTTTAATTAAATATATAAAATACTTAATTAAATATGAAAAGAAGAAAGTTTCTAATTAAATATTTTTAGAATATTTAATTATGGAAGAAAAGAAGAAAGCTTTTAATTAAATATTTTTAGAATATTTAATTATATGAAGAGTGAAGAATTAGAAATAAAGTGTTTTAGTTAAATATTTTTAGAATATTTAATTAAATGTGAAATGAAGAATATCATTTAAATTTAGAATTTAAATGTGTGATAATTAATATAGATAAATTGTGAAATCTATTTAATTAATCAAGAGGAAGATAGCAATAATTAAATAAACTTATTTATTAAACTAAACTAGAAGAATTGGAAAAATGAACAATATAAATAAATAATTTAATTTATTTATATGTAGATGACTTAAGAATATTAATTAAATAATTCATATTTAATTAATTAACAGGTTTGGTTAACCGTGACCATTTTTGGATGTGTACATTTTGCCCCTCTTTGAAGTGATGTGTTTTACGCATTGCTTCAAAGAATTTTACCCCATAATTTTGGAATTTACTGATGCTATATGCCCCCTTGAGAGATAAATCGCTTGATTTGAATGATAATGAGTATGTTTTGGAAGGATTTTAGTGATTTTTGGAGAGATTAGGCGATTTAACTCTCGAAACAACACTTTGCCTAGTAAAAATTTGAATATTTTCACATTGTTACCCCCTAAAAAGGTGGAAAAGGGGAAAATTCTTTGTCATTTGAATAGTAACCTTTGGTAGTTTTCAGAGCTCTGAGAGAGATATTTGCGATGCCGATCCATTATGAGTGCCACAGATTCGAGCGAGCCTGCCAATATCAAAGACCAGCTACACACGAACATCCGATAAGTCATCCTGATCCTCTTCGTAATTTTTTTTTATTGATTCTCACGTTTTTTCCATTTTTTTTAATTTTTCACTCCTGTTTTAACGCATACGAGTCGTAGTATCACACATAGGTTAGATAAAGTCGCGCATAGGTGCAAAACAATGGCGCATAGCGTAGAATGGCACATAGAATACTTGAAGTAGCGCATACATAAATTTTGCCCATGTAGGATGCTAGATTAGTGCATAGGGAAAATTGGCGCATAGGGTAACTGTTTTGGCGCATTTGTTTGATAGAATTGCGCATAGGGGAATTAGCGCATAGAAGGTCTGTTTTAGCACATAAACTAGATAAAATTGTGCTTTGACGAATTTGTGCATGATAGCTATGTTTTAGCGCATCCATGGTTTAAAGTTGTGCATACATGGTTTAGCGCATTGATGGCTTGTTTTGGCGCATCCATGGATTTTTCCCCAATTTGATATTTTGAAGAAACATGTATAAGTGTTTGATGATTGTTGCTAGATTAGCCAACTATTTTTATGCTTTTGAATAAAATCAAGAATAGATTAGCTTGGTTTGAGAAACTTGTCTTCGTGCTTGAAGAACAAATAAGTCTGATAAATTTGCTTTCCCGTTTGAAAGACAAATAGTAATGAGAGATTTGCTTTCTTGATTGAAAGTCAAATAGATAGATATTGAGTCATGTGACTGTTAAATTTGTTTCCATGCGATATGAAAAACAAATAGTAGAAATGATATATTAGATTTTCTTCCATGCAATATGAAAAACAAATAAGTGTTGATTTGATTGAGCTGATTGTCTATTGATGTACTGATGTTTTTGCTTTTGATGTACTGAGTTGATTAGAGATTGCTTGCTGATTGATTTGTATGATTACTTGATGATGTTGTAAAGGAGGAATTTAACCTCCTCCATATTAGAGAGAGATTCCCTCAGACATGGGAGATGATTCCTTGACTATCATAGGACGATTTAGAGGTGATATATCAGTGTGGTTTGAGTCCATTGTTGAGGATCTCGCAGTACCGGGTCAACAAGGAAATATTGACTACGTTGGTTGAGAGATGGCACAACGAGCATAACACTTTTCATCTACCGACAAGAGAGATTACTGTGACGCCAGAGGATGTGTACAGGATTCTGGGTATTCCTGTAGTGGGTGAGCTTGTGATCTATGATCACAAAGAGATCAAGGGGACTGATGCACTGAGGTGAGTCTTCTAGGATCCTCATGTCTCCGGATATGACATTCCTTGGAAGGAGATGGTGGAGAGATATGCCTCACTACCTTCAGTTTTAGCAGGTATGATCGGTGGTTTCCTTTGTCCCGATCACAAGACAAAGGGACTATCAATTGGTTAAGGTAGGATCTTGGAGGATATGCTTCTCCACCGGACGAGATATGCATGGGGATCATGTATGTTGGCCCATCTATACCACGATCTTCATCAGGTCGTATACATAGATGGGAAGAGTCTCTCCTGTGGAGTTACTCTTCTATAGATATTTGCATGGGTTCATTTTGCCATTACGCGTCCCATTGTTCGGAGAGATCGTCCCCTTGGGTTTCCCTATGTTTATGCCTACACAGGGCCTCTTGTCTAGTTGAGGCTAGGCAAGTTAAAGTACTGGCAACGCATGTTAGATGATTTGGACATAGTCATCTGGAGACTGTATTTAGATTGTGATTCATGGGAGGTAGATGATATAGAGTTGTTGTACTGCACCAGATCGAGGTATTTGATTGGACACACTCCATACATTATTGAGTAGTTCTTAGTCATGTGGGTCCTGAGGCAGTATGGGTTAGTACAGATGATGTCACAGGTTGTGGCACATTATGCCAGGCATCAGGAGGATGTACCAGAGTGGGGTCCCACTATGACAATTGAGGCGGCCCAAACAAAGTATTTGGAGTTGCAGCCAGATCCGTGGGCTATACATCCAAAGGTTACATATGCGGGGATGATAGACGAGTATGATGCATACTTTTACACACATCCCTTTTTGAGGCTTACTAGTCTAGAGGAGCCTACTCCATTATTGGGAGGACTGGTTATACAGCGAGGGCGAGGGTTGGCACAGGCACAGGCACTAGCAAGGCAGCCACAGGGAGAGGCTTAGGCAGGGGTAGAGGATGCAATGACCATGGATATTGATGAGGAGGGAGATGACTCTGGCAGCCAGGATGACAGCAGTGATGATAGTGGGGATGATGGAGGTGGTGGGGGTGGAGAACAAAGATTTTTCTTTGATGTTCCCTTTAGGATGCAGCCATGGACATCAAGATTAGTGGACCAACCGAGTACTTTGGCCCCACAGATCATTATTAGGGTTCCCTCACAGGGACAAATTGATGCTTTGCAGGAAGAGATTAAAACTCTGCGGAGTCAGTTAGCATAGGCTCAGGGGACGATCAGTGAGCTACAGGCATAGGTTGCACAACCGCCAACTTTGGACCCACAGGTAGCTCAACTTATGGTTGAGAGAGACAACTTCCGAGAGAGATGTATATAGGTTGAGGGGGTAGCTGAGAGACTCCTCAGATCAGTTGAGAGAACCTCTATTGGAGAGGTTGTGGTAGAGGGTTTGGAGACTGCTCAGGAGGCCGATTATTACAGGATGAGATACTTTGAGGCAGTACCACCTGAGAGGAGGATTGCCTTCACACAGTCAGGTACTCAGTATCGGACCCATTCACGCAATCATTCCAGGAGTGCTACTAGGAGTGTGGGTCAACCGATCATATGAGAGATTAGATATTATGGGAGCAAAGATTCATCGAGACCCACTACCTTAGGAGGCAGCAACAACCATGCTCCACGGCTAGATGCCCCTCAGTGATGAGCATGTTGACACATTTATTCCATTGTATTTGATATATCTTTTTGAAACATTTGATATCCTTGTATTTCTGGACATTTATTTTGATGAGAACTATGAGATGCAGTGGAGATTTGATTATGCATGTGTTATGGATAATTTTATGCATTTTATTTCTATATGCTATGTCATGTATAATGATATGAAAATGATGATGTTTTATTTTATGTATGATGATGCAATGATGATATGATGATAATGATGTTTTATTTTGTATAAGATGATGCAATGATGATATGATGATAATGATGAAATGAGATAAACCGATAAATGATATGATGATGAAGATGTAATATTTAATGAATGATATACACATGAAATGGATAATGATGTAATATGATAATAATGATAATATTGTAATTGGTGAACTAATGATACATGATGTAATGGAAATGAACTTGATAACCTAAATGATGATGTGAAATGAATGTAATGGATGCAACCTTATTATGAATGTTTATGAATGTGATATGATGTGTATGCAAGTGTAAATGTTAATGTTATGAAATGATAGTGTAATATGAGATGAATTATCAAAGGAATGACTTATGCACATGATATGAATATGATGAACTAACAATGAAATGATGATGCAAAATGTAAATGCCAGAATAATGATAAAATGAATGATGGTGAAATGATGTGAATGATAATGGAATACGATACCACAAATGTCCAAATTTACTCAATTGTTTGTTTTGAAAAGATATATGAAACTGTTACCAACCTTCAAAATGCAAACCTAAATGAATCATGCAGTCCTAGAATGCAATGATGAACCATTCTCCTTTGTTGTCATTTCATGTTGTGCTTGATTCTCATCATTGAGCCTTTTGATATGTTGAAAGCTACTACAAGCATCAAAGGGTATGTTAGCACCAATGATGACCTGAGTACTACTTTTATGATGTTTGATATAGCAATTTAATACAAGCATTGAGGTATAATTGAACCAAGATGACCTAAGTATTGCTTGCATAAATAGACAAAAGTTAACCATTTTCCTATGAAAATCACAAAATGTCATCACTGATACGTTGTAGAGCATGTCCCACGACAAATTTGCAAAATAATAATGATTAGCTTACAGACAACAAGCAAAGAAAAATCATACTTTGTCCTTGAGATTCTAGTTTAGTACATCATTGAATCACTCCAAAGATATGATGTCATCAAATATCAAAACAACAATTGTAACATATTGTTTTAAGTTTATCATTCATTTTATTCAGATTAAGATCATCCAATTTGTTTTAATCATCTGTCGAAACAGTCATGCAAGCCCAGTTTAATTCGATAAATTTGGTTGTTTCTGACATTCTAATTCTTGGCATGTGTTGCCAATTACCTGCTAGAAAAGCTCCAAGAAGTGAATTTCTTCTCCCTAGTGACCTTGTACTTTGACTCCTATTAGACACAACTACTGCTAAGGATAACCCAAATCATCAAGCCATGATGAGATCCTTGTTGTTTCAAGGAGATGTATGATGTGAATGTAATGGTTAGGCATGTATGTGATGCCGATGAAAAATGGATATGCAGAATGAATCCCAATAGATGAGAGAGCCCAACAAAATCACAAACAATGCCTGTTTGCTAGGTTTTCACCATTCATTTTTATTGCACTTTTTCCTGATTTCCTAATTTTTTTGTTGTTTACCAAGATGCCTATTTGCCAGGTTTTCATCAAGGCAACAATTTTTTTATTTTTTGTATTTTTGCTCTTTTTGATTTTTTTTGTATTTTTGCTCTTTTTGATTTTATTTTTTTGATATTTTTGCTCTTTTTGATTATTTTTTTTGTATTTTTTCAGGACTTTTTATATTGTTTTTGATATTTTCAGGTATAAAACTTCTTCAGATGAATGTTGTTGGTTGGATATTCAAACAAGTCCCCTTCTGCTATTGACAACTGATATGCCCCCGATCCATATGCTGCAATGATAATGAAAGGGCCCAACCAATTAGGTTTGAACTTGCCTTTCTTTTCCCAATCCTGTTGATTATGAGGGTTTTCTTTGAGAACCAAGTCACCCAATTGAAAATTTTGTGGTTTGATTCTATGATTGTAGCTACGGGCCATAACTTGTTGATATCCCTTCAAATGATTATCTGCAGTTTGACGTCGTTCATCAAGCAGTTCTAGCTCTTGCAACCTTGAGACTCTATAGTCTTCATCATTGATTAACCCCTTGAATGATACTCAAAGTGAAGGAATCTCAACTTCCAGTGGTAGAATAGCTTATGCTCCATAAACCAAAGCATAAGGGGTAGCTCCTGTTGATGTGTGAATACTTGTTCTGTATGCCCATAATGCTGGATTTAATTGGACATGCCAATCATGACCAGCTTCATTCACTATTTTCTTCAAAATCTTTAGAATTTTTTTGTTTGAAGCTTTGGCTTGACCATTCCCTTGTGGATAGTAAGGTGTAGAGAACCTGTGTTGGATGTGAAACCTTTCACATAGCTCATCAACATCCTGATTTTTAAAGGGTCTTCCATTATCTATGATAATGGAGTTGAGAATACCATATCGACAGGTAATATAGTTCAAAATGAATGAAGAGATTTTTTTTCCTGTAATAGTTGTTAGGGGAACCGCTTCAATCCACTTAGTAAAATACTCAGTGGCTGTAATGATGAATTTATGTCCATTGGAAGATGACAGGTGTATCTTGCCAACCAAGTCCAATCCCCACTGAGTGAAAGGCCATGTTGTGGTGAAGGGTTGTAATTCTTGAGCAGGAGCATGAATGAGATTCCCATGAATCTGACATTTTTCACATTTCTTCACAAAGATGAATGATTCTTTCTCCATGGTCAGCCAATAGTAACCTAATCTCACAAGTTTCTTTGCTAAGGTTAGTCCACTTGAGTGTGTCCCACAAATTCCACCATGTACCTCTTGTAAGGCCTTTTTAGATTCATCATGTTCAAGACATCTAAGGAGAGTACCATCCAAATCATGCCGGTATAAGACATCAGCAATTAAGGTGTAACGAGATGATTGACGGATGAAATTTCTTTTTTGATTCCTAGACAAGTCTAAAGGTAAAATAGTATCCTTTAGGTAAGTGTAAATTTGACCATGTAAAGGAGAATGAGAATTGGTGAGATGGAAAATGATTTTGAGTTTTTGGATTGTCATAGGCGGGAGAAGACAATTGTTCCACCAGGAAATCGTACCGTGTTTGATTCTCTAACAACTATAGTAGAGAGGCGATTGTAGCCATAGCATCTGATGCTTTATTATCAATACATGGAATCTGTATGAACTTGAAATTAACAAAGTATTTCTTGAAATCATCCGCCATTCTTTTTTAAGGTATCAACTTGTCATCTTTAGTGTGATATTTGTCATTGATTTGATTTATAACAAGTTGTGAATCACCAAAAACTTGAAGTTTTGTGATTTTCTAGTCTACTGCAATTTTTATGCCAATTACTAATGCCTCATACTCAACTATGTTGTTTGTGCAAGGAAACAGTAATTGATAAGATTTTGGAATATTATGTCCTTGAGGTGTAATAAAAATAATACCTTCTCCTGAACCATGTTGAGTGTAAGAACCATCAAAGTAGAGCGCCCATGATTGTTGGATCACTTCTGTGAATACATCGACATCAAGAAAATCAATGCACATATTGGGTGTTTTGCATGTATTGGTGCTTCTGCTAACTGATCCACAATTACTTTTCCCTTGATAGCTTTCTGATCCACATAATGAATATCAAATTCGCTTAGGATCATAACCCATTTAGCCAACCTACCAGTTAAGGTTTCCTTACTTAGAATATATTTGAGTGGGTCAATCTTAGCGACAAGATTTACTGTATGAGTTAGCATGTAGTGTCTTAAATTTTGAGAAGTGAACACCACTGGTAAGCAAGATTTTTCAATGAATGTGTAATTTAGCTCATTTTTTGTCAAGGTTCGACTAATGTAATAAATTGTGCACTCTTTTCCTGAATTGTCTTCTTGTGCCAATAATGCTCCTACAGACACTTCCGTGGCATAAATATATAATATGAGAGGCGCACCTTGCACTGGTGGAATCAATACTGGTAGATTCATGAGATACTATTTATTTGATCAAATGTTGCTTCACATTTGTGCTCCCACTTAAATGGAACATTCTTGTGTAAAAGGTGTGTAAATGGAAAACTTTTATCTGCCAGTTGAGCAATGAATCTTCGAATGAATTGTAATCGTCCGTGCAAAGAGCATAGTTGAATAATGTTCCTTGGTGGTGGCATATCGAGAATTTCTTGTACTTTAGCTAGATCCACTTCAATTCCCTTTTTTGATACAATGTAACCTAATAGCTTTCTAGATTTCACTCCAAAGACACATTTCTTTGGATTAAGTCTTACTTTGAATTGTTCCATTCTTTTGAAAATTTTAGCTAAGATATTCATGTGTCCTTCCCTAGTGTTAGACTTGGCAAGAAGATCATCAACATAATCCTCCATGAAAGTATGCACCATATCATGAAAAATTGTTGTCATTTCTTGTTGGTATGTAGCTCTTGTATTGTTCAACCCAAAGGGCATTACATTCCAAAAATAGGTACCCCAAGGACATGTGAACACTATTTTATCCTGATCCTTCGATGCAATATTTATTTGGTTGTATCCTAAAAATCCATCCATTAATGAGTACATTGCATGTCCAGCAGTCAAATCAACAATCATATCTATGTTTGGCAAAGGGAAGTCATCTTTGGGACATGCTTTGTTCAAATCTCTGAAATCTGTACAAATTCTAATTCTTCCATCTGGCTTTGAAACACGTATGATATTGGAGATCCATTCCACATGGTCAATAGACCAAATGAATCCAACATCCAAAAGCTTCTTTAATTCCTCTTTAACCAATAATGCAACATGTGGATGCATTTTTCTGAGTTTTTGTTTTATAGGTTTTGCCCCCAGCATAATAGATAAATGATGCATGATGAGATCTGGATCTAATCCAGGCATATCCACGTAGGACAATGCAAAACTGATTTGATTGTTCTTGAGAAATTCTGTGAATCCAGGTACTTCCTCTTCTATTAGAGATGCAGCCAATTGCAAGACTTTGGGATTTTCTATAGTACCTATATTGAGTGCCTCTGTTGGTTCGATTAGAATAGAAGACCTTTCTTGATAATGCTCTGAAAGAGTGTCAAGTTTCCCATCCTCTGGCACCTTTGAAAGGTTTTCACCATTGGATACACTTTTTATTTTTCTCTTTTCTTGATCTAATACTACCTTTGTTAGGTTTTCACCATTAGATCTTTCTTTTATATTATTTATTTTATAGCTAAGAAACTTGATGCTTTCCTGTCAAAAAATATGATCTTGTGATTCCCTGGTGGAACTTGTTGTCAGTTGGGATGAACAAAGAAATTTTATGATGGTTTCGTCATTAGGAAAAGTTGGGACATCAATGGGTGCGATTTGTTCCTAATCAATGAGTTCAGGATAGACCAAAGGAAATGGATCGTTAGGATGAGTAAGGTCACTAGTCGTTAGAGTCATGATACTATTGTTAACGTCGTCATGGGAGAGGTCTAAGATGGTATCCTCCTATGAATGATCTGTCTCACTTTGAATCGAATCAGTCTCACTTGAGTCATGCTCGCTTTGTAGAACATAATCAAGTGGAGGCCTTGAGCTTTCCCCATGTAAGAATGCAAGTGCAAATCTGTGTATGACATCCACCCTTTTTTTTGAGATGAAAGTATTATCAGAGAAGTCATCCCATTCATATTCATTGGAGTCAGTGTCAGAATTGTTTGCGTGAATTCTCAGGATTGTTTCAGTTAACTCCTCTTTAGACATTCTTTGTATCACTTCTTCCTTTGTATCTTCACCATATCCCAACCCAGTCTTATCCTTTGGGTGCATTGTTTTTAGTTGGATAGGTTCAACAATACCCTCTTTCCTTTTACCTATAGGGCCATTTCCTTCATAACCCATTTATTGCATGATAGCATAACCTTTTCCATATTGTTTTGTGGGCAACTTGACATGTTGTACCAATTCTTCTTCATCTTTATAGAGCCAATCAAGGATAACTCTATCCTCCATTATATTGTCTTTGATAAACACTCCATTAAACTTGGTGATGGGAACTGAAGCTGAGGCTAAAGCTATTGTAGCCTACTGTATGGATGTTGAAGATTGACCATGGGATCTTGGAGATATGGGTAAATTAGAGAGAGTTAAATAATATTCTCCCACTCCATTATCTTCCAATTTTAGCTCGGCACCAAAATTTCTTATCATTTCTCTTGCTTGTTCATTGTACTTGGAGGTAGAGATGGCCAAGGCCTCTCTATTATGTGGGATGAGTGTGTCTTGAGTCTCTCTTAGGTTAGAGCAAGTTTGACTGCTAATGTGATCAGCAAGTATTGCTACTTCTTGTCCATCATATGGAAACTTCAAGCATTGATGATAAGTAGATGGGACAACTTGCATGTCATGGAACCATGGATGACCCAAGAGTATGCTATAAGTTAGATCTTGATCTAAAACCTAACAAAAGGTATTATTTACAATAGGTCCCACTCTGATTGGTAGCATGATGAGGCCTTTGGAAGTTCTTTCCTCATCATCATATGCCTTGATTGTTATCTTCCTTCGTGGATCTATAGATTCTTCAGAATATCCCAAAGCGAGGACCAATTTAAAAGTACAAATGTTTAATCTGGCTCCCCCATCTATTAGGACACATCTAATGTGAGTTTTGTGAACCATGACCTCTAAGTAGAGTGATGAATTATGTGGATGTGTTATGGATGAGTCATCCTTTTCAGTAAAGGATAAACATGCGGATGAGTACAAGTGTCCCACCATGGATTGAAATTTATTGATATCCAGATCAGGAGAGACAATTGTATCAACAAGTGCCTTTTCCAGAATTTCCTTATGTGTAGGTGATAACTTTAAAAGCTCCAAGATAGAAATTTGGGCTGATGTTTTTCGTAGTTGATCAACCAAATTGTATTGACTTGGAGGGGGAATTGCTGCTTTAGATAAGCTTCCTTTGACAATGATTTTGGCTTCTCCCCTTGTCATAGCATTGACCTCTCGATATTCTTTCTTACCTTTGATTCATATAGCATTGATTTGTGGAACGTCAATATAAATATGATTGATAATGATGCCATGTACATAATTAACATTATTTCTCTTGTCACCCAAAGATTCCCCTTGTTGATAATTGGGGAGAGGATCCTTGAATTCCTGATGGTCATTATTGACATTATGTCCCTCAACCATGATGGTATGGTTATCAATCAAATCCTGAACAATATTCTTTAACCCTTGGCAATTTTTTGTCTTATGACCTTTACACCTATGATAATCACAAAAGTGTGAGTCATTCCATGATGGTGGTTTAACTTGAGGCTCATAGTCTCTTTGTGGTGGCAACGTAAGAGCGTTTTGATTCAATAATTCTTTGAGAATGGATTCCAAAGATTGGCCCAAGGGAGTGAAACTTCGATGATTTGAAAAATATGAAGATCGGGGCATATTTGAATTTTGATTATTGCCAAAACTATATCCACGATTAGTAGTCACATTCCCTTGATTGGAAACATTGCCTTGGGTACTAGAATTTCCAGCATTACTGCTACGTTGAACACCTGATACATTAAGGATGGTAGGCTTCACATTTACGTTGTTAGCATCTACTACCTCATCATTCACAACATTTTTATTTCGAGTCCAAAACCATGACTTGTCATTATTGTTACGATGGTTGTTGTTGTTGTTGTAGGAATTTGAACCCTCTTTATCAATTTTCAAAACTCCATGCTTGATCAAAGCACCTTCAATAGTAATTGCGTTTTCAATCAATTTTTCAAATGATTGAGGATAGTGAAGGTTTAGTCTATAACTCATTTCTTGATTCAGACTATCGATAAAGATCTCCATCTTTTCTGTTTCAGGAACAAGGTGAGAGTATCTAGCAAACACCCTTCTCCACCTTTGTAAAAATGTAGTGAAAGATTCCCTTACTTTTTGTTTCACCTTACAAAGATCAAGCATGGTTATCTGGTGTTGGATGTTGTAGGAGTATTGTGATATAAACTTATTTATTAACTCCTTAAAGGTTTTGATGGGGGGAGTGATCTTTGAAATCCACTCCATGGATTTTCCACCCAGACTTCGTGGAAACAATCGCATTAAGTAGGTATCTTCATGAGCGAATTCTAAGCTCATATTTCGGAAATCCCTCACATGTTCAATGGGATCAATTTTCCCATTATACCTATCAAATTTAGGGATTTCACAATTTTTTGGAAAAGGAATCATTTGAAGACTCCTATCAAATGGATAAGGACATATGTCATCCAAAACATACTTCTTTTTGCACCCCCTTGCATTTCTTTTATTTTCCCTTGTAATTCCTTTATCTATTGACTAAGGGCACTAAAATCATTAAGAGGAGTTTCAAGATTCTCTTTAATCCCTTTTGTGTCAAAATCAGTAGGTAACTTAGCTCCTTGATTAGCTAATGAAAGGAAATATATTTCCTTATTTTTTTCTAAAATCCTTTCCATAAGAGTAGGGAATAGGGGATCTTGCTCTACTTCTTGGAACTTTTCTTCTATTATCTCTTCAGTATTTAAATTATGATAGGGGATCTCTTCCCTCTCACTATTATCACCCATTTTACTTACTATACTTTCTCTTTCATCTTTTTCTATGTTCTTTTGAGATCTCGTGACAACATGCATAAGTGTTACTCAAATTATACTAACCTTGAAGAAATGAATGAAATAGTGCAATGTTGATGGATATGAAAGTCAGGATAGAATGAAGATTCTATGACTTAAAATATTTGTAATCTTTAGCTCGTGATTCCCTGATTGAAAGGATGAAAATCTTGTTTGCGGGAATTAAACCAAAGATAAAAAATAAAGATGATTTTTCACTTCATGAGGTTTGATCGTAGATTTGTAAAGAAGATGGATTTGATGAATGCCTGACACGCTTGAGTTCTCTATTACAAAATTTGATTGGGATGAGTAGCATATGCAATTGGAGGTTGGGGAATATAAGAAGAACAAATACGCTGACTGTGGTTGTGCCTTTGAGAAAAAGGCTCTTCTTTGAAAGAAGGCTCATGAGTATAAAGGTTCTATAGCATTATCGTCAGTGAAACCTCTAATATAGTTGTGATATCGGTGAATAAAGGTCCTATGTTGGTATAGAAATTTCCTCTTATTCAATAACTTCTTATAACTGAGAGACTTCATTGGCTTTGTAATCTTCTTTTCTATAGAATTCTTGGAAAAAGTTACAGACTTCCAAACTCTGAGCATGGAAAATACTAGACTGAGAAGATCAATTTTGAATGTCAAAAATTACCTAGGTTCAGAAAACACATGCGCCGAAACAGAGCATGAATGCGCCAAAATAGAGCATGAATGCGCCAAAACAGAGCATAGATGCACCGAAACAGAGCAGCAATGTGTCAAAACAGAGCATAGATGCACCGAAACAGAGCAGTGATGCACCGAAATAGAGCAATGATGCATCAAAATAGAGCAGCAATGTGCCAAAACAGAGCAACAATGCATCAAAATAGGGAAGCAATGCACCGAAACAAACCAGGGATGCGCTAAATTATCCATTTAGACTTCTGAGAATGACATGTTTGGACAGTTTGATATTTTTGGATGACCTTAATCTGATTTAAATGTGAAAAACACAACATAGAGAAGCAAACAGTTTGTTTTGTTAATCCTAAAATCTAAACAAAGAGTGTATGTTCTTGAGATTTTCACAGGTTTTAAACAAGATAAACATTCCAAGCAGACTCACTCTTAATTGTCAAATAGGTTATCATAGAAATCATAACCCACAGCTTAAAATTGCGTCGACTCACATAGCCATGTCACCCCCTAGAGGGCGCCCATGTTTTTGTCTTTTCCAGGTGTGCACTCAAGGTGACATAAGTGGATACTGAATCCCCTAAGAAAACAATCCATGGTGACTATATGGTGAGTGTCTTGGGGGCAGATTCTTCCCTCCCCTTGCACCATGATTAAAATGATGTTTGGATACTGACACAGCTGGCTTTCTACACTATGGTTCATAGTAAAGGTTTCCGTTCAGCATGGAAATAGATAAAATCCCTCAAGAGACCTCCCAACCTTTAGAACAAAGGCGTTGGGGATGGTTATCTTGCACACTGTCGTCGAATTGTGGACTTTCCCCAAATTTGCTTTTGATTATAGTGGGTTGGAAAACTTGGCTTTGGTTGTTCCCACTTAGGCCATTCCTCTTGGGTGAGTACTTTTTCCCACAAGAGAAGGCCCTCTAAAGGATGTAAGAAAGCATAAACATTGCAGGAAAATGAAAAAGGCACTCTAGTATTCTGGTCACCCAGTTAAAGGGAGAGCATAGACCTATTGCCATAGACAAAGCAAACAATGTTCTTTTTATAGCACCAAATGACAATGATCTAAACTAAGTGAAGATGTTGCTTCACAATAGGCATGGGGTTCATTTTAACTACAAAAATAGTGTGTGGTGACTACCCTAGGATTGATAGATTCCAGATTTTAAATTTCTATCCTAGGGTTGGTTCATTTTTCTTAAAAACTGAAATGAAATTTTTTGTCCATGAATAGCGTCGGAATCAAAAAAAATTCTTACAAACCCTTTGTATGTGCTAGGACAGACCCCCAATACGCCAAAATAGTTACTAAATGCACTAAAAGATCAATCTAGGATGCACGAGAACAGGTTGTCTATGCACCAAAATAGTTCATGGATGCGCTTAAACAGTCCATGGATGTGTTGAAACAGTATGGGGATGCACTAAAACAGTTCGTCTATGCATCGAAAGAAATCTCGTATGTGCCAAAGCGTAACTCTAGTCTGTCACCTGTAAGAAAATTCCTGAAATAAAAAGATTAAAACAGGGGGATGCCCCACGGTGGGTGCCAAAAATGTGCTGTTAGAAAATGTGGATTAATTAAACAGTAAACTAACACACCAAGGAGACATTATATTAAAGAAAACTAATTAAAAAGCATAAATGCAAACTCTAAGGACAACAACTTCTTCAAATTCGTCCCATCATCCTCTATCTCCAAGGATTTGATTAAAGATGTTGGCTCTCAGTTTGTTAAGCAGCAGCTTGTTGAAATGACAGCTTAGGAGAATGAGATTAATTGAAAATGCATGTTCATGACTATATGATTGAAGCTATGAAATTGAAATGCTATGATGCTAGAATGCTGATAATACTGGAATGCAACTACAATAACTACGTACGAAATCTAGGATTTAGGGTCCTTTTCAACTCATAAGAGGGTTGTATTTATAGGTTTTTGAAGGCAAAAATCCATTTGGCGAGGATCAATGGTTGAGATTCAAACCTGTTAAGATGAATGGTGAGAGATCGAGAAATTCAGAAAAAGATGGAAGGTTGAGAGAAAGATGGGAGATGTTTCCTCAAACACAACTTTTTCCATTAAAAAATGAAGAAAAGTTGTCATTTGTGCACTTCATTTATGAAGAGTTAGTTGATAGTTGAGGAAATATCCATAATTAAATAAATAAATTTATTTAATTACATGTGACCAAGAATTAGAAGTTTCCATAATTTAAATACATAATATTTAATTATGTGTGAGAGATGATAAAAAGCGCTTTAATTAAATATATAAAATACTTAATTAAATATGAAAAGAAGAAAGTTTCTAATTAAATATTTTTAGAATATTTAATTATGGAAGAAAAGAAGAAAGCTTTTAATTAAATATTTTTAGAATATTTAATTATATGAAGAGTGAAGAATTAGAAAGAAAGTGTTTTAATTAAATATTTTTAGAATATTTAATTAAATGTGAAATGAATAATATCATTTAAATTTAGAATTTAAATTTGTGATAATTAATATAAATAAATTGTGAAATATATTTAATTAATTAAGAGGAAGATAGCAATAATTAAATAAACTTATTTATTTAATTAAAACTAGAAAAATTGGAAAAATGAACAATATAAATAAATAATTAAATTTATTTATATGTAGATGACTTAAGAATATTAATTAAATAATTCATATTTAATTAATTAACAAGTTTGGTTAACCGTGACCATTTTTAGATGTGTACAATGTGTATTCGGAGTACCACAAGGAAAGTTTCTTGGCTTTGTGGTATTGAAAGAGGGAATAACCATAGACCCCAAAAGGGTGAAGGCTATGATAGAACTACCATGTTTTGTTAATAAAAAAGGGTTATAAAATTTCTTAGGGAAGATTAACTTCGTCAGCTGATTCATTTCAAATTGTGTAGGAATTGCGAGGCCTATCACGTTGATGTTAATGAAGGGCTTAGCATTCAAATGGACCTAGGAAGGTAATCTTGCATTCAAGAAAATTAGGGTAGCCATGTATAAAATTGTAGTTTTAGGTAAATCAGACTTCTCCAAATACTTCCTATTGTATGTTTACAGTGGCGAACACAATATAGCCTCTATTCTCACATAAAAGGATGAAGAGGGAGGCAATGATCATCCTATTGCTTTCTATTCTAGGACTCTCAAGGGGAAGGAAACCAGATATAATTTCATCAAAAATCAAGCCTTTTCTATTGTCAAAAGCCTTAAAAAAATTTTACATCTGGTTTCAACAAGCAAAATTATGATCCTCACCACCCATCCTAGTGTAAGAGAATACATCATAGAAGGTGAGATAACTAAGAAAAGAGTCAAATAGATCAAAAAGGTCCTTGAGTATGATGTGGACATCTGACCAACAAAGCTCGTTCGAGGAAGAGGCCTTTGTGAATATCTCGTGCAAGAATTGGACTCCCAAATAGAAGCAATGACCAATCAGGTCTATGCAAATCAGTTCAAATTCGACGAGTCATAGATGGTTGATCGGATGAAATTCATGTAGACTGGTCGATACCCACTATATTTCTTGCCGCACAAAAGAATATATTATAGGCTACAATGCACTAGATATGTACTAGTCAAGGGGGTTCTATTTAAAAGAAATTATGATGGAGTTCTCCTCCATTATGTGGACAAGCCACAAGCTGAAAGGATTCTGAACGAGTTTCATAGCATCTTGGAAGATGGATACTTCTCTGCCAAGACCACTACTTTAAAAATAATGCGAGTAGGCTATTATTGGCCCACAATTTTCTTCAAAGCCCACAATCGAGTGTGAAAATACATTCAATGCCAATATTTTATTGGCAATTGAGAACTTTTCGATGCCATTGAGCCTGATCATGATCGAATAACTCTTCGCATAGTGGTAGTTGGATTTTATCGAGATGATCAACCCCATATCTAGTGCTAGATAGAAATGGATACTCATGGCTGTTGATTACTTCATGATATGGATAAAGGCACTTCCTCTAAAGAATTCTACAGAAGTCGAGACTATAAACTTTCTAGAGGAACTAGTGGCCAAATTCGGTTCACTAAAAACCATCATCTTGGATAATGCAAAAGCCTTTGTAGGCTCTGGGATGTCATTTTTCTCCCTCAAGCATGGGGTCTACCTCAAGAATTCATCTAGCTATTACCCACAAGGGAATGAGCTAGCGAAATGCACCAACAAGAACCTAATCAAATTGATAAAGTGTATTGGGTCAGAGCACCAAAGAGAATGACATACGCATCTGTGAGCGACCTTATGGGTAGACCGCATTATGCCTAAGCATATTCTCAAAGCTTCCCCTATGAGTGTTGGGAAAGTATGCCTCAACTTTTTGGTCTTTTCCTTTGAAGACTTGGTGTTTTCCTTCATGTTCTGGCCTTTACCATGGCGGTTTGGCTTGGTCTTGGCAGTGTTTGTCTAGCGGTTACCACCTTACCACACGCGGTGAGCTCACTCACCATAGTGGTGCAGTAAGACCATCTGTAGCCTACACTGGCGGTTACCGCCTTACCACGCGCGGTGAGTTCTCTCACCATAGTGGCGTGGTAAGGCCACCTGCCGCTTGGCTTGGCGGTTACTGCCATACCGCAGGCAGTGGTTCCTCTCACCGTAGTGACCGCAATGAGACTGCCAATGGTGGGCTTGGAAGGTACCACCATAGCATAGGTGGTGGTTCCTCTCACCGTAATGGCCATAGTGAGACCACCAATGGTGGAATCAATGATTACCCCCATATCATAGGCGATGGTTCCTCTCACCATGGTGGCCGTGGTGAGACCGCCAGTAGTGGGCTCGGTGGTTACCACCATACTGTAGATGGTGGGTCCTCTCACCACGGTGGCCACAGCGAGACCACCAGCGGTCGGCTTGGTGGTTACCGCCACACTGTAGGAAGGCATTGGAGGCATAGCAGTAGTGTAGTGTAGTCTAAGTCTGGGCTCGGTGAAGACTTGGGTGAGCTTGAATCAGCTCACTGCCATACTGTGAGGCATCTTGAACAGGAACGCAATAGTGCGGTGGAGTCAAGGTGCGAGCTTGGATGGCTTAGTACCATACCATGAGGCGAGTCCGACAAGGCAGCGATAGCAAGGTAGATGGCTAGGTGAGCTTGGGTGAGCTCACCGCCATACCACGACTGGGTCATGTGGGCTCAGCAGTAATGTAGTAAGAGCTCAAATGAGCTCAAAACTCAGTTGAATGAGTTGGATAGGTTTGATCGACTATCAAAAGCAACAAATGAATGGAATAGCGACATGTGGCAAGTTCTTTGAAATTTGATTGGAAAAAGTTTTATTTTCTAATGTGTGATTGAGCTGCATTATTAAAGCAAGGTTGACAGACATGTCTAAGACCAATTTATTATTGGACAACTCGATGCATGTTGAATAAGTGGTGCATGTTATCAGAAATGGAAAGCTTGCAGGTGGATAATTTATTATTCTAATGACTATTGCTAGCAGGGATGGGCTGAACAGGTATGCACATAGTATAAGAAATCGTGGATGTAGTTCGATAAAGGTAATGAGCAAAGAGAGAGAGGCTTAGAGTGTTCGAGTGGTATTTTACCATGAACACTTAGACTCTCAGATCTAGAAGGATTTGAACTTGTGGAGGCCAAGAGGTTGGTCTGGTTGTAAGGCTAGTTGTGACAGTCTTTTATGGGGTGCTAAAGGGAATCTACATAGTATGTCATGAGGACATTGTGACTATGAGAAGATTCTATTTTCTATTCCCTACCTTTTCTCCAAATGAACAAGATGTAATCACCTGAAGGGCATAGCTCTGGTTTTGTATTGCAACCATTTTAGTTACTGAATAATACATGTGAGATGAGTGTTTTGGAGGGTGGGCTTTTTTACCCGAAAGGGTTTTCCCCACGTAAATCTGTGTGTTCATAGTTTTGTCTTTCATGGTTGTCTGATTTAGTATCTTGAATCTGCGCTTTTGTTGAATCTATTATTTGTTTAGCATTTACTTCTCTTAGAGGATCAATGGGGTATCAACTGTGCCTACTTCCACTTTATGGCATAATTGTTTGTGTCTTTGTTGTGATTTGAATGAAAATCACTAAGGCATTGTTGTCTTAGATGTGTTCTATGATGACAGGACCGAACTTTGTATCCCCAAAAAATTGTATCGGAGCTGGTTGAAGGAGGTCAAGACTTGATGATACCAAAAGTTTGTGTCAAAGCCTTCTCCTGGTTACTAAAGTTCTGGGTATTTCTCCTGTGATGATTTCTTAGCCTGGCAAGCTTGAGGAAATCTAGAGAAATCGATGGTGATTGATCCTTCGATGAGTGGAATTTCTTACTTCTTTGATTCAACACACAGGTTTGAAAGATGCTGGAGATGACTAGAGTTGATCATATTGTTGCAATATGGTCTGAGGCTCCTAGCTTGCAGCAAATGTTCCTGATGCAAAGGGCGTGAGATGTGCTTGTGGTTGTGTTGCAGTGAAGCATGGTTTCATATTGGGTGTCTATGTCAGAGGCTCCCTGGCGGTATGGAGTTGCTTGTGTTGTTGTTCAACCATGAATTTTTGTGCTTGTGTTTAGTGTTATGACTTAGCACTAAAGGCGGTTTATATGTTACTCTGGTTGCATGGAGGCTATGAAGTTGATCCAAGTGGTTTGCAACTTCTATATAGCTTGGATCTCTTGTATGCTTGTGCACAACTGTGGTTTTTAGTACTGGTCTGAAATGGACCTACTATTCCATTCTTACCCATGTCTTGCACTCGCATGGTTTAGGTTCATGTCTTTGGCTCTAGAGGTTTTGTGTAGATTTTCCTAAAAAGTCTATCATTCATATTCATGTTTTCTTTTCATTGTTCTGGTTAACCATGATGGTTATGTGCAAACTCTCGAGTTGTCCAGATGAGCAGTGAATATGGAGATGCATGGGTGTTTTATAAACACTGTGGTTTTGTAGGTTTTGCACAATCAAGTAAAATTTGTGACTTGTGGTGTGTGGAGTTGTTGTTCAACTATTTTCTAGAGGCTAGATTCTGGGATGTGACTGGATGAGATAGTTGTAGTTCGACATGATTGAGGAGGCGTGATGTCTTCTCTGCATGGGAGTGTTGGTATGAGTTAATCTTCCAACATTCTTGTGGTGTGCTTATTGGTTTCTTAGACTATGGTGATTGATTTGTGGATGTTATGGGCGAATTGGATCTGTTGCTAATACGGTGCTTGATTCATGTTGTCTACATGGGTTGTTCTCTTTGATTATCTCAGTTTTGCAATTTTGAGTGTGATAATAGATTTGCAAGGTTTTTCATTGAAGTGGATCTACGAGTTGTGCATCTTTGTGGGCCGTATTTACCTACATGTTTGTCGTGAGTCAACTCGGAAGTGGACTATCATTATCCACGAGACTGCTTTTGTGTTGGTGTAGATATATTAGCTCTCCTTGTCTATGGTCACTTGTGCATTGGTGTGATTGTTTTTGAGATGAGAGGAGGAATGGCATTTGAGTACCTGAACAGTCGGTTATGGACCAATAGCATGTGTGTATCATGATGTCATGGAGAGCTGGATACACTAGCTTGTGTAAGCTTTTGACAGTGATGGTGTGGTCTACGTGATCTGGTGATCTTGGTGTTGTTCGACATTGTTGTCTGATGGACATGTTGTCATTTGTACCTGGAGGTTCTCGGATCAACATATGTTTGGTCATGATGCTTGGAGAGCTCGATTTCACATTTCAGTGGGAGCTTTAGTAGTGATTGTGGATTCATCACTTGGTGGTGAATGATATTCTTTGGTGTTGCAGATGCTTCTTGAGGACTCTTAGATCCTATTGTTGTAGAAGATTTCTTTCGCATCTACATGTTCACTATTTGAAGATTTGCAACATCTTGGAGCCATGAAGGACATTGGTTGTTTTTGGCTGAGATGTTGGTAGTGCTTGACGTGTGATGTTTGTTTAGAGTTTGTTTTCTTTATGTCATGGTATAATCTTGCTTGTGCATTAGAGTTTTGACATGTTTCTTTTCTCTTGAGATCATGGCTTGTTCACTTGAAGCATGGTATCTCCTAATGGAGAGGTGTAGATCATGTTGTCATGTTAAGTTCCCGTCCTAGGTTTTGGAGCTTTGATAGTGGTCTGAGGTTTCTATTTGTTTTGAGTACATTGGTCATATGCTAGAGGACTTCATGTTTAATGCAGTTTGGAGTTAGCATGAGATGATAGGTTGCTAGTGCTCATGGATGCAGGGAGAATAAGGTGAGGCTGGAATTCTTTTGAGAATGTTGTTGTTACAGCTGAAATTCCAAGTAGCCTGCACCTTCGTTGAATGTGAATTCAACAAAGACCGTGAAGGAGAATTCTCTTAGGTAAGTCAAGGTGACTTGTATATCTTGGAGGAGCATCTCTTTCCTCTTGGTTTTCTCAGTGGTCTATTTTATTTGAAAGGTATTTTCCCATTATAGCTTTCAGATATGTGATATGCTTTATCTTTCAGGGATATGAATCTTGAGTTGTTTTGAGCTTCTTCAGGATTCATAATGAAAGGTGGACAACATTGTGTATCTCCTTGTGATTTTGAGGACTGATAGGAGATGGTTATATGGGTTAGTCTGATCTTCTTTTGAGATGCTTACATTCATGGATTTTATTGGATGTTGTTAGGGATTTTCCCTTTGGGATATGAAGAAGATCTCTCTTGAAACAAATAGCATTTAGAATTGTATGTAGGAGGATGCCACATGTTATGATTTGTTGTTTTCTCTCTATTCTAGTCTTTTTTCTTCCTGAATGTTCATTTGAATTTAGATGTATGTGGAGCCATTGTGTTTCCTTCTTCAGTCAGATATGGAACCTTGGAAGAATGTGGAAAATAGTTGAGAGAAATTTTTCTTGCAGGAGGTGGTTGTAGGTGGTGTAGATCAATATGGTTGTTCCTCAGAACTACATGGTTCCTCATTTGTTTGTGCAAGTGTTTGGTGGACTTGGTATGCCTGGATCACATGTGATGGTGCTATGTTTGCATTCATCTAGATAGTACCCTTGTAGTGGGAGTACTTGGACATGTTGGGTCTTTTGAATTTTTGACACATGGTGCTTGTTCTTTGTTGTTGATGGGTTGGTTATGTGATGGCATGAGTTTACTAATGGTCATTCCTTTGAGGTATGGGTGGTTCGATGATTAAGCACAAGTTGTGGGTGTTTTTTTTCAGCCACATGGGTTTGATTAGTTGGATTAGGGAAATCATTTTGTGGTTGCCTTTTTGGCTAATGGTTTGTCTTGTTCTAGAGAATGGTTTATGTGTTTGTGTTGTGCTTCGTTGTTGCTATTTTTTTGGTGCCTTTTCCGCCTGAAGGATCACATGTTTGCATTCCTGAGACTGTTGCATTTTTGCCTTGGCGTGTTCCTATGTTTGGAGTTTTTTCCTATGATGGTGTCATTGCAGGGGTCTTGGTTGGAGTGTGGAAGCATGGTGTTGGTCCTTGTTCGAGTGTTTAGAGGAATCCTGAAATTCTTCAGCAAGTGGGAGATTGTTGGGAAAGTCCGCCTCAACTTTCTGGTCTTTTCCTTTGAAGACTTAGAATTTTCCTTCATGTTATGGCCTTTACTACGGAAGCCTATCTTGATCTTGGTGGTGTCTATTTTGTAGTTACCGCCTTAGCGTGCGTGGTGAGTTCACTCACTGTGGTGGCACGGTAAGGCCACCTGTAGCCTATGCTGGCGGTTACCGCCTTACCACGTAGGGTGAGTTCTCTCACCGTGGTGGTGCGGTAAGGCCGCTAGTAGCCTGGCTTGACGGTTACCACCATATTGCAGGTAGTGGTTCCTCTCACTGTGGTGGCCATGGTGAGACCGCCAGTGATGGGCTCGGTGGTTACCGCCATACCGTAGGTATTGGTTCCTCTCACCATGGTGAGATTGGCAGTGGTGGGCTCAACGGTTACCACCATATTGTAGGCGGTGGTTCCTCTCACCGCGGTGGTCGCGGTGAGACCACCAGTGGTGGGCTCGATATTTACTACCATATAGCAGGCAATGGGTCCTCTCACTGTGGTATCAGCAGTGAGACTACTAGCAGTCGATAGGGCGGTTACCACCACACCGCAGGAAGGCGTTGGAGGCACAGCGGTAGGACAGTGTATTCTGAGTGTGGGCTCGATGAAGACTTGGGTGAGCTCGGTTGAGCTCACCGCCATACCGTGAGGCATCTCGGATAGGGGCATGGTAGTACGGTGGAGTCAAGGTGAGAGCTCAGATGGCTTACTGTCATACCATGAGGCGAGTTCGACAGGGCAGTGGTAGTGAGGTAGATGGTTGGGTGAGCTCAGGCGAGCTCACTGCCATACCGTGACTGGGTCATGTGGGCTTAGCGGTAACATAGTAAGAGCTCAGATGAGCTTGGAACTTGGTTCATCGAGTTGGAAAGGTTTGACTGACTATCAGAAGTAGTGAACGAATGGAATGGCGACACGTGGAAATTTCTTTGAAATATGATTGGCAAAATTTTTAATTTTTTGATGTGTGATTGAGGTGCATTATTAAAGCAAGGTTGATAGACATGTTTGAGACTGGTTTATTATTGTGTGACTCGATGCATGCTGAATAAGTGGTGTAAGATTTTGATAGTGATGGTGTGGTTAGCATGATCTGGTGATCTTGGTGTTGTTCGACGTTGTTGTCCGATGGACATGTTGTCATTTGTACTTGGAGCTTCTTGGATCAAAAGATGTTTTGTCATGATGCTTGGAGAGCTCGGTGTCACGTTTCAGTGGGAGATTTAGTAGTGATTGTTCAGTGAGATATGGAACCTTGGAATAATATGGAAGACAATTAAGAGAAATGTTTCTTGCAATAGGTGGTGCAGTTCAGTTCGGTTGTTCCCCGAAACTACATGGTTCCTCATTTGTTTGTGCAGGTGTTTGGTGGACTTGGTATGCCTAGATCATGTGTGATGGTGCTATTTTTGTATTCATTTGGACAGTACCCTTGTAGTGGGATTACTTGGACATTTTGGGTCATTTGACTGGTTGACACATGGAGATTATTCTTTGTTGTTGATGGGTTGCTTATGTGATGGCATGAGTTTACTAATGGTCTTGCCTTTGAGGTATGGGTGGTTGGATGATTCAGAATGAGCTATGGATTTTGTTTTTCAACCATATGGGTTTGAGCAGTTGCATGAGGGAAGTAATTTTGTGCTTGCCTTTCTGGCTAATGGTTTATCTTTTTCTAGAGAATGGTTTTTGTGTTCACGTTGTGCTTCGTTGTTGCTACTATTTTGGTACCTTTTCCATCGTAAGGATCATATGTTTGTGTTCCTGAGACTAGTGCTTTTTTTCCTTGGTGTGTTCCTATGGTGGTGTTGTTTCAGGGGTCTTGGTTGGAGTGTGGAAGCATGGTGTTGGTCCTTGTTCGGGTGTTTGGAGGAAGCCTAAAAGTCTTCGGCAAGTGGGAGATTGTTGGGAAAGTCTGCCTCAACTTTTTGGTATTTTCCCTTGAAGACTTGGCATTTTTCTTCATGATCTGGCCTTTATCGTGGCAATATGGCTTGGTCTTGGTGGTGTCTATCTAGCAGTTACCACCTTACCACACACGGTGATTTCACTCACCATGGTGGCGTGATAAGGCCGCCTGCAGCCTATACTGGTAGTTACTGCCTTACTGCTCGAGGTGAGTTCTCTCACCGCAGTGGCACGGTAAGGCTACCAATGGCCTAGCTCAGCGGTTACCACCATACCACAGGCGGTGGTTCCTCTCACCATGATGGTCGCGATTAGATGGTAAATGGTGGGCTCGACAGTTACCAACATACCATAGGTAGTGGTTCCTCTCACCACGGTGGTCATGGTGAGATCACCAACGGTGGGCTCGATGGTTACTGCCATACCGTAGGCAGTGGTTTCTCTCACCATGGTGGCCATGGTGAGACTGCCAGTAGTGGGCTTGGTGGTTACTGCCATACTGCAGGCGGTGGGTGCTCTCACTGCGGTGGCCGTAGTGAGTCCACTAGCGGTTGGCCTGGTGGTTACCACCACACCATAGGAAGGTGTTGGAGGCACAACGATAGTGCGGTGTAGTCTATCTGGGCTTGGTAAAGACTTGGGTGAACTCAAGTGAGCTCATCACCATACCATGAGGCGTCTTCAATAGGCGCATGGTAATGTGGTTGAGTCAAGGTGCGAGCTTGGATGGCTTACCACCATATCATGAGGCGAGTTTGATAGGGCAGCAGTAGCGAGGTAGATGGTTGGGTGAGCTCGGGCATGCTCACCACCATACCATGACTGGGTCATGTGGGCTCGACGATAATGCGGTAAGAGCTCGGATGAGCTTGGAACTCAGTCGATCGAGTTGGGAAGGTTTGACCGAATTTCAAAAGTAGCAAATGAATGGAATGGTGACATGTGGCATGTTCTTTGAAATCTGATTGGTAGAAGTTTTATTTTTTTATGTGCGATTGTACTGCATTATTAAATCAAGGTTGACGGACATGTCTGAGACCGATTTATTGTTGTACAAATCAATGCATGCTAAATAAGTGGTGTACGTTATCAGATATGGAAAGCTTGCAGGTGGATAATTTATTATCTTGATGACTGTTGTTGGTAGGGATGGGTTGAACATGTATGCACACAGTATAAGAAATCTTGGGTGCAGTTCGATAAAGGTGATGAACAAAGAGAGAGAGGCTGAGAGTGTTCGAGCGGTATTTTATCGTGAACACTTAGACTCTCAGATCTAGAAGGATGTGAACCTGTGGAGGCCAAGAGGCTAGACTGGCCGTAAGGCTGGGTGTGACAATCATTTGTGAGGAGCTGAAGGGAATCTACATAGTATGTCATGAGGAAATTGTAACTGTGTGAAGATTCTATTTTGTGTTGCCTGCCTTTTCTCCAAATGAAGAAGATGTAATCTCCTGAAGAGCATAGCTCTGGTTTTGTATTGTAACCATTTTAGTTATTGAATAATACATGTGAGCTAAGTGTTTTAGAGAGTGGGGTTTTTTACCCGAAAGGGTTTTCCCAACATAAATCTGTGTTCATAGTTTTTTCTTTCATGGTTGTTTGATTCAGTTTCTTTAATCTATGATTGTGTTGAATCTATTATTTGTTTAGCATTTACTTCTTTGAGAGGATCAATGGGCGATCAATTGTGCCTGCTTCCACTTTATGGCATACTTTTTTGTGTCTTTGTTGTGATTTGAATGAAAATCACTAAGGCACTATTTTCTTAGACATGTTCTATGATGAGAGGACTGAACTCCGTATCCCCAACAATGAGTTGGTTTATGAAAATGAAGTAGTTCTACCTATTTCAATGGAGATCCTCGCACTGCAGCTACTAAAGTCATTTAAAGTTGAGGAACACAACAGGATGGAAGTGAGACTGGCTGAACTATTAAGCCTTGAGAAAAAAAGAGAAAAGCTGTTTGATGCCATGATCAAATTCCAATAGGTGGTTAAATGATGATTCAACAAGAAGGCCTCCGACCCAGGTTTTGAGGGAGGGGATTCTTGTATTAAAATTTGATGAATGAGTTGCAGAACCAAGGCAACATGCGAAATTTGATTCACTGTGGGAGGGTCCCTTTTGAATTCACAAATGCAAAGAAAGAAATGCATATGAACTTGAATACATGAATGAAATTTTTTTAGATGTAGCAATAAATAGTATTCAGCTAAAAATATTCAATTAACTATGAATATTTCATTAAAATTTACTTTTTGTACCATATGTAGATTTTTGTAAATAAGAATTTTGCGAATAAGCCATGAGCGGAAACAATAAATACTATATTATGGTCATGAGGAAATCATTTACATATAGTACAAAATTTGAGCAGTAGGCTCAGAGAAGCTTGAAAATATCCCTCTTCAAAATTCCAAAAGAGAATTCATCATTACAAAGCCAAAAAGGGAGGTGATACAATAAAGGTTGGAAATTACTCTAGAATGGTGACGGTACAAAAAAAATATTTTCTTTGGGGTTCACGAGCAGGCATTAGCAAGTTTTTCATCACAAAGACTCACAGACGTTGCACATGCTTCAATCCTCCATGATAAAGTTTTAGACCAAGCTCTTGAAGGTGGTAATCCATTTGATGCCATAAATGCACTCCACATTTTTCATCTTCAAGAGGAAGGCAACCGCAGGTTAGGACCACTGGACGTGGTGCTCAAGGTCCATGGTCCAGAAGTTAGTAAGGAAGGACAACCATGAAACCACCTTTGCATTAGCAATGTGCCTCTGAAGGTCCATTCCAGATGGAATATCATCACCAGGGACAACCACCTAAACAATATTGCCCAACCCATCCAGACACGCTGGGTTGAACATAGCATGGCAGAGTTCAAGCATCTATGGTTTGACAACATTTAAATTGAGCAGCAAGGCCACAAACTAAGAGATAATATTAGTATTGCAGGGGGGCTAGTTTTCTTCCTTCACAAAATCCCTCCCTAGGACCTATTTGAACGCCATGATGACTAGGTGATTTATCGTTTGTAGAAAGCATTTGAGCCTATCATTGCTAACCTCTCCAACAAAGGAGCCTTGCAAGTTTCAGCTCAAAAGATGAATTGGAGTGCCCAAACTACTCATGATGCAATGGGAAATTTACTAGAATCTAAGAGAAAAAGAACAACGGAATAAACTTACCAAATTAACATGAGCTTAATGACTATTTTCAAAGGATGGGCATGCTTTTTATAGAAAAATGTGAGTTGGGAAAGCTTGCAAATGGAAAGTTTTTTCCTATCAAATGGCAACAAAAAATGTGATTTAGCTATAAAAATCAAAAGCTAAATCATATGAGGGAGATTTAGCAAGCTTTGAAGAGTTAAATCAGGCATTGGAAGTTAATGCTTGCATATACGACCTACCGCCATGTGTTCATCATATTCATCAATGCTAACCAACTCACTTGTGTGAAAAGATATTTTTTAAGCCAACTCCTTAATTTATAAAAAATTTTCTTCTAAACATGCTTCCCGCTACTCAAGGTTATCTTTCCCCAAGGGCAATGTAAGGAATGTACTAATTTCATTCTTACAGTGAATTTGGAATTTTTGAGAAGTACGCCCCCCTACTCCACACGTATTGCCTTGCTAGCAGTGTTTAGCAAGCTATTAATAATGACAATGCATTTACTACATGTGCATTTGAGAATTGAATGAGCCAAAATAAAAAAAAATTCTAAGTGTCAAACCTTTAAGTAAAGGCTTCTCTGAGAGTTGAAAATGCGAAACTACTCCAAGAACATGAAAATGGCCGAGGCATCATCTTTTGGTTGAAACATTGGAATCTCATTCATAAAGCTAGTCTATGTCAACATCTTGGGATACATCTCTTATTAAAATGCTCTGGCACCACAAGAGAAAATATTTATGCATACCAAATATGTCATATAGCCAAGCATCCACACCAAAGATGAGGTGTTCAAAGATTTTGTAGATAAAATATTCAACCCCAAGTTGCACATAAATCTAAAGGCATTAGGGAAGGAGCATTATAGAGAATGATCGCCAAAATGTCAGTCAAAGGCCTCGAAATATGACTTTGGCATTATGGTTTTCTACGATTCATTTTGCCCTCCATGTATCCATGTTTAGAGCTGGTAGACATGATATGCATAGAAAAACTATACGAGGGCACCAAGGTTATTAGCACTAACAAGCTAAAGATCACCATAAATGTGACATCCATCTAGGATATGTTATGTATCCCCTCAAATAGGGATGATGAAAGGTTCTACCACAAAAAAATAGAAGATTTCTAGGCAACAAGGGAAAAATAATTGAAATTCTATAGGGATGAAATGGGTGAGGAGCTAGACAATAATTAAATTGTCTTCCCTCTGTCACACAAACAGTTCCATTCATATTTATAGGAAATATTTTCAATGTTGGCTTTTGTATATGGAAATGAAAGGGATGACGAGGTTCTCGAGTTTTATATGGGCTTGGCTTTCATGTTGAGGGAGGAAAAGAGCTAGATGCAAATTGATTTTGCTGAAGTAATTACTGAAAGAATGCTTAAGCAATTAAGCAATTATAATCGCTCTTTTAAGTTCAGGTATTCCTCTTTTCTGGTGCATTTAATTTTAAATCAAAACCTTGAATTCTTCAATGGTCATTTGTCGCTCAGTATTGTTGATGGGTGTTTTTGCACCTTCTCAACACAAGAAACACACAAGTATGCTTCCTCTCTTGAAAGGTAATTTCAGCAACTAAGTTGTGGAAATCACCCCAAGGTCTCTCGGGCATCAAGTCATGACAATTCTTGGAATAGTTGAGTTGGTTGATGTGATTTTATAGTAATCACATGGTGGCCTTTATGGTTTTCAAAGCATAGGAAGCTGGGCCTACAAATGGAGTTTCAAAGTGTTGGAAATGAATGAATAGTGGTTTCCCACTCAGAATAACAAGCTGAAACTCACCATGTTCATCAAATTTGACATCGTGGTGATGCTTGGAACCCTACTGTAACAAGGAGTTAAAATAAATATAAATAGAGGAAGGGTGAGAGAATTTATTGTAATTCTAAGCTATGAATGAACAGTGACAATGGAGGTTGCTAGAGTAGAAAAACTTCCCTAACCAAGTTTTTTTTGATGAAGAGAAACCTACAGCTACACAAAACCAATGCAATCTTCCAAGGTCTGCAGATTTTCAAATTGGGCACATTCACCTCATGAACATACAATTGAACTAAGTGGCAACAATGAAATAAAGAAGCCTAGGCTAACTTTACACAACAGTTTTTCATTAGCTAATGCCAAAAGTATGGGTTCCAAGTCCATCAAATACCATAACAACAACCATTATCAACTCCATTCAAGAAACTACAAGCTAAATCGAACATTGAGGTTGAATCATGTATATGTAATGAACAAACTCAAAAGAAATACCCAAATTCATATAATGCTTCTTTCTATTTCTGTAAAATTCCTTTTACACCAATTCTCCCAACACTTACAAATAAGGAGCAAGCCCCTATTTATAGTTTTCCAAAAGGAGAATGAATGGAAATGATTGATTTACTTTAGGGTTTCACCTACCCCCAAATATATGACAATATAAAAATACTCTATCTTTTCCCTATTTTGTAATCTAGTGACCCTAACACTGTAGCAATTTTGTCCTGTAGTGGTTTCCTCCTTTGTTGTAGCTGAAAATAGTTAACATCTGCATCCTGTCACATATTCTTGCAACATTTATTTCAAACAACTAAGCGGGTATTGCTTGCAGATTTGTATTGCCATAGATTAGACATGCTGCTCCTAATCCCATGGGATAGCTCCTGACAAATCATGATCATTTGATGAAAGATAAATCAGTTCCTTCTTGTTTTCGATTCTGGTAGACAACCTTATGATTTCATGGAACTAACCTCCTTTGGCATGCAGTCATATATTGGTCAGCCCTTCCTAGAAAGTCAACTATTGTTTGTGTAAACCTCCTAATGAAAATCCTCAACAACCCTGGTATATTCCCGTAGAAGGACATGTGCAAGCATCTCCTTATTACACACTTTGGCACAAATTCATGGGTAGGTTTATCATATGCAATATCCTTTTGTAGCAAGCTCCTTTGGTACTACCTATTTATAATCAGAGCCCTACACAAAACAATAAGTCTTATTTGGCCCATGCAACTAACTCAATACCCACAATGACATGAAATTCTTTAAATTACTTGTAATGGTTGTTTAATTATCTTTAGTCATTCAATTTATCAAGTTTGAAAATCATAGGGGAAAATAGTATTTGCATGACCATATGGCAACTGCTCAATCATTTCTTGACTAACTTCTAAATTTTGAATTTCCTATCAATGTATGTCCAAACAACCACACATAATTTTCCAAATTATTAAATATCCCCCCTCCCCCCTTTGAAAAAAAAATGTGGAGGCATTGCTTATGAATTTCATTTCAAGGAAGGAACAGGGGGATATCATCATAGTTAACAACCAAGGAAGTGTCAAATACCACAAAAAAGAAGTTCACAAGAGTAAGACTTTACCCTTGGTTAACACCTTAAGATGCAAAAAGGGGGCCCTCCCCTCCTTACTAGTGTGCATGCCCTGATCTCATACTATTTTTACTCAAAATTCCCTCCCTCAACCACCTTCCAATGGGAAAGGTAAATCTTATGCGAACTCCATAGTTTCTTGGCAATGATCTTGAACAATGATCGCATGAAACAAGGCTTGAGGCCTATATATATATACTGACCTACTGGTAGGCTTTTGTATCAAACATCTTCACTATTACTTATTCATTAATTGTTTGAATCAGAGGATCAGAAGTGAGGGCCTAAACAAGAGCAAGCACCATTTGCGAGTATACTGTGAAGGTTAGCTACATATAAGTTCCATTATTTGATAGAAAAAGAGATAACAACCTCCATAACAAAGAAAATCACCATTGTGCAGGAATCAACAAAGACCAGGTTGCTGAGAATGATAGCACTGTCTTCTAATGCACCCATGTGAGGAAATTTGGTCACTTGTTTTGGATTGAGCATGAGATATTGTTATACTATACTTCATCACACTTGAATATTTCCTATTGTACCACTGACCATCATATGGTCTTTCAATGAATGTCTTCATTCCGATTCAATAAATATTTCTAGAAAGGATCCACCTACAACCCATTTGAAAAAAATCATGTTTTTCTAACCAACCCAATCACCCAATGTCAAGTCGGTCACATGAACCACCTTTAAAGATTCATGAAATGGGGCAAGGTGGGAAAATAATGCCGATGCGAGAATGAGAGTGTGGGGTGACATGATGGTAACATTGTTAATAACAACCTCAAATAAATTAGGTGCTAAGCCAGGCAAAACCTACATCATGAATATCCGTTGTAGCGGCTGCAGATGGAGGAGTGTAGGAAGGAGCATGTGGGGGGATGCCATGGAAGGGTCATAGAGAAAATGGTGGAGTGACCAACGATATTTGCAACCTCATACCCACACCACTCACAATGAGAGATTTGGACCTTTTGAAGTAATAATCGAACACACCTCACCTTTTGTTTTATGAATTTATTTCTGCAATCATAATCGGATGATAAAACCACCCTCTAGCTTAAAACTCCACTCATCCTATGAAGGCATTTCATGCAGAGAATCGAAGCATGGAGCCCTGTTGAGGAGGGATCAATGCTAGTATAAGTTTAAGTAGTGACATCCCTGTCCATGCTCATATTAATTTTGTAAAGCCTACTTCTAAAGATGATACCCTTGACCTGAGTCTGCTAATGTGTAATCCTGGCCACCATATCATGAATGATCACCTGGTAATTCATCGTACACCTTCTGTTGCATGGTGAGCACCACTTGATATCCTCATTTTCACTACAAAGTCATCTCATCTTGTCAATGTTAATCACATACTAGCCAACACACTCTATCTCACTATGTACCCTTTTCCTTAATCAAAAACTCATCAACCACAATAGAGCCTTTAAGAGCTATACTTGATAGGAGATTCATGTAATCAAACTGGTGATTCTTCTCACATGGTGGCCTCTATCAACCTTTTAAATTCTTATGAAATCTTAACATAAGGTAGAAATGTTATCAAAACCTACACCCCATTGATGTCTCATCAAGCTAGTATACGGCGAGTCAACACAATTGGGTTTTATATGCACCATTCAATTATGCCACAAAAAGATTAAAGAATATCCTTAACTCCATGGGCTAATAATGTACTAAGACCCATTCAAATATTAGTGGAAGTGTGTTGTGATCATGGAGTAGCATTATGGATTCCATAGAGAAGTTCTCCATAGAAGGAGATGCGAGGTTGAGTGTGCGGGAAGAAGTCATAGGCAATCCGTAGTGATAATGACAAAGAGTCCAATGGCTAGAAAAGATGTGAGACCTACACTAATGGGTGACCCTCCCAACCACGTTTGGCTAAAGAGCCTCTTCATATAGAATAAGATTCCACCCTCTCTATTTTTTTATTTTCATGCATTGCCCACACATAAGGTGATGGTTGTAGTTTGGAGAGTGTATAGATCCGATGCCCAAACCTCCTTTATGTGAGTGGACTTCATCTCATCATACATTCACTTCATGTTGTTCATAAAACTCTACCCCATGAGAAGATGCAATTTGGTTCCATCTTCGTGAGGATTTTTAGTGACACGAAGATGGCACATTAGTTCATCGTTCATTGGTGCAGATAAACTTATGCGGGAAGGATCCCTCAGGAAGATGTTTGATGGAAGATTTTAAGAGAACGACAAGAGATAGCTGGAGGCCCACATTGTGGCTTATGTGTAGATGGTTGTCGCTGATGCCAATTTTGAATGTCATTGTTTGTAATGTGTAAAGGGAATGAAACTAGAGTGGAAAGATTTAGTGCATGGCGTTTCCCCTCCCCAATTAAGATTCATTCTTCATAGGCACTCACAATCACCTTGATACCATGCTTGAATGTTATGATACAAAAGTTAGAGGTGGTCACGTCCACTACAGAGAAGCCGCTAGGGAGGACTGTTTATAAATAGCGAGGTGGCTTGCGGACCCCGCAACGAAGAAGGCCTATGAGACCCCATACGTAGAATCAACTTGGTGACACCATGCAGGAGAAACAATGCAAAGATTCATAGTTTGTTTGCTGCCAAGAAGGTCATCCTGGAATAGCTGAGTGGGTAACAGGCTCTGCTCGGTGGAGGTTCACAAGGACTGAGATGAAAGAGTCAATGTGGGGAGGGATGGTAAGAATGCCTCAAAGGTAATGGTGTAGCATGGACGGAGGCCCGCATAGCATCTCCTAAATAGATGACCTTTGTGGAATTCTTTTGGTAAGACTTTCTCACAATGCGAGGAGCTAAGAAGAATTCGTGCTATTAAAATCATCATCTAGGAGTTCAATATTATTGACCATGAATGGAAACACCATTTGGTGAAAATGACCATGGGGAAAAAGGGTAATGTGGGTGAATAATGTGGGTACATCTTATATAAGTGTCATTTTGTAATGACGAGATAACAAATTACCCCCCATAATGGAGAAACCTGCAAGAGGAAAACGGTGGCCCGATGATGACAAAGTAGAGCTCTGAGTCTGTAGAGTTGGGAAGGAATGAAGCATTGGCCATTATGGAATTAAATTGTGGTGACGACCTCCCATTGGAAGCATCCTACATGAGTGGCCTACCACTGAGTTCTAACTCAAGGGTTTACTCATGATCTTGAGATTTCATCCTAGGGAAATGGCATATGTGGGTCTCGCATGGTGGGACGACATGAGAGTTCAACCATTTGAACAATGGTATTCAGGTACAGGCAAGTCACATGCAAAGACCCATGAACATTTTGGACTTGGGATATTTTGAAGTGTGTCAAGCCCAATTCAGTAACGACAATGACATGGACGAAAATACCAAATGTGGAGCCCACCACATGGGTAGCAATCAATGGTTGACCGTTGCTTAGCAATGAAACTGAAGCAGAAACCCGTAGCTACAGGTTCACATTGTCTAATGGGTGTGGAGGCAAAGGTTGATGTGTAACCCACCCCATGGGTGGAAGTTTGAAGTTGATTTCTAGTTTAACGACGAAGGGATAGTGGCATTACACAAAGGGAGACCCACAACTATGGGTGTATATGGCTCGGGAGACATCGCAAAAAAGACAAAGGGAAGTCCATAGGGAAATTTCCATAAAAGCCTAAAAATTAGTGAAATTCAAGTGGGTGAATTTGGTCAAATATTATTTTATTGATTTAAGAAATATGACCAACTTGGGCTTGGAAATAGGGGCACACAAACCAAGGCAAGAGAAAAATAGCCCTTCGAGAGCGAAAACGACCCTCAGCAGTGAAAATGACCCGTTGGGAGCACAAAAGAGGGGGTCCCTGCCTTTGGTGGGGCGTGTGTGCAAAAAATGCACAAAAAGTGGTGACTTGCTGGGAAAATTCTCTAGATAATTTTGATGACAAATTGGAATCACGAACCCAGAATCCTTGGTTTCGACCTTCACACTAGGGAAAACAAACCAAGTGCTCAACCAAAGGATCAAAACCACTGGTCAACCCAATCCTTAGTATGCTAAAAAACAAGTGTCTGCTTATGCATTCATTCCCATCCTTAATTCACTACAAGAACCTAATCTCCATCAAGTTAAGCTACGTAATTGATTCTAACTTCAAAAGCATCTTGGACATTGCCTCGCTGCTAGTTAGTCATCTATAGCCCCGACGAGGTTATCACTATGATTCTCTCAAAAATTGCTCTACTATTGGCTAAGTGTCCATAGCCTCAGTAGAGTTATTTGTATCCTCTTGAAAGTTGAATTTTATTTCTTTTAATTTTCATCATTTTTCTTTCTTTCTTTTGATTTCTTTTGATTTTCTTTTCTCTTCTTTCCTTTTCAGCCCGCAAGCAGTGAAGCTTGCACTCAGGGCTACGAATCACAGTGGAACTAAAGCAAAATTTTAGATTTTTCACTTAATTGGACTTCACAAAGGACCTACAAAAAACTTAGGATTCTTAAATTGTGTGAGGGATATAAGATGTCACAATACATTAGAATCATACCAACTAAAAACTCATCCTCTTTGAGTCAGACATTCGGGTCACTTGACACTAAAAAATATCCTCATCATCGACTCTTGAAACTTGATAAAAGTTTATCAAAGAAATACATAGAACAACCCCATGCAATAAAAATATGGTTGTTATTTGCAAAGATACCCAAAAGAAGACAAGGGGACCCCAAGTAAAGCAACAAAGTAGAGGTAAAACAAAAGGAAAACAAAAAGGAAATGGAAAGAAAACAAAAAAAAACCACCTACACTAACCAAAGTGAGAAGGAAAAAGAAAACCAAAAGGAAACTACTCTAAAGGAGAATAACCTACAACAAACAAGCTAAACTACCGAAAGCAGTAAATCAGAGTATATACACAAAACCTACACTCCTCAAACTGAACTATGTACAAAGATATTTACAAAGGACCACATTTAGGAAAGGAAAACCAAAATTCACACCCGTTGGAATTCACAATGCATGCAAAAGTAGAAGGGATATCATCATAGTTCTAAGCCATGCATATTCATCTTTATATTTAGAAAAAAGTTCAACATTGACACACTCAAATTCAATAACACATTCAGTAAGAATCAATAGTTGAGGTGGTTCATTAAACCCATGGTCAATCCATAAACAAGTTCGTCTCCCCTAATTCCCATAATCAAAATGATGAATTCAACTGCGAGTATTCTTGGGAGTAAGGAAAGATAGAACTTGGATGTCGCCATGCAAAAGTGGCAACTTTATCGATCGAAAGTGAGCACTGCATTATCAGTTGTTGTATTGGCTGCCTTGGGTGGACATAATGGATGTTGCAACATCCTTGATCTCGGATTTGCATAAGGCTAGAAGAACAAGACAACAAACACCCCTTCCAAGCTTCTAGTGGGACCCACAACCTCCATCAACAGTTCTTTGAGGAGATACACTTTGTCTTGCTGATCTTCCATTGTCCAGGACTCTGCTTGATTTCTGCCCCCAAAATACAACATGTTGTCCCATCTCATTTCCTTGGTGTTGAGCTCAATTTGTTTACAGTTCATGTCATAAAAGCATGAAATACATGAATCTATCCTACTAGAGCTCTCAAAATGCATAAGAGGGTTAGAAATGGACAAGGAGAAAATACTTCCAATCACAACTTGTAATTGATAAGGCATATAATTTTCATGGGCAGCTACCAAGACATTCTCATCTTGATCTTCTTCCTGTTGCATTTCATGTGGTTCATTAGGCTACCTAATTGTTTCATCTTGTTCATTGTCACTATATATGGAAAAGGAGTTCCTTTCCCAATCCAGAAACCCTAATGCTTCACCATCTGAAGGTTCGGGTGATATGTCTTCATCATCGCCATCCTCTAAAATGTATTCTTCCTCAATAGTGGAAAACCTTTGAAGTATAGCTCCCAATGGAAAGAAGTCATCAATTGATGAAACCTCTTCAAGGGGACCAAAATTTACTATGCAATTTTCCTCCAAGGATTCCCAATGAAGCCTATCATCCATGGTGTATAAATTATCTACAAGAGGGAAAGACTCTTGGTGTCCTATGGATAGCCTCACCATTTATTCTGCTTCATTATTTGGAGGCTCAAGACTATGTTTTTCTTCTTCTATTACTATCCCAACATCTTCTTGGCGGTTGCCCTCAACTAATATTTTTCTTGGTTCAAGTTCTTGGTCCTTTAGCTCAATACTTGAAGCAACAATGGAAGGTAGTGCACTTGGTTTATCCAATTGTTCTCTGACTTGCTTGATGGCCTCTTGGCATAACTCAGATGTGAACTCTGAATGTGGTGAATCATGGAGCCTACACCAACCTGGAAGTAGTAGCACTTCCAAATGTACTTGGTTTCATAGCTTTGACCAATCCCTCATGACCCTTAGGATGAGTTCATCATATCTTTCAATTACTAGATCGTCATCATCACTTGGGAAGGAAGTTTGATGGTAGACAACCATGGCCTTTGGTTGTTCTAACTCCTCTAAATCTTCTTTTTTGGCTGTCTGATTTCTCTCATCCATTGAGAATGGGTCTTTGAATTCCATTTCATTGGAGCTTTCATCATTATTTTCTACTTCCCCTAGACTTTCAACCTCTTCTTCTTTTAGATTTTGAGCGTTTGTGTTGGCCATCTCAGTCGCTACTGCTGCAAATTCTACTGACTCATCTTTTGTGTAGAACCTTCCAACTATTAGTTTCTCTTCTTCTTGAGTGGAGGAATTCTCTTCACCGATGGGGAAAAGATTTTATAATTCCTTTCTAACTATACTTTCATCAAGGCTCCCTAGTGTCCCAAGGAATCCTACTCATTCCTTTTTATTTTCAACCTTTATGACTATAGTCCTCGGTTAAACTTCAATATATTGTCCTCTAGATGCTGAAAGATCTCCCATCTTAGTAGATGAATTCTCCTTATTGGGAGTTGGTTGTTCTAGCTTGTCCAAAAATATCTTGACTTGGGAAATAATGTTTGCACATGATGGACAATTAGATTTTGAATGTGGTGCACAATGAACCTTGCACTAGATAGGCATCAATACCTCCTCTAGCCTTAGTCCATCCTTGCTACTCAAGTGCTCTTGGAAAAGCTCCTTGAAGGCCTTGGCTTCCATGCTAATCAATTCTTCTTTTGGGTTTGGAAAAGCTAAGGGTTGGTATGTTTCCCAAAAAGGAATCTCTCCTTGCAATAGCCTTTCAATTCTTCCCAAGACTATCAAACATTCCAATTCGTTGTGTCTATGAGTTGCATGGATTATGCATTTGTTTTCCAATGAAAATTTCTGCAATGGCCTCCTGAATCTCATAGTTAAATCATCTTGCAGTTGAGTGATGTTAATTTGGAAATGCTGCTCCATATTAGTTCAGATGTTGATATTCCTTCCAATTTCCGATTTTAAATTTACAACATGTAATGAGATCTTTCCATCTTAGATTTCACTTGAAGGTTCTTTCAACTTTCAACTTTCAGCTTTGTAGCCTTAAGCTCATCTGTGCCATCCTTCTAGCGCTAGTTTTTTTTATGGGTGTTTTTGCACCTTCTCAACACAAGAAACAAATAAGTATGCTACCTCTCTTGAAAGGTAATTTCAACAACTAAGTTGTGGAAATCACCCCAAGGTCTCTTAGGTGTCAAGTCATGACAATGCTAGGAATAATTCAGTTGTTTGACGTGATTTTTTGGTAATCACAGGGTGGCCTTTATGGTTTACAAAGCATAGGAAGTTGGGTCTACAAATGGAGTTTCAAAGTGATAGAAATGAATGACCAATGGCTGCCCACTCAGAACAACAAGCTGAAACTCACCATGTTCATCAAATTTGACATCACAGTGATGCTTGGAATCCTAATCTAACAAGGAGTTAAAAGAAATAGAAAAAGAGGAAGGGTGAGAGAAGTTGGTCTAAATCTAAGCTATGTATGAACAATGACAATGGAGGCTGCTACAGTAGACAAACTTCCCTGACCAAGATTTTTTTGACCAAGAGAAACTTACAACTACACAAAACTAGTGCAATTTTCTAAGGATTGAAGATTTTTAGATTATGAATTCACCTCATGAACATACAATTCAACTAGGTTGCAACAATGAAATAAATAAGCCTAGGCTAACTTTACATAAAAAATTGTCATCAACAAATTCCAAAAGTATGAGCTAGAAGTTCATCAAATACCATAACAATAACCATTATCAAATCCATTCAAGAAATTATTGAAAGGTATGTGCCATTGGTCTCCTTCATTGTTTAGCATGGTGCTCAGGATTGGTGACATAGTTTAACCACCTTCTATGGATCTTAAATATGGCTTGCATAGGGCATTGACAGGTTGATCTTTTGGTGCAATGACAACCATCTTTGCAACAATTGGTATCAGAGCTGGTCACAGGTTTGAATCCCTTGCTTGCGCTACGAGGGATTGTTGCAAGGTGTGTGCCCTTGGTCCCCATGGTTGTTCAGTGCGGTGCTCGAGATTCATGACATGGTTTAATCTCCTCCCGTGGATCTTAACTCTAGCTTGTATCGAGCATTGATAGGTCGATATTTTGGTGCAATGACAACCGTCTTTGCAACATACAATACAAGATACATCCAACATGGAGGTTGAATCATGCATGTATAATGAACAAACTCAAAAAAAATACCCAAATTCATGTAATGCTTCTTTCTATTGTTGTAAAATTCATTATTGACGAATCCACCCAACACTTACAAATGAGGAGCAAGCCCTTATTTATAGTTTTCCAAAATGAGAATGAATGAATAGGATTGATTTACATTATGTGGCCTATATTTTCTTTACATTAGGGTTTCACCTACCCCAAAATATATGACAATATAAAAATACTCTTTGTCTTTTCCCTATTTTGTCATCTAGTGACCCTATTGGTTCTCAAAAATGCAAGTTTTAATGAGAAGAGTTTGCCAAGTTCTTACTACACTTTTGGCCAATGTACAAGGCCAATTACACAATTGAACCTTCTTCTCTTTAGGTTCTTCTAGAACTAGATGGGTGAACCTATATGAAAAATGCAGATTTGAAATACATTTCCTCCCAAACAATCTACCCACAATGGCTATTGGGAGTGGATAGACAAAATGACTACAACTACTCCTATTGCACAAAAGAAAGATTTTCAATATGTTGTTTTATATTAATTTTACATCTAGGTTACGGAAGATTGGTGGCTTCTATCCATATGGGCAACGGAGTCAAAAAATATCAAGAACTATATGTGTGTTTCCCTCTCTATCTTAATTCTAGTTGTTAGGCACTTTGAAAAATGAAATTGTATGGCTGGCATGTGACTTCACCAAATTAATGACTTGCATAAATTATGCTGGAATATTTTCCTACTAGGTTCTTCTTTAACCATCCAATAAAAATTCCTAAAATCACAAAGACTTGTTTAAAATAATTTAGTTCTGACTTGTAGACACCAGCTAATCAAATCCCACAAAGTGAAAATGCACTGTGATAAATCAGAAATATATTTGATATCTTAATTTAAATGATTTAAAGATTTCTAATTGGAGTTAACCATATAGGAAAATACAAAGATTATAGCATCTCAACAACTAAATACAAAATGGGTCTCACTAGTTGTAAAAAAAATTGTCCATTGATTATGCTTCAAAAAGTCTGTACATCATTTGCATTCCCAATCTTATTATTTTCTAAAAAAAATCTAAGTCTTACTCTCAACCCTCATTTTTCTGATTTTTCAATACATTTATATAGTATATCTGAAGAGTCACAACTCTTCATTCTACTATTACAACCATTTGAATTCACTCATATGAATTAAAATATTTAATTGAGTTTCCTTATCGGAAAATTAAATATTTTCACATAGTTTGGCGTTATATTTCATTTTAATACTTTATCCGCTCCGTCGCAATCAACTTCATGTCCTCTTGTGGTATGACGACTTGTCTATCATAGTCCATGTCCCTTCCACCTCTCTACCATAGTCCATGTCTTAACTGTTGGCGGTATGGAGGTGACTGTTTGTCCTAACTTTCTACCGCCTTACTATGGTTCACCTTTCCACTCCCCACGGTACAATGGTGTTGAATTTGAATGCACTATTCTTGTCCACCATGCCACCACGATCATGCTACTAACCCAATCTGGTGTGGTGGTAAACATTTTTTTTTCTTGCTAATTGCTCCTGTTTTACCGTGGTCCTCTTTGGAGTCCCCGTGGTCTCGCGGTGACTATCTTTGCCACTTCCTTTGCCATTACCGTCATCTACCGCGCCACCGTGACCTTTGACTTGACTCCTAGTGGTACTGCGGTGACAACATTAACTATTATCCCCATGCTACCATGGTCTCCTCTTTGCTCACTAGCGGTACCGTGGCAAAACCTCCCTAACCGTTGCCTCCCTGCTCACCACATTACCACGGTCCCTTCTCTGACTGTCTGTGGTGCCACGGTAAACATGCTCTGACCACTGCCTCTATCACTTCACCACTTATTGTGCAACTGTGGTATTCATTCTAAATTTCTACGACATCACGATAGTTATTCACTGATTGTCACCTATTATCTCCACATTCACCGTGCTACCGCAGTCTTCATTCTGACCAACCATGGTATGGAGGTGACTGCTTCCCACTACTATCTCCACACCCACCATGCTATCACGGTCTGTGGTTTGACCGCACATGGTTTGGCAGTAAGCCTTTACTGACCATTTCTCAATTGCAATCGGCATACCATGAGCCACTTTGAAAAAGTCCATGGTATGGCGGTGAAGGCTATGAAGGGTAAACGATGGCAATAGAAGGTATTTTAATTTTATAAAAGGTAGCGAATGATTTTTTCATAAAAATATAGTGAATATATTAAATTTAAATAGGTAAAAGACCTCAGAATTTTAATGGAAATTTTCAGTTCTAACATTGGCTCCTATTGGGGATGAGTGGTTTTTCAAATCACTGCAAGAATCCAAAATTTCTTTGGGAGAGTAGATCGAGCCAAGGATGGAAAAATGAAGGCAATGAAAGATGAAGAGATGAATGAGATGGAAAATGGAAGATCGAGTATGGAGGATGGAAAACCCTAGACTATTGTACATGGAAGGAAAACAAAATTTTCAATAAGGGAACCTTTGAGAATGTCCATGTACTGGAAAAACCCAGACCCATTAGAATTCTTAAACTACTGTGCATGGAAAAGAATGTTTAAAGAGGTTTCCTAAGAATTGTCCATGCACTAGCAATCCTTAACCCTCTTCTATTCCTCAAGAGAAGAAATTCTTGAGGAAATATCCATGTACATGCAACTCCTACTCCTCTCCAGATATGTTCTGTAAGAAATAATAATCTTCACCTCCTTTACAAGTTATCACAAAAGGACCCAACCATAAAGCTTCAAACTTTCCATGCTTCCCCTTCTCCTGACACCGAGAATTCGACATCAACACTAAGTCATTTTCTTTAGATTTTCTCTCCTTGGCCTTTTTATCAAAAATATATTTCATCTGTGACTGCAACTTCACATTCTACTTCTAAGCCATTCTTCTTATTTCATCAAGTTCTGCAAGTTGCTTCATTCTTTCCTCCATTGGTTCAAAAATATCCATGTCTTCTTGTAGAATAAAATTATAAATTGGAAGAAGGTTTTGCAGTGGCATCCTAGCTTGTGTCCTATACACCAATTCAAATGGAGATTTTCCAGTTGCCTTCTTCACTGTAATCCTATCTACCCATACAACCAATCTTAACTTTGAATCCCATGCTTTTTTATTTGTATCAAGCATCCTCCTTACTGTCTTCAAAAGACTTTTATTACTTGACTCTTCCTGAACATTGGCTTTTGGATGATATGGGGTGGAATAAGAAACATTAATTCCATATTTTTTGTAAAAATCTGTAAACTCATCAAATCTAAAACTCATTCCATTATCTTTAATTAATCTGATTGGGGTGCCAAATCTAGTTATAATATTTTCCATCAGAAAGTTCACCACCACCTTGCTAGTTGCTTGCTTAGTTGGGAAATCTTCCACCCACTTAGTAAAATAATCAGTGGCCACTAATATCCATCTATGTCCTCCACTTGATCTTTCCTGTATTTCTCTAATGAAATCAACTCCCCATTGGTAAAAAGGGCCTTCTATTTGCAAAGGTCTAAGTGGCAAGGCTCCTTGGTACTTCAAATTCCCTAAAAACTTTTGACAAGCCTCACATTTCCTCACATGTGCAAAATATTCATTGAACACCTTAGTCCAATAATAGCCAGCCCTAAGAATCTTATGTGTAGTGGTCTTAGCAAAATAATGGCCTCCACACACCCCTTCATGCATTTCACTCAAGACATGTTCTTCCTGGGACTCATCTAAACATAACAACAATATACCATCCCTATTCTTCTAGAACAAGTCCCCTTCTATAAAAACATACTCAGAAGCCTGCAACTTCAAAGTTCTCCTTTTATTATCATTCAACCCCTCAAGACACGTCATGTGTTTGAGATAATACATCACATCTTTATACCATGGAATATGTTCAATACTTGCAATGACATCTTCCTTACCTTCTACATTGCATATTTGGTTTGCTTCAATATTCGTTTGTGCCATTAGCCTTGCTAGACCCTGTCCTCTTACTAGTTTGGTAATTTGAATATCCATATTGAACTCTTGGATTTTATTAATCCATCTACATCTCTTCCCCATCACTTCCGTTTGCACCAAGATATGCTTCACAGCTACATGTGGGACATAAGCATTTATCTTAGCTCCAACAAGATAAGGTCTGAAAGATTTTTCTACTTTTACCAATGCATAAGCCTATTTTTCTATAATATCATACTTCAATTATGACCCCTGCAAATATTTTCTAAAAAAGGAAACAGGGTTGTTCATGGCCTTCATCATTCTTCTATAAAATGACAACAACTATGGTATGAAATGAAGAAAAATAAAAAATCTGAAATGGCTTAGTAAAATCAAGGGACTTTAGGATAGGGGCTTCTTTGATAGCTCTTTTTATAAATATGAAGGCATCCATGGCTTCTACATTCCAATCCAACTTCTCCCCTTTTTTCAACATTGTAGATATAGGTTTAACAATCTCAACAAAATTGGGCACAAACCTTCTAACAAAGTTAATTTGGCCAAAAAATGATTGGATTGCTTTTACAATTTTGGGAATGGGGATTTTATCTATGACATCTACTCTTTCAGGATCTATCCTAATCCCACCTTTTGACACAATATGCCCCAAAATCTTACCTTATGTAATGGAAAAGTGACATTTTTTTATATTAAGACTAATCCATATTTCAAGGCTTTGATGAAAATCTTCTCTAGATCTCCCACATGATTCTCTTCCCTTCTAGAATAAGTAGTGAGATCATCCTGATACACCACCATTATAGTATTAATTAGATCAGAAAATGCCACATCCATGGCTCTTTGAAAGGTAGCTCTTGCATTTGTGAGACCAAATGGCTTTCTTACATAGACATACGTGCCCCATGGTGTAGTGAATTATGTCTTGTATTGCTTAGATTCTTTGAATTTGACCTAATTATATCCAAAAAATCCATCCATCATTGACAATAGCTCACATCCTGTTACTTTGTGCAATATTGTCTCCATGTTTGGGAGAGGATAATTATCTTTTAGGGAAGCAACATTAAGATTTCTGAAATCTACACACAATCATATGTCCCCATTCTTCTTCCTGATTGGAACCAAATTTGAGACCCAAGTTGAATATCTAATGGGTTTAATAATACCTCCATACCTGAGCTTTGCTAGCCCCTCTTGCATCTTAGGTTCCAGATTTGGCTTAATAGTCCTCTACTTTTGTTTGAATGGCTTTGTGTCTAGCTTAAGTGGAATATCATGCTGAAAGAGATCTTCTCTATATGCCTTCAAATCCTCATAATACAAAGAAAACACATGCTTGTAATTTCTCAGCAATGCAATCAAAATTCTCTTGATGGTTAGGCTTATTTTCTTTCCAATATAAACCTTTTTTGGTGCTAATTCAATTCCCATATTTATTTCTTGAATATCTTCTTTCTTATAGGTGTCTGCTTCATGAGAGAATGATCAATCCCATCATACACTCTTTCCAATGCTACAAGCCCTTTGGGAAGCTTGTTTTTTCTTAGCTACAAAAATTCCTTCCCAAATACAGTTTGTTTCTCGTCCACTTCTTCCACAAAAGCATTGAAATCAATCTATTGTGCCTCATACTGATCTATACAATGAAGAAACTTCAAAAGGTTAGTATCATCATTAAAAACCTGCCAACTATATATGTTGTTAGGGACAACAGGTCTTGTTTTGAATTCAACCTAAGACACTCCTACCAAAGTGATACCATCCCTCTTTAAAGCTACACTAGCCAAGAAGTCAGCCATCAAATTTTTAGATTTATCTATCTAATCAATTGAAAATACATCAAATAGTTCCACTGTATCCCACACAACATTTATATATTATTTCAGCCTCTTGTTCTTTGCAGGATACTTTGAACGAACTTGTGACACAAGTAGCTCAGAATCTCCCAAGACAATCAACAACTTAATCTTATGCTTGACAACCACTTTCAAACCAATCAACAAGACTTCATATTCTACCACATTGTTTTTACATTCAAAAGCCAACACAAATTTAAATGTTGTACCTTCAGGTGATATGAAAACTACCCCAACTCCATTACCTTCTTGGCTGCAAGCCCCATCAAAATACATTTTCCACATGCCTTGCTGATTTCTATAAACAAGCCTATCAATTGGGTCAGTATTCACTAATTCTGGCTGAGACAATTCTACTCTAAAAATCCCTAAGTCCACATCATGGAAGAAATTAAGTTTTTCTTGAGGAACACACTCAACAATATAATTCACCCTTGGTTCTCTATACAATTTTACTTCTTTACCCTTAATTTTATTGTGGCATATGATAAATCAAACTATACATTACCTCCATTTGCTATAGTCCATTGTCTTGACAAAATCATTCCAAACTGAGGAGGTGTATCAATCATAGTTATATCAATATTATAGGTTTCTTGTGGGTAGGTTGCTAATTTCACTTCTAAATCTTTCATAATCCCCACAACTGGGACATGCCTACTATCCATGGCATAACATTTACCACCCTCAATATCTATCCACATACCAAGTTATTTCATCACCCCTACTGGCATGATATTCATAGAAGCACCTGAATCTATCATGCAATTTCTTACCAATTTACCACTTATGAGTATGGTAGTAAAAAATGGATCAACTTGTGGTTTATTCATCAATGCAACATTTAGGCAAAGTTCTAAAACTTTTATCTTTCCTTTCCTTTTAGCAATTCCAAGATTCTCCTTTTGTTCAAAGTTTATATTTTGATTCCTCCCACTAGATATTAATTGAATAGAACTTTCCCTATAGTCTTTAATTTTCATCATTTCAAGTAATGGGACATACATTTTTACCTGGGATAAATCTTGCATGAAATCAAAAGATGCACTTTCAGCTCTGATCACCTTCTTTTGTTCTATTGATTCTCGTTTGTTCTCCTCCTTCTCCCTTTTGAATGCCTGATCTATTTTTTGTTTGTCCATGGGAAATTCTTTATTTTTTTTCTTTGGGGACATACTTATGTTATTTTTTATTAGAGTGCTCATCATTGGTCTTCTTTGATATTTCATGGGACATCTTCTTATTTTTCAAGAATATTCCTCTCGGAACACCTTTATTCTCATTCATTGTTCTAATTCTCAACCAATACTTTCATTTGGCCTATTCAACTGCTACAATAGTCAATCTTTTAATTTCTCCCTCAATTTTTCTCCTCACATTTTCCCTATCAATCTGATATGATGTAGTAGAAGGACCCTGTTAATCATCACTTTTTTCATAGTCAATTTTTTTTTTTGTTCTACCATGTGAACATTGTATTTCTTGTGATCAACATCATATTCATATCCTCATTCTTCTGAAGATGAATACCCCTACTTAGCAAAGTGAATAATGTGGGAAGTTAAATAGATATTATGGTATTTTTCATTATCATTTTCTAATATGTCTTTTCCTGACACTAATTGAGATACAACACAATGTTGTGAAGAATGTGCAAAGTCACAAAATGAACACCAAGTACTATTATCAACCATGTATGTCCCTCTCTTCTTCAAAGGATCAGGCGTCTCTTTATTTCTTGGCCTATCCATCACTGGCTTTCCATCTCTCCAATTTGTATTATATGGCATGTCATGTAGTCTTGGCCTTTCATTTCTATATGTGTTTTCCTTATTATTTGAAGGAGCATATTGGGGAACCCTTGGGTTATCCCTCTTAGAAATCATCCCTACAACCTTCCTATTATTTTCAATAGTGAGTGCTATCCTTTGAACTTCAACTAAATTCTGGGGACATCTGTTCCAAAGCTCATATCTAGTCTTAAGATCAAAAGATTTTAAATAAATACTCAATGCAACAGGATCAACTAATTTGGATCCAGGAGGTATCTTATTATGCAACTTAGAAAACCTCTGGTTGAAGTCATAAGTTGACTAATTTTGATGTTTCTAAATAGTCACCAATTCATGCAAAGAAAAATTTGGTGCATATCGATTCCCATACTACTCAAGAAAATGCTCATAAAACACATGAATAGAATCAATAGAGGCTATTGGAGAACTATTAAACCAATCTCTGGAATCTTCAATCAGTGACATCATAAACAACCTCATCTACACATCTTCATATTGCATATCCAAATCTTGCATAAAAGCATTAAAGCTCCTTAAATGTTCTTTAGTTTTAATTGCACTACTTCTTGTGAAATTTGGGATAGGCTTCTCCAATTGTTGTCCATAGGATAGGGACATATTTGAAATCCAACCAAATGAAACTGCCTGATCATGGTTGTGTATTGTGGAGGAGGTGGATTTTGGTAATTTTTATGCTGGTACAATGGATTATTATGAGACATTGCCACATATTGATGACCTTGTGGGGGCACATGCTGCTGATAAGGATGTGGCTAAGCACCTTGATGTTGTGGTGGAGCATTTGTGGGTCTATATTGATTCCTTGGCTGATTTTTTTGGGCCTATGGGGAATTTGATGGGCTTGCATTATTGTTCACTTGCCTGTGATGTGGCACATATTCATGCAAATTACCGATTTGATTATTGATCTGTACTTTCCTGAATTTCAACTCTTCAAATTCTCTAATTTCTTGGAGCCTCTTCTCATATTCTATTCTTTCTTTCTCCACTTCTTGTCTCTCATGTTCTAGTCTTGCATTTATTTCATCCCTAGCCATAAGCTCACAATTCTCCTCAAATGATGCTTCATAGTCAAGTCCATCCTGATTCTCTTCAAGAAATGCCATTTTCTAATCATATTCATGTTGTCTCTTTTCCATTTCAGAATCACATTCGGCCATGAAATCCTTAACTTTCTCAGGCTCTGGTTGATAGAATGGATTCCTCTATTCCTCAAGAGTATGAGGTTCTCTAGTGGGAGTTTTTTCATTTTCTAGTGTACCATATGAATTATGTGTCTCTAATGGTGCTTTTGATGTTTTATTTTTATTTTTTGGGCCCATGTCATCAGATATTTTCTTGCCCTTATCATTATTCTGAGTCCATTTACTCTTGTCATTAGGACCATCACCATCTTTGTACAAAGACCTTCTTCCTTGCATGTTGTGAGAAATTGTGATAGTCTGAACTCTAGGATGATTCCTTTTTTATGTATATTTCACTTTATTAGTTTCCATGCATTTGTTCATTTAGAGTCGCTACTCACTTTCTCCAAAAGTGAGAAAATTCTATAATTTATTATTCCCAATGGAGTCCTCTGCAAAATATTGAATCTATGATGAAGGCTTATGTTCAATTTACAATCCCCAATAGAGTCGCTAGATTGTTGGTTCTCAGAAATAAAGGTTTTAATGAGAAAAGTTTTCCAAGTTCTTACTACACTTTTGGCCAATGTACAAGACCAATTACACAATTGAACCTTCTTCTCTTTAGGTTTTACTAGACCTAGGTGAGTGAACCTATATGAAAAATGCAGATTTGAAATACATTTCCTACCAAACAATCTACCCATAATGGCTATTGGGAATGGATAGACAAAATGAATACAACTACTCCTACTACACAAAAGAAAGATTTTCAATATGTTGTTTTATATGAAATTTACATCTGGGTTATGGCAGATCAATGCCTTCTATCCATATGGTCAATGGAGTCAAAATATCAAGAACTATATGTGTGTTTCCCTCTTTGTCTTAATTCTAGTTGTTAGGCACTTTGAAAAATGAAATTGTACGGCTAACATGTGACTTCACCAAATTCATGACTTGCATAAATTGTGCTGAAATGTTTTCCTACCAGATTCTTCTTTAACCATCCAACAAAAAGTCCTAAAATCACTGAGACTTGTTTAAACTAACTTAGTTCTAACTTGCAGACACCAGTTAATGAAATCCCACAAAGTGAAAATGCACTGTGATAAATCAGAAATATATTTGATATCTTAATTTAAATGATTTAAAGATTTCTATTTGGAGACAACCAAATAGGAAAAGACAAATATTATAGCATCTCAACAACTAAAAATATAATGGGTTTCACCAGTTCAAAAAATATTGTCCATTGATTTTTCTTTAAAATGTCTATACATCATTTGCATTCCCAGTCTTATTATTTTCTAGAAAAAATCTAACTCCTACCCTCAACCCTCATTTTTATGATTTTTCAATACATTTATATAGTATATCTGAAGAGCCGCGCCTCTTCATTTTCCTTTTACATCCATTTGAATTCACTAACATGAATTAAAATATTTAATTGAGTTTCCTTATCATAAAATTAAATATTTTTACATAGTTTTGCATTTTATTTCATTTTAATACTTTATCGGCTCCATCACGGTCAACTTCATGTCCTCCCGTGGTATGATGACTTGTCTATTGTAGTTCGCATCTCTTCCACCGCTCTACCGCAGTCCATGTCTTAACTGTTGGCGGTATGGCAGTGAATTTTTGTCCTAACTTTTTACCGCCTTACCGCAATTCACTTTTCCAATCCCCATGGTACAACAGTATTGATGTTGACTGCACTATTCCTGTCCACTACGCCACCATGGTCATGCTACTAACCCTATGCGGTGTGGTGGTAAATATCTTTTTCTTGCTCACTAACCGCTATCATGTTACCTTGGTCCTCTTTGGAGCCCCCCGCGGTATCACGATTGCTGTCTTTGATGCTTTCTCCGTCGTTACCATCATCTATCGTACCACTGCGGCCTTCGATTTGACTCCCAACAATACTATGGTGACAACATTAACTATTATCCCTGCACTATCATGGTCTCCTCTCTACTCACTAGTGGTACCGTGGTAACACCTCCCTAACCATCACATCCTTTCTCACTGCATTACCGTGGTCCCTTCTTTGAATTTTCGCGGTGCCATGGTAAACATGCTCTGACCACTGCCTTTTCTGCTTCACCACTTACCGTGCAACCACGGTCTTCATTCTAACCATTTGCAGCATCGCGATAGCCATTCACTGACCACCACCTATTATCTCTACATTCATCGTGCTACCGTGGTCTTCATTCTGACTGGCCACGGTATGGCGGTGATTGTTTCTTGCTGCTATCTCCATGCCCATTGCGCTACCACAGTCTATGGTTTAACCACATGTGGTGTGGTGGTAAGCCTTTACTGACCATTTCTCAACTACAATTTCCATACCGTGAGCCACTTTGTAAGAGGTTGTGGTATAGCGCTAAAGGCTATGAAGGGTAAATGATGGTGGTAGAAGGTATTTTACTGTTATAAAAGGCAGAGACGATTTTTTCATAAAAAAATAGTGAATATATTAAATTTAAATGGGTAAAAGACCTTGGAATTTTAATGGAAATTTTCGGTTCTAACAAACCCTAGCACTATAGCAATTTTCTCCTGTAGTGGCTGCCTACTTTGCTATAGTTTAAAATAGTTAACATATGCATCCTGATAGGTATTCTTGCAACATTTCTTTGAACTAACTAAGTGGGTATTGCTTGCAGATTTGTATTGCCACAGATCAAACATGCTGCTCCTAATCCCGTGGGACAACTCCTAACAAATCATGATCATTTGATGAAAGATAAATCAGTTCCCTCTTTTTTTTTAATTCTGGTAGACAACATTTTGATTTCATGGAACTGACCTCCTTTGGTATGTAGTCATATATTGGTCAACCCTTCCTAGAAAGTCAATCGTTGTTTGTGTAAACCTCCTTCTAATGAGAGTCCTCAAAATCCCTTGTATATTCCCATAGACGACCATGTGAAATCACCTCCTTGTTACATGCTTTGGAAAAAAATCATGCGTAGGTCCATCATGTGCAATCTCCTTCTACGAAAAGCTCCTTTGGTACTCCTTGTTTATAATTAGAGCCCTGCATGAAACAATAAGTCTAATTAGTCCCATGCAACTAACTCAATACGCACAATGATATGAAATTTTTTAAATTCGTTGTAATGGTTGTTTAATTCTCTTTAGTTATTCACTTTATCAAATTTCAAAATCATAAGGGAAAATAGTATTTGCATGACCATATGGTAGCTTCTCAATGGCACGACCCCTATTTTCAATAAGTAATTTATAATTTAGTAATACTATTTTGATACATTTAGTATTTAATTTAGTTGAATGATTATATTGTTCATACTTTTGAATGTTTAATTAAATTAATTAGTAAAGAAATAAAAAGTGCAATGAAACAAAAATTATTTATTATAATTTTATTTTAGATTTTATTTTACAAATAAATGATAATGCTTTGATATTTAGAATAATTATTTTATTTGTTGATAATTCCTTATTATTCATTTGGAATAAATATTTAAAATACAATTAGAAACAATATTTTCTAACTATTTATTGGGGTTCATCACTTAGTTTGCAACTAAAATAAAATTTCCTTATTATTAAGGATAAATACCGTGCATGGAAATATATATTTTTATTTTTAATCATTATTATTTTCAAGATTAGGTTTTGGGAAACTAAAAGAAATCTTTAAAAAAGAGGATAAGATAATAATGAAAACACAACATAATCTTTCGTGATGTTTAGTTTCTATCTCTACAAGAAGATAATTGAAAGTGGGTGTCGGGTAGATATTTTGGGAAGAATAGAAGGAAAAATGGAAATGGTGGCAGGAAGGAGAGGGGAGAATACAAGGAAAACAAGAAGAAGAGGAAAACTCCTTAGAAAGTGAGTTCATGAAAATCAAGAATAGGAAGAAGGGGAAACAAGAAGAGGATATTCAACAGGAGAGCAAATTCTAGTTTTTAAAATAATTTCCAATGAAAACTTAACTACACAATGGGTGAAAAATTGACTGTATTGTGAAAAGATTGAATCTCTCTTTGAAACCTATTTGTGCATATTCACTGTAGTTGGGTGTTTGTTGTTTGATGCTCTATTTTTTTGTATGAAATTCATTACCATGGATGTAAAATCTATAGGTTTATTTGTATTCAATTATATATATATATATATATATATTTGGTGATATATATATATACTTTACAACTCCTTGTATTGAATAATTTATGTACTAGTTTGAGGCTCCAAATTTATTTTTTTAATACTATCTCAAGCCTTATTATTAAAATACATTTAGAGATATATATACATATACAACATGATATAAATCTATATACCTCTAAGCATATACACATATTTAATTAATATTCAAAATTGAAAGCATTTATTTTGGAATGCCTCAATTGTCTTATTTCGAGATGACAAACCTTAAGTTATCAGAGGGGATTTTCCCTAGCTGATGCCTACCCCTATATGGGAAGGCTACTAGTGGAGGCAACACCCTTCCATAGGTCACGACCTGTGGAGATGGCACTTCCCTCCACATGCAACATCCTCCCATAGGGAGTCCGTCAACCCCCTCTTCCAATTCAATTTCCTCACTTGCATTGGAACCTTTCCTGGTACTTCCAGTTTATGCGTATCTTTTGATTTTATATTATTTTTCTTTCACACATGGAAATATTTATATATATATATATATATACACACACACACACACACATATATACATATAATTCTGTATATTCATGGTTGAGGAGGTTTTATTTTATTTCGTTCAAAAATAAATTTCTAGAAGTGGAAGATTTATATATATAAGTATAAATAAATATATGTATATATCTATGGATGGATATGTGAAGCTTTAAAAGCATGATGAGAAATATATGACTATGGATGTATAATTTTCTTTTTCGATTACAAATGCAATTTTCAAAAAAGTGTTTATAAATATATATATATATATACATATACATATTTAAATAAAAATATCATTCCATTTAGATGAAACAAATCGTATTTCTAAAGTTGTAATTGAAAAGAACTTATTTCAGTTGTAACATAAATTGGATATATATCTATTTATATTTAATATATGTATTGAAACGAACTCAAATACATTATGAATGAAAGTAGGTTTAAATCTCAAAAATAATAAAATATTAAATCAATTTGGAATGACTTATATTCTGTTTTAAATTGACTTATTTCTGATTATTTGTATATATGTAAATGATTAAGTGTTCATATATATATATATATATATATATTCGCATACAAGTATTTTTTTTTTTAAAGTCAAATTGCTACTAGGAGGGTAGCTCCTGTTGCATTGGTGAGAAGGAAAATACAAATGTATGCTCCTCTAGTAGGATAGAACAATGGTCCCATGTGACCACCCAAATAGTGGTTGAGATAGAGAGTAGACTGAAGCCTCAAGAAGGGAGAGACTCCTCTGACCTTAGCAAAAAAGTTAAATCTTTACAGGTAGCTATGTCAGAAGAAACAATTTGATTTTTTGTTTGATTAATGGTGTGGTTAGCTAGGGCATCCACCAAGCTATTGGCTTCTCTAAAGACATGCATGATGGAGTAATCTGGTAGCTTGTGCAACAACATGTGAATGCGGTCAATCCAACAAGAAAGTTTCCAATTCGAGGTCTGTCGAGTGATGATGGATCTTATAGTGTTGAGGGAGTCGCCTTCTATTTCAAAGGGTGCTTGGTATTTTTGGCATATCAAAAGACCTTCGTACAGAGTAGAGAATTCTTCTTCATTTCTTGTTCCTATTGGCAATTTGACAGAACCGACTTCAATTAGAGCTCCCAAATGGTCTTGGATAATGAATTCGGCTCCGGAGGCCCCGAGGTTTCCCTGTGAGGCCCTGTCAAAATTTATCTTCAATCGCCCAAAGGGTAGACATGACCACTTAGCCATCTATCTTCTTGAAGTCGAGGGTGATTGAAGGGAGAGTGCCTGAGCAAGAGGTTTCAATCCATCCCAAATGGTAGTCCTTTCCTTGTCCCATCTTGTGTACTTCCTTGCCTTTGATTTGTGCACTCTACAATTTAGATGCTCAATGATCCCAATTTCAATTCAGGCAACTAGAGAGGTTGTATAAATTTTCTTGTTCTTCAAAATGTGAGCATTTCGCTCTTTCCACATTATCCACACAATCATCGTGGGGACTTCCACCCAAAGACCGCTCCATAAAGAGCCTGTTTTCTTCGGTCACCCATGAAGAACTTCACCAATCGAGTTTTGGAGAGGCCCTTGCCACCCAAGTTTGGGCTGGAATAATTTCCAACACTCTTGGGTGATGTCACATTGGAGAAGTAAATGGTCCAATTTTCCTATGTTTTGTTAGCATAAAGGACAACAAAATGGACCTGCAAATCCCAGTCGCACCAATCTATCTCCAATGAGAATGTGTTGGTGCAAGACAGTCCACATGAAGGCACCCACCTTCGGAAGAAATTTTGGATTCAAATAGAGGTGGGAGGGCCAGTTGGTGTGTCTTTCCATAGATTTTTGTATTGTGTAGCCCAATCTAGCTGAATATTCTAGTTTTTGCAACACACCAAACAAGTTCATCATATTCCTCTTTCATGAAAATCCGTCGGTTGGAAAGTTTAGATTCCAAGATAACTCGAGTCGGTTCCTACAACTCATGAAGTGGAATCCAAGAGTAGTAGGGGATACCATCCTTGTCCTAAATTTTGATGTAGTTGGACACTTGATGACCATATTTCTCAATTAAAATGGCAGTCTTCTCTTGAAAACCAGGAAGCTCCAATAGTGGCCTATGGCCATCCCAAGAGTTGGTGCAAAAGTTGGTCAATTTCCTGTTGTTGATTTTCTAGGTTAAATGTTCTGTGACGATGGGCTTGCACTTGAGCATAAAGTTCCACAGATGGTACCCGCGAGGGGGATTTGAAATTGTCAATATTCTCAGCAAGCTATCACTATTGAGATATTTGGACCTTAGGATTTTACTCCATAGAGTGTTTGGATCGATATACATTCTCCAAATTAATTTGGCACCCAACGTAATATTTTTTTTTCAGAAGTCTTTGATTCCTACACCACCTTTAGAGGGAATTTTTTGTGCTATGTCCCATGCAATCAAAGGGATCCACCTAACATCATTTGAGCCCTCCCATAAAAAGGACCACAAGATTCCATTCAAATCTTTTTTTGCTTTAGGAGTTATTTCCATGCATGTCAGGTTGTAGATCGATATCATTGCCAAGATATATTTGATCATGAGGATTCTCCCTGCCAATGTGAGCCATTTCCCTTTCCATGATTTTTATTTCCTCTCAACTTTGGTGATGGATTCTTACCAAAGGGAGGGATTGCCCCCTGAAAAAGAGGTAGACTTGAATAAGTTCCTAGAAGACCATCTATACTGACATCAAGAATGGCAGAGATCTTTATTTGCATGCTCTTCTTGGTATTACAGAAGTAAAGTTTTGATTTCTCTTTGTTGATCAATTTTCCCAAGCACAAAACATATTGATCCAACAATGAATTCATTATGGATGTTTCCTCAATGAAGGAAATCCCATATAGGAGAGTTTCATAAACAAAGAGTTGATGAGAGACTGACAAAAGATTGTTTGTTATCTTAACTTTGTGCCATCTGTCATCATGCACCATATTGGATATCCTTTGGCTGAGAGCTTCAACCAATATAACAAACATAAATAGAGAGATTGGGTCACCCTATCGCAACCCCCTGATACCTTCAAAAAAACTACATGGACTCCCATTCATAATGATTGAGTAGTGTGGGGTGGAGATGCAAGGAAAAATAAAATTTATCCATTTATGGTGGAAACCAAATTTCTCCAACACTTTCATCAAGAAACACCAGCTTACGTGGTTGCATGCTTTGCTTATGTCAAGCTTCAGGAGCATACAATTCAAATTCCTAGTTTTGATAGAGTGGATGGCCTCGTGGGCAAAAATCATCCCATCTACAATGTTTCATCTTGGAACAAAGCCACTTTGTTCTAGAGAGATTATGTTTGACAGAAGGGATTTGAGGCAGTTGGCTAAGACCTTCATTATTACCTTATAGATTGTGTTGCACAATGCAATTGGTCTGAAGTTAGCAAAGATGAGATATGAGGGTTTCTTTGGGATGAGGGTGATGTTTTTGCATTTGAACTCCTTTAAGATCTTCCCATATTTCCTTGCTTCTTCAACAACCTCCTAGATGTCGTGACATAGGAAGGACGAACATTCTTGGTAGAACGTCGTAGTGAAACCATCAGGGTCGGGCACTTTGTCTGGGTGTAGTTGGAAGACCACAACTTTTACTTCTTCTAAAGAGATGACAAATTTGAGCATATTGTATTGATGAATGAGCAAGTAGTTACTTTTATCTATATTTAAATACATATATTTTGTTGACTGAAGGATCTTCGCTCAATTTTATGCAATTTTTTTATTTCTTTAGATTGCATCAATTAAATTACAAATAATAAAATTGAATACTATGTTAACAATAGAAAAATACACCATGCATGCAGTTGCTAATATCCATGAGAATGATAGAGATTGACTAAACCAAATAAGTTTGAAATGTAAAATTAGAAGTAGTATGCATTTCTTGTGAATTATTTTCTTATGAAATCAAATAGTGAACTCGAAAATGTAACTACTTTCCAAAAGAATAAATAGTTAACAAAGTAAAGAAATCAAATTAAGCTATTATATTTAACTTAAATATAAAATTTATTATATTCCACTGAAGAAAAATATTTTAAGTATGAGATTCATATAGGAGGAATTTTTTAAAGATTTGAATATGGAATGTGAGTTATTTTATAACACTTGAGCAATATATATATATATATAGATGTAAGTTGCAATTAATCTACACATATTATGTAATTGGGGATTTTATAAAAAGATAAATAAATGTTGAGTCATACCTTGCCTTATTAAAGTTGAAGTTTAATGATGAAATTCTTCTCATGCATCATGGTTTATCATGCACATATGGAGAAAATAGGAATTTCCCTCATTTAGTTGATCTTGAGTTTTGTTTGCATAAAAATGTATACTCATATATATTCATTAGCTTATATATGTATTCTCATACATACATGAGCTATACCTTCTTAACTCTTTTATAGTGTTATTCTCTTATTGTTGAAACCTCTATGAATCAATCAGTTTAGAAGAAATAATTCTTGTTATAATTGCATAGGCATGTGTGCATCTTAACTAGCTTAGGATTACTTTCATGAAGCTTTATGTGATTAGATTATAGCTTTCAGTGTACTTGTGTGATATTTGAGAGGTCCTTGGAGGTAGAATGGTCTTATTTGCAAATACTTGGAAGCAATTCATGATAATGTTGGCATTACCATAATTTCATATGCAAGGATGATGCATTGGTGAAACTTGAAAATGTGTCTTTTAGAATTATGTGACTTATATAAGAAATTTCTTATGCTCCTTGTTGTGAGTGATATTCATGATATCTTGAAATATGTAATGAATGATCATCTCAATGAGACAATATGATCATTTTCGGTGAGGCATCTTAGAACCAGTGAGATTTTATAGCCAGTGTGGCTCCGCTAGAGAGGCATTTCACTATGTTGGCATATGGATTCTGGTGTTGTCATTGATGGAAACCTAAGTCATTGATCTAGTTTGCACTTCAATATTCGTCCATATTGGGAGACAGAGTGAAGAACAAGGTATCTAACTTAAGTTGAGTCTGTCAATCCATTTTCATTACTAGTTTATCCATTCGGGTTGTGGATCTTAGGAAAGTTTGTTAGGTATCTGGAATATCTTATTCTTGAGTTTTGTGTCATTACATCAATTGGTGTACGTGTTAGGAGATCCAGTCAATAGATTTTATGTTTAATACTGCTAGACGGTTAACTAAGTGAATGTGGCATGTTGCGGATGTTTCAAGCAAAATTGTTTGAAGTATTTTTGGGTTGAGGATTTTGTTTTGGGTCCTCACTATGTTGTGTCTGACTTTGGATGGTGCACATTGAAAATCATTTATAGATTGAGCCAACAGCTGGAAAATATTTTATGTTTTATTGAAGCTGACATATGGCTGATTAAATATTTTGTTACAGATATATATGAAATCATTTATATTATTTTGGGATGCGAATTAAGTGTGTGAAGTATGTTGTGAAATTCAGAAGGATATCAGAGTGATTATGCATAATTTCACTTGCGCATAAAATGATTTATGATGCGAATGAAAGGAGATAGAGAAAAAGAGAAAAATCAACCAAGCAGGATAACAATACAACTGATGAGCTTAACTGAAACTATAATCAAGCATTAGCAGATGTTATTCTCTTAGTTCAAATCTTCTGGATGTAACCCAAAACTTTTTTATGACAAAGACTCTTCTTTTTGTATCTGAGCAGTGAGCTATACGAAGTGCGCCTGAATGCATGTGCATTACCCATTTGTAAAGAACTTATATTTGAGGACTCAAATTGTGGATTGACCTTCATCATGGTCTTTCCCCTAACAAGGTTTCCATGTAAAAATCCTTGTGTTATGGTGTTGTGGATGATTGCGTTATGTGCTTGCATCTTTCTTTTGGTTCAATTTTGTAAGTGGTTTAAAGATTAGATTAATAAAGTTAAATTTTTCAGAACATTGATTCATCCCCCTCTTAGTGTTCCCTGATTCCAACAATTGGTATCACAACCTAGTTTCTCAAAAGAAGTTTAACAACTTGAGGTGGATCTTGGAATGTAATGGACTTTGGTAGTCTTCAACAATAACTTTTGGTGGCACTTGATGATATTAATGAATCCAAAGTAGAAGTACAAGAATTGAAAGAAAATCTTAAGGATGTTGAGAAATTCATTCAGAAATTGAAGGATCGGATTAAGTCGAGGGAGAAGAGAAAGGATCTTTGTGATTAGATTAAGAAAAAAGAGAGAAAGGAATGGATTATGTTCACCAGAATCAAACCTTGAAGGAAATAAGTGAAGAATTTGAAAATATTTCTAGTGCCAATGCTACCCTAAATCATGAGATGGAATCTATGGTGATGAAGCTGCCTAAGGAGATTGAAGAGAGAGAGAAGAATGAATAGAATATTTCTCAGTCCTTAAAAGAAATATCTGATGAATATAGTAGAATTAATGGAGGATTCATTCAGTTGGAGATTAAACTCCAACAATCTATAAATAATGAAGAGGAGCTTGAAAGATGATTGTTATTCTCAGGGATGAACTTGCTACTGCAAATGAATACAAGGAGAATTTCAAGATTAGCTCAGTTAAGCTTGATGAGATGAATCAAGGTCAGAAGAATGGAAATGAAAAGTGAGGTCTTGGATATGAGAAAGGAGGAAGTTTTGGATCTGAACAAAGGGATTCCAGGCAAGGAAATTAGATGAACAAAGAAAAAAGGCATCCGATAAGATAACCTAATGCTCAAAATTTTAATGGCTACGATTTTTCTTGCAATAAATTTGGTCATATGGCTGCTCAATGTAGAAGTAAAATGAAATTGACTGATCCATTATTCTCCACTCATTGTCTCAATTGCAATAAGTTTGGTCATAAGTCAATTGAATGCAAAAATATGTCAAACAACTTTGTCAATAGAAGGAATGTTAAATGTTATACATGTGGAAGATTAGTGCATATTGCTAACCAGTGTAGATAAAGAAGAAATCAATGGAATGAATGGTCTATCCAAGGAAATGTTGTGTGTTACAATTGCAATAAATACGGTCACATTGCAAGAATTTGTAGAAACTAAAATATGGATAAAAGGGGTTTGGCATACAAAGGCAGAAATAAAAAGGAAGTTAATAAAGGAAAAGGGAAAGTGACTGTGGATGTAATAAGAGATCAGATGAAGAAGACATGGGTGAAGAAGATTTCCTCTGTTGCAGGAAATGAGCCAACACTAGAACCTACTGCTGGTAATTCCTCTGGGAATTGATTTTAGGCTAATGGTCTACGGGGGAGTTTTTTAAGAAAATCCTTTTTCCTCTTGTTTGTAGTTGGTGCCAAAATGTGGAAGATTGTCAAAAGTTTTATTAATTATTTATAGATGCATTGGAAAACACTCATAAAGAAATTCAAGCGATTGAGGGTCCACCGAAGAATTTTTCTCTCACTGATTGAGAGAATAGGGTATCCAAAACACCTAGGGCAAAAATATTTAATACAAAAAATGGTTAGGTGTGCGAGTTATAAAAGGAAAGTTTGAACCCTCATTTTCCACTTTATATCAAAGAAAAGAAGGAGAGCACTCTACAACAAAATTTTGAAAGAGTGAAGATAATTTGGCAGCAAAACCCTAATCCATCAGGTACTTCCATTTTATTGAAAATTTTCCATTTAATTTGGTGTGTGGTTGAAGAACTTCTTTGATAGAAACAAGACATGCGTACATAAGGTAAAATGGAACAAACCAAAGGAATGGTAAACCTAGATGAGCATAGCAGTGAGAAGATTAGAGCTATAAGAACATGTTGTCACTCAATGAATTGAAATGGCTAAAAGAAGGAAAACACAAAAGCTTGGATATTTGAGTGAATTTCCCTATTTTGAGAACACATAAATCATTAAGTTTATTTTAGACAGATTGAATGACGATGTTTGGAATAGTAATTGGGTTATGCAAAGTTGGGGATGTGCCAAGAAAGAATTCAATCTGAAATAAAGAAGTCAAAACCCTAACTGGAGTAGCTGGAGATCAAAGGGCATTAATAATCTCAACAATCAGAGATTTAGTGACAAGGTACATTATGCATGGAGTATCTTACAAAATATTTTTCAGAAACAGAGAAGGTGCAACTTCGGTAGGTGTTTACATTTCACACAAGATGATAATGAAAGATCAAGATTTTGACCTTTGCAGATTACTGAAAGATCAATTGATGGAGAACATACAATTGACAAAGATGACAGATTACCCTTTAAGGTTTGGTACTTTGGTTAAATGTCTTGTGATGTATTTTTTGAATTTCTTACCACTGAAAAATAATGTAATATGGGAAGAGAGTGAACCAGTTTGCAAGAAAATTTACATACACTCTAACAATTTGGAAAACTGTGATCAAGTATATGAAAGTTTCTTTCAAGGTTTTCTAGGAAATTTTGGCTCAATTGATATTCCCCTTCTGATAAGGGCACTTGACGTTGGTTCCTCCTCCAATGAGATGGAGAGAAAGAAAAAAAGAGAAAAATAAATTGTTGTCTATACTCCTCCAACATGCAAGACTCCAAGAGTTGAAGGGAAAGGAAAAGAATAGGTGATTGTAGATATACCAGATGAGGAATCTGATAAGGAAAATGAGGATACCCAAAGAAAAGAACTCGAAACATCTGAACCAGAACAAGAAAAGGCAATGATAGAAGAAAGTGAAGAAGAAGATGATTTAACCAAAGAAGAGGTATTACAACTTATTCATGAGGAATATGGAATGCAAAAAATCATAAACATATGGTCTATCAGACCTTCATATGAGTAGGACATGATTTTAAACATACTAAGTGCTCATCTTGTGCACAACCATATTAAATTAGAGATTTTATAGAATACGTTGCCAAAAGAGATGATTGAATGCATCAAGGAAATCATGGACTATGAGTCTCAGAACAAGGAAGAAGAAGTAATTTTACATCTGAAGAAGCAGTATAGATTATCACTCACCAAGATAAAAAGGCACATGAATCAGCTAAGGAAATGCATAAACACAACACACATCATCTACAACTACCGTCTTTGATGGTCTCATACAATCAATAAGTACAAAGAAAATTGGAACAAATTGAAATAGAGCTGAACAGTATTGGACAGACTTTAAGAAAAGGATTCAAAAATGATAATAAAAGCATACAAATGTTTAAAACAATAGAAATCAAATTTTTGAGACCTTTTGGGAAGTGAAGGACATAACAGTATAATGCAAACTGGAACAATTGATTGAGATACCGAGGAAAGGAGAGATATTAGAAGAATCCATCACCATTCTAGAATCCCTCATCAAGATTATCAACTGAACATCTAAAAAAAAATAGCATGATCATAATCACTGGGATTGCAATAGAAGCATGGAAGAAGTTTCTTCTTGAGATGAAGGAGAAATACAAAATAATCTTCTAACACAAGTAGCGGTTGTATTTCTTCAAAATTTTGAACCATTTTTTGAATAAGTATGTGTTTGGCTACACTCCAAAAGGGAATAGTGTAAAAAAATATTTTTTTTCGGTTTGTAATTGATGTCAAAGGGGGAGAGAGAGCAGTGAAAAATTCCTTATCAAATTCAGGGGGAGTTGTGTCCGCTATGACTTTTTGTAGTCTTGAAGGATTGCAGTATGTTGGTTCCGACACTTGGTCATTTTCACTAAGGGTTTCCATGAATACCAAAGGGGGAGATTGTTGGCATATGGATTCTGGTGTTGTTATTGATGGAAATCTTAGTCATTGATTTGATTCACACTTCAATATTTTTCCATACTAGGAGATAGAGTGAAGAACAGGGTATCCGACAGAAGTTGAGTCTGTCAATCAATTTGCACTACCAGTTTATCAGTTTAGGTTGTGGATCTTAGGGAAGCTTGTTGGGTATCTGGAATATCTTATTATCAAGTTTTATTCCATCACATCAATTTGTGTATGAGTTAAGAGATCCGGTCGATTGGTTTTTTGTTTAATAGTGCTAGAAGGCTGACTAAGTGAATGTCACGTGTTGTGAATGTTAAAAGCGAAATTGTTTGAAGTATTTTCAAGTTGAGGATTTTGTTTTGCGTCTTCACTATGTTGTGGCCGAATTTGGATGGTGCGCATTAAAAACCATTTGTGGATTGAGCTGACGATTAGAAAATATTTTATGTTTTATTGAAGCCGACATATAGTTGATTAAATATTTTGTTGCAAATATATGTAAGTTGTTAGAGTAAAGGTTTTAACTTAATTATGTTAATTAACCTACCTTTATTCCCTTCTTAAGATTTCACGTTAGTTTGCATTAAGTGACATTTAATAATTATATTAATTATTAAATGTTTTCCTATTAGGGTTTTTTTTAGGGTTTTGCATGATCTCCTTCTTAAGGATTGATCCATTGTATATTCATAATTCCTTTTTGTTCTGATAAGATAATTTCTCCATTTTTTAGAGCTTCAAACCCTTGTTTGGTTTTTCCATCCATTCTCTTCCTTGTGATAGGTATCCATTTGCATGCAGGTATTCTTGGAGTCTGAAGTTGGATTTCTCAACTTCTACATGGTATCAGAGCTTTCTTGTTGCATGTCTATTCTTGTCTGAATAATTTAGAGCTACAAGGGTTGGATCAGACATTCACAATTTTGGGGTTTGCTTTTCTGATCCAAGGAATCACCTACAATTTCAAAGAATTTTGAGTCCAAACGAACATTGCCGTTGGATTTGCAGCAGTCCAAAACCCCTAAATCGACTATTCATTCGTGCATTTTGGAAAAAGTTGATTTGAGAGGCAATTTTTTTTTACCCGTATGGTCGTCCATCTGCCTAGTAAAAAATAAAAATAAAAATTCTGCATTTGTTTTCGTCAGATTTTTTTTTTTAAATATTTTAAATGTTTTTTTGATTTTAAAAAAAAATCAAAACAAAAAAAAGAAGCCTTTTAAAGGCTTGCTTAGGCTTGTACCAGGTACCTGCAACACCTGCGTACGTAGGCCTATGGGCCCTTAAGTACGTCGGGCGGCATACTATTAGGCGATGGTAGCTTTATTGCTGACCGGCGGTCTGACAATACAGCCGATGGCAGTACTCTAGCCGCCCATTTTTTTTAGGTGTTTTTCTAAAAAACAAAAAAAAATCAAAGTATTTTTATGATTTAAAAAAAAAAACAAATGTTTTTTTTAAAAAAAATAATTTTTATTGTAATAAGCCCTATTGTGCATGTGCAGCGATGACCATTTTGCTATCAAATTTAGGTTCAGATTTTTTCTGCGACGGTCTTATGATCGTCAAATTTAATCCAGCACTGTATTTTGTCCCCTTTGGAGCTGATTTCTTCCAGAGGTCATAACTTGGGCATACGATATCATTTTTTGGCAAACAAGATATCATCGGAAAGATGGTTCTATTAAATTTCCAGTGGTGTGGGTTTTATCACTTCATTTTTCTATTGGTGCATTCCACAACCAGTTGAAGTCAAAGGAGTTGTTTTTTATCCCAAGTTCATAAATTTTGACCAGTTTCTCCATTTTTCGTGATCTCGGCGGCGTTGGAACCATATTTCAGAGCTCTTTAGTTCCATCCATGAAATATGTCCAGATTTCCCTCCAGGTATATTTTATTCAATTTTTTGTGTTTTCACACTCTAGTGAATTACTTGGACATATTTGCTCTTGGGAACTTCTCGTTTGCATGGGATGCTTTGTTTTTTGCTGTTCTTCATGTATTTCTAGTTTTTTGTCCTTTGTGGGCATTTTGAGAATTATTTGTAAGAAATATTCTATGTAAACGCACTGAGATAAAGTGCCACACTATTGTACATGTATTTTGGGGGTTTTGCACATAAGGTTGTGTCATATTTTGTACTTGCACTGTATTATAAAGTGCTATGGGGGGTTGTGTACTGCCTTTTTTTTGCCATCACACCTTTGTATGGTGAGTGTGCCTCCACGATGACAGTGGATCCATATGATTCTAGCCTCATGCATGTGTGCTTTTTTTGCACACCACTTTTTCAGTTGCAAGTGCTTTCTTGTGCACTTTCAGATGTTGTTTCTTCTCCTTCATGCACTACAGGGTGTTACACAACATTTCAGTGGATTTGTCAGGCTCTCCCAATTCAGCAATATGGGGGTATTATATTGTTCGTGTTAATGTTTCCTTGGTTTCACCTTCGAAGGAATTTTCCATTCTCAGTTGATCAATGTTTTTCAAACTATTGGTATTTGTGCCATCTGTATCTTCATTCCAGGTGTTTGCCTTTGTTTGCCATCTGATTCAAGTAGTGTCATTTGGGGCACTCATGCAGATTGTTGTCTTCTTGATCCTAATCATCCTATCTTTAGAGGAGGTTCTTCAGCACCATAGCAGTCATCTTTTGACAGTTGTTTATAGCTTCTTCTGCTTCAGTGATGATCTTCATGGCTTTCAACATCTCTTTTTGGAGTAGATTTTTTCCCATGAGGTTTTCTTTATTTCTCCACTTTATAGAGATTTGGTTGTATTTGGGTACCTGATCAGGCCTAGTTGTTGGGACCCATGTTTACTTTCATGCATTGTAGTTACCTTTTCTTTCTTGCACATGTTTGTAGCTGCACTCTTGCTCATCTTAAGGGGGGGTGTTAGAGTAAAGGTTTTAACTTAATTATGTTAATTAAGTTACCTTTATTCCCTTCTTAAGATTTTGCGTTAGTTTGCATTAAATGACATTTAATCATTATATTAATTATTAAATGTTTTCCTATTAGGGTTTTGCATGATCTCCTTCTTAAGGATTGATCCATTGTATATTCATAATTCCTTTTTGTTCTGATAATATAATTTCTCCATTTTTTAGAGCTTCAAACCCTTGTTTGTTTTTTCCATCCATTCTCTTCCTTGTGACAGGTATCCATTTGCTTGTAGGTGTTCTTGGAGTCTGAAGTTCGATTTCTCAACTTCTACATAAGTGATCATTTATATCATTTTGGGATGTGAATTGAGTGTGCGAAGTATGTTATGAAATTCAGAAGGATAGCAGAGCGATTATGCACAGTTTCACTTGTGCATAAAAGGATTTGTGATGCGAATGAAAGTAGACAAAGTAGAAGAGTGGAATCAACCAAGCAGGACAAGAATCTGAATTATGAGCTTAATTGAAACTATAATCAAGAATTAGAAGATGTTATTCTCTCAGTTCAAATCTTCTAGATGTAATCCAAAAAAATTGTAAGACAGTGAGTCTTCTTTTTTGTATATGAGCAGTGAGCTCTAGGTAGTGCACTTGAATGCATGTGCATTCCCCATTTGTAAAATGCTTATATTTGTGTACTCAAATTATGGATTGAATTCCACCGTGGTTTTTCCCCTAACAGGGTTTCCATGTAAAAATCCTTGTGTTATGGTGTTGTGGATGATTGCTTTATGTTCTTGCATCTTTCTTTTGGTTCAATGTTGTAAGTGGTTTAAAGATCAGATTAATAAAGTTAAATTTTGCAGAACACTTATTCACCCCCCCTCTCAGTGTTCCTTGATTCCAACACATTAAGCTAGTGAGACATTTTTGTGAGTGATTTTTCATCCCTACGAGGGTTTTTCACTCATGAAATTCTTTGTGTTATGGTTCTTTTGTGGATGCATTGATGATCTTGTTATTTCCTTAATTTTCGTTTACAGTATTTGAATTTATGTGCATTGCATATCTTTGTGTTAGCCTTCATGGCTAGATTATGTAAAGGCATGGCCTTATGTTGATATACATGTTGACCCATTAATGTATGAAATTCCTTTGAAATGATAATCAAGCAATTTAATTATTCCTCTTTTTCCACACCTTTTCATAATTATTAAATTATTTTGGAAATTAATGGATATAATTTGTAAGTGAGATTTATGGACCTTACACTCAATCATTGCTCAACTAACTTCTAAATTTCAAATCTCCTATCAATGTATGTCCAAACGACCACACACACTTGTCCAAATCATTAAATATCCCCCCTCCACCCCCTTTGAAATAACAATACGAAATCATTTCCTATGAAGGTTATTTTGAAGAAGGAACACATGGAGATTGTCGTAGTTAATGACCAAGGAAGTGTTGGCTCTCAAGGAAAAGAAGTTTGTAAGCTTAAGACTTTACCCTTGGTTGACACCTTAAGATGCAAAAAGGGGGCCCTCTCCTCCTTACTAGTGTGCATTCCTTGATCTCATACTATTTTTACTCTAGATGCCCTCCCTCAACCACCTTCCGATGGGTGAGGTAAATCTTATGAGAAGCCCATGGTTTCTTGACAATGATATTGAATGATGATCATGGGAAACGAGGCTTGAGTCCTTTATATATATACATATAGCTACCTAGTGACAAGATTTTGCATCAAACACCATCACTATTACTTATTCATTAATTGTTTGACTCAAAGGATTAGAAGCAAGGGCCTAAATAAGAGAAATCACCTTTTGTGGGTATATCATGCAGGTTGGTGGCATATAAGTGTCATTATTTGATAGTGAAAGAGGATAAGAACCTTCGTAATGAAGAAAATTTCCATTGTGTAGGAATCAACGAAGACTAGGGTGTTGAGAATGATAACACTATCCTCTAATGCACCCACATGAGCAGAGGTGACCACTTGTTCTAGATTGATCCTGGGATATTGTTCTAATATACTTCATCAGACCTAAATATTGCCTACTATACCACTGACCATCCTGTGGTATTTAGACAAATGCATTCATTTTGCTTCAATAAATATTGCTATAAAGGATCCACCCATGGCCCCTTTGAAGAAAATCATGTTTCTCTAACCAACACCCAATCACCCAATGTTGGGTTAGTCAAATGAAACATCTTTAAATATTCGTGAAATGGGGACAAGGTGGGAAAATAACGTCAATGCACGAATGGGAGTACAAGGCAACATGATGATAATTCCATTATTAATGACCTCAAAGAAACAAGGCGCTGAGGTGGGTGGAACCTACATCGTGAATATCCATTGTAGCAGTCGTAGGTGGAGGAGTGCGGGAAGGAGCATGCAAGGGGACACCATGGAAGGTCCATAGAGACAATGATGGAGTGACTAGTGATCTCTACAATGTCATACCCACACTGCTCACAATGAGATATTTGGACCTTTTGAAGTAATAATTGAACATGCCTCACCTTTTTTCTTATGAATTTATTTCTGCACTAATAATCAAATGATAAAACCACCCTCTAGCTTAAAACTCCACTCATCCTGTGAAGGCATGTCATGCAGAGAACCAAAGCATGGAGTATTGTTGAGGAGAGATCAATGGTGGTCAAAGTTTAAGTAGTGATATCCCTGCCCTTTATCATATTAATTTCATAACACCTTCTTATAATGATGATACCCACGACCTGATTCCTATAATGTGTAATCCCAACCACCACATCATGAATGATCGCCTGTTAATTCATCGTACACCTTCTACTACATGGTGAGCACCACTTGATATCCTCCTCTTTTCCACAAAGTTCTCTCATCTTGCTAATGTTAATCACAAACTAGCCAACACACTCTATCTCAACACTACGTACCATTTTCCTTAATGAGACACTCATCAACAATGACAAAGCCTTTAAGAGCTATACTTGATAGGTGATTCACATAATTGAACTGGTGATCCTGCTCACATGATGGCCTCCATCAACCTTTTAAATGATTATGAAATATTAGCATAAGGTATAAATGTTATCAAAACCTGCACCCCATCGATGTCTCATCAAGCTAGTATATCACGCGTTAGCACAATCGAGTTTTATATGCACCATTCAATTATGCCACAAAAAGATTGAAGAATATCCTTAACTCCATAGGACGGTAATGTACTAAAACCCATTTAAATATTAGTGGAAGTGCACGGTGATCATGGGGTGGTGTTACGGATTCTATAGAGAACGTCTCCATCGAAGGAGATGTGGGTTTGAGCATGTGAGAAGAAGTCATAAGAAATCCGTAGTGATAATAGTGAAGAGTCCGATGACTAGCGAAGATATAAAACCACACTAATAGATGAACCTCCTAGCCATGTTTGGCTAAAGAGCCTCTTCATGCAAAATAAGATGCCACCCTCTCTATTTTTTTATTATCTTGCATGGAGCACAAGTAAGGTGATGGTTGTAGTTTGGAGAGTGTAGGGATTTGATGCCCAAACCTTCTTTATGTGAGTGGATTTCATCTTGTCATAGATTTGCTTCATGCCATTCATCGAATGCCACCCCATAAGAAGTTGCAATTTGGTTCCATCTCCATGAGGATTGTTATTGATGCGGACATGAAACATGATTTCACCATTCGTTGGTGTGGGTAGACTAATGTGGGAAGGAGCCCTTAGGAAGATGTTTGATGGAAGTCATCAAGAGAATGATGAGAGATAGGTGGAGGCCCACATTACGACTTCCACGTAGATGGCTGCCACCGATGCCAGTTTTGAATGCCATCATTTGTAATGTTTAAAGGGAAGACAACTAGAGTGGAAAGATTTAGTGCACAACATTGCCCCTCCCCAATAGTCAACATGAAATTAAGATTCCTCTTTCATAAGCACTCACAATCACCCCTATACCATGCTTGAATTTTATGATGTAGATGTTAGAGGTGGTCACGCCAGTTGTGGAAAAGCCGCTAGGGAGGACCATTTATAAATAGTGAGGTGCCTTGCATACCCGACAATGAACAATCCCTATGAGACCCCATGTGGAGAATTGACTTGGTGATGTCATGCGAGAGAAACAATGCAGAGAGCCATAACTCGTTCACTGCCAAGAAGGCCATCCTAGAATGGTCGAGCGGGTGATGGCCTCTGCCTGGTGGGGGTTCCAAAGGAGCGAGAGAGGAGTCAGTGTGGGGAGCTATGGTAAGAATTCCTCGAGGGTAATGGTGTAGCATGGACGAAGACCCAAATAGCGGCTCTCAGATAGACGACCTATGTGGACTTCTTTTGATAAGAATTTATCGTAGTGCAAGGAGCTAAGAAGAACCCATGCTATTAAAATCATCATCTAAGAGTTCAGTATTATTGACTGTAAATGGGAACATCATCCGATGAAAATGACGATGGGGAAAAAGGGCAATGTAGGTGAATGATGCAGGTACACCGTATATGAGTATTATTTTGTAACGATGAGATAATGGATGACCCCCACAATGGAGAAACTCACAAGAGGAAAATGGTGCCCTAATGATGGTGAAGTGGAGCTCCGGCTCCATAGAGCTAGGAAGTAGTGAAGCATTGGGCATTATGGAATGACATTGTGATGATGACCTCCCATTAGTGATGGCCCACATGGGTAGACCTGCCACCCAATTTTGACCCAATGGTTTATCCACGATCTTGAAATTTCATCTTGGGGAAATGAAATATGTGGGTCTTACATGGTAGGGTGATGTGAGAGTTCAAGCGTTTGAACAATGATAGTCAGGTACAGTAAATTCACATGCAAAGACTCATGAACATTTTGGACTTGGGAGATTTTGAAGTGTGTCAGTCCTAGTTTGATAATGGTGATGATGAGGACGGAAAGACCAAATGTGAAGCCCACCATGCGAGTGATAGTCAAGGGTCAACCATTGCTCAACAACAAAGCTGAAGTGGGAACCCACCCCATGAGTGGAAGTCTGAAGCTAGTGATTAGTCGAATGGTGAAGGGATAGTGGCATTGCGCAAAGGGAGAATCACAATTGTCAGCCCGCAGTGCTTGAGAGATGTCGGGAAAAAGATAAAGGGAAGTCTGTAGGGGCATTTTTGTAAAAGCTTGAAACTTAGTGAAATTCAAGTGGGAAAATTTAGTAAAAGACAATTTGATTGGTCTAAGACAAATGACCAAATCAGGCTTGGAAATAAGGGCTCACAAAGCGAGGCAGGAAAAAAACATTCCATCGGGAGTGAAAATGACCCGTCAGGAGCGAAAATAACCCGTTGGGGGCACAAAAGAGGGGGTCCCTGCCTTCAGCAGGGCATGTGTACAAAATATGCACACCAAGTATATTTAATGCATCAGGGTTATATAAGCCAGTTTTAGCCTTTTCCTATGTCCTTTCAAGCACATGAGATTATTATTCATTTATTGATTATTTCCTGCAACTAGTACTTCTGGATTTGTCTCAGTTTTCTCCAAGTAGGTTTTCCCCTAAGGGTTTAGATTGGATGAAAAATCACCAAACCCTCATAGATTACTTTGTAGGGGTGGATTTTAATTTTATCAGATGTCATGGTTTTAATGAGGAACCCTTTAGATTGCCAATGTTTTTTACAGACAGCCCTAGAGGCATGCCACTAAGAAAGAGTTACTAACAATTCTTATGGTGCGAAGAGGAACAAGAAAGCGATCCACACACTGCCCCTCACTATTGCCAAAAGCCAGATTATTCTCATAAGTAGAGAGGAGTAGGATGTGTTAACCAACAAGTTGGCCTACCTCGGCCTAGTTCTCATTTGTGATAGATAGAAAAATAATCTCTTTGGGCATTTTTCATTCAAGCATGAAAATTAGTCATATTGGGAGGAAAGGAAAATTCTGATTGAGGAGAGGTCAAAGGTCTACATTGACCTAGATTTCATATCATTCGTGAAACCCCCACAAATTTTTACCTAAGAGTAGTAGAATTTTGATAGAGTGTCCATATGGACAGGTCCCTCAAGACATAGTTAACAAACATAGGGTAGTCGGAAAGAAAGACAACTAATTTCTGGAGGTACTAATAGGAGATTAAGCAGCTAGGTTCCCCATATGAAACTGTTAAAGAAATAGACAAGTGCTTTGATGAAATTTATGATATGGACGCTAGATTTCATCCTGATCCTGGATCTAATAGGAGGGTCAAACAAGAGCACACACCAATTTCAGATCCATCGCCTCAAGTACCTGAAAGCAGGGAAGAGGATGGAAAAGGCATCACACCATAGGGAGTTTCAGATCTCATCTTCCACCAACATCCCAACAAGGGGAAATTTAATCTAATAGACTTCAAGATCTTCTGTAGTTCAAAAAACCTGGGGTTTATTGGAGTCAATCACTAGAGAATCTAAAGAAACCAATGTGCCCCTATAAAGAAAAGGAGAATCTAAGACTTAGGTAGGCCAGGCTCCTTGGATAAGGTAGAAGAAGAAGTGGACTTTTCTCTGCCAGTATCTTCGACCCTGACAATCCAAGTAAGTTTCACACACACCATTCTCTCTTGTACTGCGTCTTTAATTGCTTCTACAATCCCATTTTATAATTCTGATACCCTCATCCTTAACATTCCCTAACTATATTTGATAGTAAGCCTCATATGGAGACCATGCACACTAAATGTGTGTCTTTCACCACAACTACAATTGATTCTTTGATTGATTTATCCAAGGCACAAGTCGTAAAATAGAAACTCCCATACTGCATGTCTCATCACCTTTACCCACCTCTAGGAATGTGCCTCTTTTTCCACCCACTAATAATTTTTCCCTAATGAGCACCCCCTTTCCTTCTCATTTCATACATGACATCCTAACCTTTTCCCTGATAACACTTCCTTTTACTTCCCCTCAAACGTAGTCAACTGAAAACATCCCTGTTATTACCATCTATGTCCTCCTTGTAGGTGTCTCTATTACTACACAAAGTATTGAGTCCATGTAAAACCTCTGAACCCATATGGAGTTGATCAGGTAGGCCTAACAAGGAATGAAATAGAAATTATGAACAAAATTTGTAGTAAATCCAACCACCCTAAAGCTAGAAACCTATTTTGGTGAGGAATGAAATTCTTTGATGATCTCGGCTATGAGGCCATGGGTGTCCAAACTGGAGGGAGAAATATAATTTTAGGATTATGATATCCAAAATATGGGTTTCAAGCTAAGAAAAGTTCTCTCGGATGAAAAAAATAGGCCTTGCCAAAGCAACATAGAAAGTGTTTTACATTGATTATGAGAAATTGGAAAAGAAATTGAAGAAGCACAAGGTAGATTTAGTTAATGTGAAGGCCATGATGGACAAACTACAGGTGGACATCAGGCAAAAGATATGGATACAACCCGCTTAAGGTAGGCACGGGACCAACAAGGGGAGGTGACTAAGTCTCTTGAAGAGAATTAGAATGAAAGAGATCATCTTAATGCTAAGGTGAAAATATTGGAATGTGAGGTCAAGATTGAGCATAAAATAGCTAAGGATATGAGGACCCAAATACAAAAAGAGTTTGATGACACAACAAGCGAATAGAATAGTATATGTGAAAAGTTGCAAAAAGAGTTGTAGGAGATGAGCAAGAAAAAGGCTAATATGTAGGAAGACTTGGCTAATGCCTCATCTCAAGTAACTAGAAATCTTCAAAAAATCCCAAGTGGAGATAAAGAAGGAAAGGTGGGAGAAGAAAGACATCAAGTCTATTCTATAGAATCACAACTGAGAGGTAGAAAAGTTAAGATTAGAACTTTCAAGCACTCTCTAGGAGATAGATCAATTGAGGGAAATCATGAAGGCTAAAGAATCCCAATTCTAACAGGAATTAGTTTCAGCATGAGGGTCTGAGCTTCTCTTGATACTTTGAGGGATGCTATCCTCCCATTGGGAAAGAATCATGACTATGGTAGAAACCCTAAAGCAGTCTTAAATTTCTTGATGGATGTGAATGAATTAAACACGAAGATGAACCCTGTGATCGAGAAGATTCTACATACAATCACCCCCCATTATGAGAAGTTGGGGAGGTTAATCATCAAGCTATATAAAGTGATTGAGGAAGCTTTAAAAAATAATAGAATTCTAGAACAAAGGGCAATAGATAAAAAGGTAAAAAATCACCTACAATCAGGTCACCCAAGAAAACAAGGCTTGTCAGTTGGCATTGACTAAGAAGGTCAGAGATATTAGGGAAGACTTGTAGGCTCTAATCTATCTTGGATTATTCTCCTTATTCTCGACAAACGAAGGGATGTTGATAGAAGATAAAATCTAGGTGGCCTTTAAGCTCAAACAACAAGACTTCTCATCACTCTAGGGTTTGAGCCCATCTCCCTCAGTTGAGGAAGTCGAGAAGGTGCTCCTCTATTTATCCCAACTCTACTATCATACTAGATTTGCTTCATCAAAATGGGGTGGAGTTTCTCTCAAAGAGGTTCTCAACCTTGAATAGGACTATGAGACACAACAAACACTTGTTCTACCTTCCAATAAAGACTGGGAGACCCAACATACTGATTTCCTCAAACTCTAAGGATTATTTTTATATCTAGGTTCATGCCTCTGCAAGAAAAGGCCCCTTGTGAGTCACCAGAAAATGTGGATCATTTTTTCTCTAAGTATTTTTCTTTTGTTTTCAACCCCTGCAGTCTTCCTTTATCAGTTCTTACTTTTTCATATTTTTATGGAACCACACCTTGAAGGCTAAGATTACTCTCGCAAAAGGGCACACAATGTGCCATGTAGTGGCTGCATGATTTTTTCCGATATTTCTTTCCTTTCGGGCTCGAATAAGGACACGTGTCTACATGGAGTGAATTTTCCCCAAGATTCTCTCATAGACCCATAAAGCATCTACCAATTCGCCATGCCACTTAATTTTTTCAATTTTTTTGTTTCGCCCGCGAGTGTATCTTTTCATTAGCGGAGTTTGTTGGGAAACACTGCAAATATTTTGTCTTTGGGATTGATGTTTTAGGGCGGTGTCATTATTCCTTATAGCTGATGAGATCATATTTTTTCTAGGTTGTAATGATATCTAATCCTTCTCTAACATCAAATATTTTTAAAGCTTCTGCAACATCTAGAGTCATTAATGAAGCATCTCAATTCTTATTAGAAAATATTGGTGTGATTGAATCAAATATTTGATTAGATTGTGGGCTATTACAGACAAACACTTGTCAGTAGTTCATCTTATCGGCTACAGTTGGCTCATCTCTCTAGCTCTATAAAAGAGGATTGTAGTGGTTTGTTTAAAAAGAATAATCATTAGAGAAGAGAGTTTTTCTTTCTTTATCTGTAGAAGTTTAGAATAGGGGATAAATAGGAAAGATTTTTATAGAGATTTATTTTTCGCTCTATCGCATGTTTAAATTTTTAAGACTATTATTCAGATTGGCATCCGACCTTTGCATATGTGATTTATTGCAAGAACAAGTAGTAGTGGGAAGAAATATATGAGATTGTGCATCTATATGGCCCCTATCACATGTTTCCTTTCTCTATTTTGTATATGTTGAATACTTTGTGTCAATTTATGTGAGTATTGTCTTGATGATTTCTTTACACACCATTAGATTTTATATTTGCTCAATGCTAACTTTCAGAAATTGAATCATGTCTGTTGTACTCTTTCATTTTTCATGAAGATTTTGTTAACTTTCATATTATGATGTAAGAGTGAAAGGGTTTTGTAAAGATCTGGAGTATTCCTTTTAGTATTATATTTTTTGCTTTTTTTGAACCTCAATGGGTGCTTCCTGTGGGGAGATCTGAATGACTTCTTTGTGCTCTTTCAAGCCTTAGTTGTTCATTCTCTTCCCAACAATGAAGGTTCTGTAGAATTTTGTGTCCATTCTATCAAAATTAAGAAGTTGATAGGCCTTGAAATGTAAAACCTTTGGCACATTGTCACCTTTTGTTTTCTCTACATTTCCCCTTCCCTTTTCCCAAAACACAAAGAAGATCTAGCTTCCACAAAAATCTCAAAGGTTATTTAGTGATGCACAATCTAGTCCCCCCACTCATTGAATTTACCATAAGGTTGTTTGGGAGAATCACAAGCTTTCATGATCAACATTATACTAAGTTAAAACTTTGAATAAAATCAAACAAAGTTCACGCATGCTATAGGCTAGGTTGTGCATGCTATTTTCAGCCTTCCATGTGACATTTTATATATTTGTAGGTTTGGTTTCTCATTTTCTAGGTTGTGGCTTTATGGTAGATCTACATGAGTCTTTCCTCTCATTTTAAATTTTTTTTATTGGTCATTGTGTTAGTCATTCCATGCATGAGGCTAATGCAACAAGTATTGTTGTAGGTCTTGTTGGTTTATTTTTATGATTCCAACTAATTACTAAAACTATCTAAAGAAGTAGCCAACTCATATTCTCAAAAATTTTAGGGGATTGGAAAACAAATAGGAGAAAGGTTTTACAATTTTCTCATTTTCTCTTTAGGCTTTTCAAAACCTAGGAGGTTGGTACTTTACAATATCTGATGGGATTTCATACAATTCATGTCAAGATATTACTTTAAAACATATATTTTCTCTCAAGGTGACCATGAATTATAGATACAATAAGTTTGATTGGCTAGATTCTTGGAGGTTTTAAGCATTCACGTTCTGAGAACATGGAAATAATATTATGAAATAATAATAGTAAGGGAAACATGGTTTTGGAATTTGGTGACTTTGGAAATATAACTAGAACTTAAATTTAGACCAGTGCATTACACCTAGGAAACATAGTCAAAGAAAATGCAATTCAACCTTGAATAACAAATTTAACCTAGTTTTATAAAAGATTTTATATCAATGCCTTACATTGATAATACATAGAATTTGGAACCAATTCTACTTAATAATGAATGTATACATTCAAATCCCTTAATAATCCTCATACAATAATTTAATCTATTACTTGAATAGAAGCTATAAAAGAAACATTCATTTGTAGAAAACTTGCAAAGATGAACTAAATGATCCTTGATCAATTTTTATTCATATGTAAGATGAAGTATACAATTCAAGAGATAATTTATTATGAAATTATCACAATATGCTCAAGTATAAATAGAACTAGTATTGTTATGTGAAATTAACAATTACATCTATAATCTTCCTTTATAATGTAAACCAAACTGATACAAAACTAGAATATAGATAATCTCCATACAAAATTCTAAGATTCTTCCCAAATGGCCCTAAATTAACTTTTATAGAAAAGGTAGAGAAAAGATTTAGGCCATGGAAAAATGTCACATTTTCATTTGGAAATATTGTCCTAGGATCAAACAAAAAAAACAACCGCACTACAAAAGACAAAAGGAGCATTCCATTAGAAGACAAAATAGTTGTCTGGGCCACTAAAGGAGATATTTCTTGATGTTGCAATGATGAGATGGCGAATATTTATTCAAAAGGCTCCTTCATCCAAGTTGAAATCATATTTATTTTATAAATTATTGGAATTGATGTTGAGTGGGTCACAAAAATACAAAAATGTGTCAAAAAGATCGAGATATATGTAGATAGTTGGGAGATATAAATGCCATGTCATTATATGAACTAGATTTATTGATTTAGTTTTGATTAAAAAGTAGAAATTTAATTATTTTTCAACTTTTAATTTTCATCCCGTTCTACATATTCTTTTTTTGATGGCCATTGAAATTCAAGAATTTAGTTGACATGACATATATATTCTACAAACCTTGCATCGATGATTGTATGATTTTATCTGTAAAAAGATTCCAATCCATTCTCAATACCAATCAATTTATCGATAGAAACATTGAGTAGATTATTGTCAACCCTATTACCATCACAAATGAAGAGTGAGAGAATGGGTGTGAATTCTCTAAGGACTTATTTCCATCATCATAATTTTTAGACTCTCCACTCTCATTCAGAATGCTAGGCATAATCTTTATTTTAATATTTTCAAAATTCTTGAATTTGGTTCTTATACATAATGTCACCTTAGCCATATATGTCTTTACTTCTCATACTAATTTTTCCATGTTCCATGTTGGAAAAATTCTACTATGTGCGTCATTTTCATACGTTGGTCCTTTAAATATACCTTCTAAATTTGAAGTTCTAGGGATTCATTTATTCATGACGCTTCCCAACTGATCTTGATTTTGAAAAACCCTCACATAAGAATCTTTGAAGGTTGAGTGTGTTTTGAGGGATTCTTCCAATATCCCCAAAATTTTAGAAACCTTGTTCCATAAAATATTAGATTCAACCTTTCTTACTACATCATGTTGAATTCTTTGAGAATTCTTTACCTACTATTCCAACTCTATAACCTTCTCAACAAGCTCCTCATTCTCCCTTTTTAGATTTTCTACAAGTTCTAATGATGAAGCACTTTCTTCATGTGTATTAGTTTGAGGAAGTTTTTCCCGAGTCTCTTGCATTATCAATTTATTATACTTAGTAGAGAGTGTTAGATGATCCTTTAGAAATTTTTCATACTCACCTTCCAATTTCCTTGATGATGACTCATTGAATTTTGTAGTGTCTACCACTAATGAAGCAACTTGTGGGGAAAAAGTATCTTATACTCTTTATTATTAAACCCCCTCTCATATCATGTACTACCTCTACAACCTAAAGCTTATTAGTGTTTGGAGCAAGAACCTATATGGATAGGGTTTCCCATTTTGGTTTGAACCCAGATCCTAAAAATTCCAACTCTACTTGTTCCTCTTAACAGAAAACTTGATCTTGATTCTTTATAGTTTAAGAGCTATTTAAAATGAAATATCCCACTCACACTATTGAATTTGACCCCAATTTCTGATGGTCGTTCGTCGAACTTTCGACGATATATTGTTGGCCGACTGACAAATCAAAAAAGTTAGCATCATCGCTCAATTTTTGTCTATATCCCGACGGACTATAAAACATCGACCTCACAATGCAAGCTCATTGGAACTGTGATGCCCACTTCATCGATCACACGATGAATAGTACCCAGACCACATGAGGCATCCCTTTGCCAAAATGTCAACCTCACGAGGCAAGCTCATCAGGACCACGACGCCCACTTCATCGATCGCGCGATGAGCAGTACTTGGAGCACGGGAGGCATACCTTTGCCAAACAGTCAGATTAATAACATAAGTTCATCGCCATTACGAAAAAATTTAGACGTATTGCCAGTATCGTTGAGAGATCAAGACTGTTATAGAGATCAAAATTTCCTGAGAAGATATATCGGGAGGTCAAGATTTTGGTCTCAGCGATGAAGTTTCATCGGTGAGATACACATCTTGTCTCATCGACGAAGCACGAGGGAAGAATATCGACAAGACATATATCATCGAAGTATGTTTTGAATGTCTACTCAACCAGCTATGTGATTCCATTAAGAATACATCGGCAAGAGTCTTGGCGACAAACTTTAGATTGAAATAATGACAAAAGTTTGTTGAACTTGCGACGAAATAGTCAAGTCATTACGGCGAAAATTCGTCGAATACATTACAAATTCATTGGACACTTTTTATGGTTCGTCACAAATTTGATGAAACAATATATCGAGAGGACTAGATTTTGGTCTCAATGATGAAGTTTCATCGGCAAGATACACATCTTGTCTCATCAATGAAGCACAAGGGAAGCATATCGGCAAGACATATATCATCAGAGTAAGTTCTAAATGTCT